>JAUCRC010000018.1:5234930-5672114 GCA_032399595.1 Tetragonula carbonaria | reverse complement strand
CATCTACAAGTTCGTAACCGAGTTCTTGCCATGCGTCCAGCAAGATATTGGTGTTGATGTCGGTGTACGGGAATCGTTCTACCGATTGGTAACCACCTACGCCATGATATTGTGGATTCTCCTTTACTATCTAGAGAGAAAGGATGTGTTACCTGGATCGCTCTTCGTATTTAGTGATATTTCAAATTTAGTACCTCTGGATCCCTGTTATTTTCCGATTTCAGAAAGTATGGTAGAACTTCTTCGTAGCTCCAGCCATTATTTCCTTCTTCTGCCCATTCGTCGTAATCTCTGGGATTACCACGGACGTACATCATTAAATTGATAGTACTGGAACCACCCATCACCTGTAGATGTGATAATAACCTTTGAAAGGCCAAATTACTAATAACACTAACGCCAGAGTTATATATATTCTGATTTAGAGATTCGAAAAGTTTCTCTAAATTCTGTGCATATTTCTAGATTTATTGCAAATTTCACGAGTAACTACAATAATCATGATGTACTCATATTTATGATATTTCGAATTATTATATACGTGAAGAAATATTTTGTACAGAGGACACTCATTTCAATGAGACCACCTAAATACCTTTTCGTGCTGTGATGATGCAAATAATAGTTTTCGCTTAACATTAATGGTACAGAGATATCAACGACTGATTAAAATTGATGTCCAAATATTTAAATTTTTCTTCTAAAGAATGATTGTTTACTCTCGTATTACTGAAATTTCCACTGCAAGCGAAGTCGAAAGTTTGTCTGTGATGATCTTGATGTATAGGTAAATGAACTGGTAAAATTCTAGTCATTCTGATATCGTTATTGTGCTTGTTTGACGTTTTTAGAAATTTAAACAGACTCACTTAAATGGACCAGCCTATATATATTATACATATTTAGTGAAAATTTTTTGCGCACGAGTATTTTCATGAGTATCAGTATGGACATAAACAGTACTAATAACATTCAAAGAGTAGCTTTCATTTAGTTCATGACAAGTCAATTACTCGCATCTGACTGTAGAAAGATATGTTAAAATATATGTACACATACTTTGCCCCTTGGTGTCGAGCACTCTTTGCTCTCTGCGGATAAACAAGCGTGTTCCTGCGGTTGGGTGTGATACCTCCAATCGATATTGCTCCCTGCCAACATAAAGCCGAAACCCGGAAACTCAGCTACTTCTGGTTCTTCTATACCAGCTTCCAATAATAATACCTGAAGATATATATCAAGCTTTAGAGTAATGTCATAAACTCTAAACATGTAAATTTTGTTGTTGTTCCGAAACTTTTGAAAGTAGTTACATCTGAAACGAAACTCGCAAATTTTATCACAATTAATACATACTCCTGAACGATGATCATTCGTGATCTGGTGTTCGGTAGCCAAAATTGTCAAAAAGTCTAGGAATTCTGATAACGCTTACATATATGGATCAAATCAAGATTAAACTAAACGGAATAGAACCGGAATCTTTTTTAGTAGATTCAATAGAAGTGACAGATATATGAAGTCGAGTGTGATACTTCATGTCAATTGACAAAACGTAAGCACATCATAAATTCATTTTTTTTGATCATCTAATTTGATGTCGAAGATGATGAAATATCATCAACGGTATACAATTTTTATGAATATTACTCTTTATATGAAATTACTCTACCGTTATAGGAAATTACTCTAGATATCCAAAAATTATAATCGATATAAATATACCATAAACATTCTTTATTTTGTTATCATTTCCTTCAATTATTTTATATTAGAAATGCACATTTATCGACAAACATCGGCAGTTAGTAATGACACGAAATAATAAATTTAAAAAAAAATAAAGAATACCTTCCATTGTTTTACTTCGCTCAATCTGTTTGCAAGTACACATCCAGCTGATCCAGCTCCAACGATTATAAAATCGTATTCCTCTTCTGGAAAATTTATTTTTTTATACATAAAGTTTTAATTCGACAGAAAAAATATAATTAGAGATAAAATATTATCATAAATAGCAATATAATTATAGACAATTTATAATTATAGTTAGCATTCGCAGTTATATAATTATAGATAAAATATAATTATAGATAGCATTCGTAGTTGTATTTGTAATTATTTTAAAATGGACCAGCATTGGAATGTAATTTTATTATTTTTATGTAAATAACTAGCAGTCAATCGTATTACGTTTCTGTTCGAATGTTACACTCGTTATTACACTGTTGCACTGCAACGCATTCATTTAGAGATCTTGATGATCAAATAAATTGTCTAAAACAAAAAAAAGTTTCTAAATATTTCATCGAAATTATAGTGATTATCGTAGTAATAGCAGTTCGGTAACAGCTCATGTATAATACAGACAAATGATATTACTACACGCACTTCTGTTGATCGAAATGTTAGTTCCACTAATATTTTTCACTTTCAAGGAAGAAAATCTCCTCATCCATTTTGTGGAACAGTGAGATTATTATCTTACGGTTTGAAATAATTGCAAATCAAAAATACAGAATATACCGGTTTGATATTCTAACTGTGCCAATTGTATTCTGCAGGCAAAAATCATTTAGCAAAATGTTTATCAAAAAATTATTCAAAAGATTAGAACCATGTGTGCATTTGGAAGCTATTCATTCCGTCTCCTTCATTTAATTCAAATATGAAGCTATTTAATCGAAACTATTTAATATTACGTCAAATTTTTTTCACACGTGTCAATTTCTTCATAAGCAGTTTTGATTCATCTGTCCAATCTGTTTTCCGCATGAAACAATTCTTTGTAGCAAACTTTTACTTTTAATGTTACAAAATTGTTCCATAAATTGTTCCATAAATAGAAGCCCGGCAATCTTGGTGATCTGGAAATTGATCCTTCTCTGTTATTCTATTATTGGAACTGTTCATATTTAACTGTCACATTATGTTTTTGGATGTACAACATTTTAGTCCTACAATTACCTGTAATTATAACTGAATTGCTTTCATCCTTTTTTACCTGTATCATAACTTGGACAGGAATAGTCCTTGGAATGACCGAATAGTTTAGCAATGAGTGTCAGAAGCGTAAGTGTTGATGATTGACTGGCTGTTAACTCAGAATTAGTTGAACAAATCCTTGGTACACTTCGTGGTGCCTACGACATTTTTCATCAAATATGAAGATCTGTCTTTGGCGCTTTTTAAGCTTTGCGGTAATTTTCTTGACTCTTTAAAAAATCTGTATAATTGAAAAATATACATTTGTATAATCACAACTACATATTATATTAGGGCTACTCATAATTAGTGTCGCATCTCTCGAATCTTATAAACATTATCATCTACTAACAATAATTAAAAGAAAATACTTTAAATAAAATAAAATTTTGAATAATATAAAGAAACGGCATTGCATATGTGTAGCACTATTAGAAATGGTCACTTACATTATATATATAATGTTATATAATTATATTATATTCATCTATTCCAAAATCCTTATTCATATTTATTCTGAAATATTTGTGGTATTTTTATACGCAATTGAATATATGTTGTTTGCTTGTTATGTTACAGTTTTATATCAAATTGTGTCAAACTATATTAAAATGATGTTTCTTACGTATATCTAGATGCTTAGAGAAACAACCATATATTCAAATATACATTAAAATTGAAAATAAGAATTAATATAAACTTGGAACTGTATATGTTATAATAATTAAATGCTTTTAGTCATTTCTTTTATTACTCATCAATTCTGTCAAGTTTTATACTTATCATTGAAAACGAGTCACATGTTATATCTTTCTCGGGTATATCTCGATTTGTTTGAAATAAATTTCTTTCAATAAAGAATGGTAGGATTGAAAAAAAAATTAATAAATATTCCTCTGATTTATTTTAACAAATTCGAATTATAGGGGGCATATATTGCTTTACTACAAATGAAACCTGTATGGCTGGATACTTACGTTATTACTTATTACTTGTAAAATGTTTCAAATCGAGCAAAATTTTGATTAAACGGTTAGCAACATTAGTATTCAATGTACTGTACCGCATAATTTTCAGAAATTAATAAAAGCCTGAGGCTTTTTTTTTAAATTGGTAGCTGACTTCTCGATCGGATATTTTTACTTCAAGACGTCAATTTCGTGCTTCGTTGAACGGTAAATAAGAAATGTGTAAAATCATATATAATATTGAATATCTTTTCAACAGTAGGTTGGCAGATGTGTAATGGAATTAATGTTTACTGTATTCAGTTTTAACGAAATTGAAATTTATAAATTGAATTATTCACATTTGCATCCTATATGTAAACTTTTACTACTGTAAAATTCAAAATTTCAATTTTATAGCAAGGGGCAGTTCAAGTTAGAAAAATTAAGTACTTGAAAAATTAATTTAGTTCAATTTGAGACCTGACTGATCGTAGAAGAGGTGCGAGATATTTATTATGGCACTCCCTTATTACTAAGAAGTCAGATGCAAATGAGAATTGACAATATAGTTGGCTCATTGTCATTTGTGTAAATTAGCGTATGAATGTTATACATCTCACGTGTTATTCTATGCACAAAAATATTCGAAAACTCACTTACCGAATAAAAATTCTGCGGTGCATCTTTATTTATTGATCACGTGTTATTAATATTTCTAAAAGTTTTCTATGTCTTTTAAAATACTAAAAATCGGTGCAATATACAAGAACATATAGGATCCAATGTATACGGTACTAAGAACATTCAGAGTATTGTACAACACTTCATTACAGACACTGCGTTCTTAAACACTTTTTAGTATGTAACTACTTTATTAATTATGTAACTACGCCATGATCTTTAATATGTAATATTGTCCACGTATTTGTTGATTGTTAATTATTACTACTATCACGACCTACATCTCAGTCCCAAAAGAAATGGTAGCTATCGTTATTATTATTCGAACAATAACAGCTATCCTTCTTCTGTTATATAATTTTTTGGTATCCGCGATGCAGCAGCATAAAATCGGGGAGTGTCTAGCTAGTTCGCCAAAGTTTAAACAGCGCCGTGCACCTGAGTCTACGTTCTCAAATAATGTACTATTACAAATCGTTAATTTTTACAAAAAAATAATAACATATTTGAAAGTAGAATAGTAAAAGTTTAGTAATAGATTACAAATGGTGTACGGACAGAAGTTTTCGATAGGAACCTGAACGTTTAGAATTAGATTTGATCAGAAATGAAATCGCCAGGAAAGTCTTCAGATATGGCACTACTCTGAATGATATTGTTATAATTACTAAATTACAGAGTCTCATGTACTGATGCATATACTAGTGTTTATAGATGTGATTAGTATGTGGAACAAACGCATGGAATGTAACACGTTTACCATTTCGAGAGACACGGCACAATGGAACTCTATTTATGACGGAAATATTGGCTAGAAAACCTATACGATATGTCAGATAATATAGAATATCACATTCAATTGTTAGTTACTTCTAACAGAACTTCGCGTTAGAATGACAGACGCCACAATGATATTAAAAAGAAATATCTTATGGAATGTTGCATGAAGTCTGATTTTCTGACATTTTTCATGATCGCTTGCGGCTTTCATTATGTCGCGACCACCATAAAATAAATAAAAGAAATAAGTGTACTTACAATATATATTTCTATGTACAGCCTCTGGAACAATGTAATTTTCAATGTTTGTCACGTTTTTTAATAAATTGGAGAAAGGAAATTATTTCTTTTGTTAAAAATTATTTAAACGTTATTAATATAATAAATTCTCAATCCATAGAACAGACAAACGACGTACACGATGTCTAAGTATATATCTAGTCCCGAAGGAAGTGGATGGTTTTTTAAATTGTTTCATTCCTTTTATAGCTATTTATACACGTCCAAATGAATATATCAATAGATACTGGAACATGTTATTATTCGACATGGATAAGGAAAGTAGGAAACCATGTCTGATAAATAAAATTGAGGGGAAACTTATAATTAGATTATCTTTATGTCCTGACAAAACTTATGTCATGACAACATGTTTAAAAATATCTCGCAATTAAAAAAATAAATTAAAAAAAGGAATGTAATGAAGAAGAACGTAAAAGAGCGGATACTTTTTCGATAGTTTTTATTATATATTGCAGATATCGATATTTTAAACAACTTTTTTCCTCGCATATGATCAGCAATCGAAGAAAATTACCGAGACTAGTCGGACCACATCTTCTAATTTTAGTTATTAGAATTATGTGTACGAATGACGTTAAGCTTATTGTTCACGGGGAATTTATTATTCTGTTTTTAGATGAAGACAACGGCTTACCTATTTCTTTACGCTGGCAAGAAGTCCCAACGTCTACTATCGTTCTATCGCGGTTATAGTGACGCGGTAGCTTGTTTTCATTCCCGGGTGCAGACCCGTGTGCATTTGTTCAGCGATATTCTCGAATTCGGAGTCCAGTGTGGCCAGAAAGACGTTGGAGAGTATTATGTTTTGACCCGGAACTAACATTGTCACAAACGAAGTCGCAGACGAGAATATGAATGAATATACGAATAGATATCGCATCTTACGTACTTTCGTGGTCATTGACCTAATATACCAACAATAAAATCACTGGTTTTCAGTACTCTACGGTTAAACAACAGTTAGGTGATATAGTAACGAATGAACCAGTCGGTAATATAGTAATGAATGAACCAGTAACGTGATTTTTGAGTTATAGTGTTGTACCCATTGTATACCCATTATAGTGTTGTCTAATTTTCAGTAGCGAAATGTGAATTCAGTAGCGAACCACAGACGAACTGACATCATTCTACTCCACATCAGAAAGAATTTTATCCATGTTTTACGCATATGTCACAACTTTTTGGAATACAAAGTAAATTAAAATTTTAAAATTATTGATACAAGATTTTGTGTATAAATTAAACTAACAGCATCTCAACAATTTTAAGTTATTATTAACCTTACATTATTAAAATTATTATATTTCTTCATTTACACATTAAAGTAATGTATATAACATTAGATTACTTATATACATATTATATACATACATATATATATTATATACATACATATGTCAGAAGTAATGTATATAATAACATGCATTAGTATCCATATATTCATATGTATGTAACTATGAAAGAAGTGAAACTACTTAAAATTTGTCCCATTTAAATCAGGAATCGACATGCAAAAATATTGTTTATGCTTGTACTACATCGTTTAGTATTGTTTTACTTTGTACTACAGATTGATATTTGATTGTATTAATATCATTTAAGTAATTCTACAAGTATTAATTATTAATATATACATTTCGCTATATTAGAATTTAATAAAGAACGTGACAAATTGCAAATGACGTTGAAAATTGCAAGTGACTGGAGGCACTAGACGATACTGCGATATTTGCAGCACACGAAAACTCAGCTGAAGTAGTTCAAATCTTCCGAAACCACATTATACTGGTAGAAATTGGCTGTTGGAGAAGGAAATAAAGAAATTAACTATAATAAATGTAAGCACATCACCTTTACACTACGTAAGGTAGAAATCGTACAAATTACACTACACTGCAATGCTGTCAAGCAAACGAAAGTAGTCAAATACTTGGTCCCGGACTACTCCAAGGTTCAAACCTAACCTGGAAACAACACTGGAAAAGAAATGCTCTGGTTAACTAGCCGTGAATTGAAAATAAGTATATAGAAAATAAATTATTGATATACAAAAGTTATAGTAAAACTCATATGGACAAATAACATCTAGTTTTTTAGAATGGCTGCCACAATTAATATTACAAAGGTGAAAGCTGTACAATCTATAATATTTAGAACAATAGTTAATGCTCTTTGCTACATCAAGAACGAAGACTCGCGCAAGGAATTACAAATTCTCTCTGTATGGGAAGAAATTCAATAATATTCTGATAGAAATAAAGGGAGAACAACAAATAATCCAAACCCTCTAGTTAACACTTTATATATAGACACTATTAAAAGATTAAAGAGAAAGCATTCACTCGGCCTTGTGTAACATTTAGCGAAATTATTATGCAACTATACGCCTTCAATGACAGCAGCATCGACACGATACCGTCAAACCGATATAAGAGCCTGCCGAATGCTTACAAAAGCAAAACGAAAGTGTTAATGAAAAGAAAAAAAAGAAAAAAAATTTATCCGGACCAATAAACATATAAACTTCATCTGACGGACATATCCCTGGATACTACCGTCAGGCGCATAAAATAATTGCAAATATCACTTTATTGCACTGACTTTGCTCAACGGTACATCTAGGCTGAAAACGATCTATCTTCCCAATCAAGTGGATGCAGTTGTTTTACGGATGGATCTAGTGAATGATGAGATTGTTTCTGCAGGGATCCAAAAGTAATCAGTTTAAATTCGTATTATCAACAACCAGAAGATTAAAATGTAGACCACGTAGCCTTGTTATTATCAATATTATTTTGATTATATACAGAGTAACTTCTATCCTCCAGAATATTTTACTATTTATCAAAAATATATTAAAAGAAGAAAATAAATGTGTACTAGAAAAAGAAAAAAAAATGGAAATGTATCCAAAAATATACTTGCATCTACTTCATGCTAAAAATAAGTATGAAAACCGATTTTTCTCATTGTTTATTAATTAGATAAATTTCGTGCTTGTTAATAATCTTGTTAATAATCTTAGTGTTTTAGAATATCGGAAAATCTACAATGAATTTAATATCATTATTCATTTTTCTTCTCTGAAAGGGAAAACTAAATTCTGTTACTTTTTCATTCTGTGAACAGTTACAGATAAACTCGATCAATTTATTCACGAGAAAAGCAAGACTATAAATTGTACAATTGCATTAAATACACTAAACTGATCAAATGCGTAAAGATATTAATTATCGTTTCAATAGTAGATAGTGCAACATTTTTTTCATCACAATGCAGTTAAAGATCAGTAACGACTGCCTATGTCCAAAAGAAAAGTATATGAATGGAAGAAATGAGAGTACAAGGAATAAATGGAAATTCATAATGCTCATATTTTACGAACATCTATTGAAAATTCTAAAATTACTTCATTTTAAATTTACAAAATTACTATTTTTACTATTTGGCTACTAGCGCATCTATTAATGTCCAAATAAATTCGTTAGTAAAATATTATATAATTGTGTTACATTATAAATATGTTACATAAATCCAAACAATTTTCGCCATACCGGCATTTTAGTTATTAAGATATTCATAAATACGCCGATTCCACTAATTCTCGGACTTTTACCAAGATATTCGAAATATATACTTAAAAAAAAATATCACTTTGGGACCCACAGATGTCTTATTCATTAAGTAATATATTTTTGTGAATGATTCTCAAATGATGATGTTTTTGACGGCTTTTCCTGGCGAGCTTCGATATTCATTTCATCTAAATAAATGCAGATATATGTAAAAATATTTTTAATACTATATACTGTATCACACGAACAGTGCTTGTGTTCTGTTAAATAGATCGTTCCTATATGATTTATTCCAAAATATTTTTAATGTTACATATAGCAGACCCAAATGTTAAGTCTAATTCGACCTTTTCGCTTTAAATTCGAACAGCGTATACTGTCTGCCATACCTGAATCCGTGAAACCACTGCGACCGATTTGCGAATGAAATCCTTGTGCTGGCTCTAAGAATCACCCACGACAGTGTGGAACCAAATTGCTTTAAGTCGATATGCTATTTGAGAAAGCGCGTGTGAGGAAACGTTTCGAGCTGATTGCCTTTCCACATCTGAGCAAAAAATCCTATCCGTTGAAGACTTGTTTATTTCCTCTTTCAGGCAAACTATTTTACGGGAAACCGAAAACCGTGTGCGAGAGGAAAATTTTCCAGGCGGAAACTGAAATTTTCCCGGTGTTTGAAATCATGTGGATTTGTTCACTCTGAAGATCTATCAAAATTTCTGACAAAGTTGTTCGTTGCTAATAGTATTCTGAGATGGTTGGGATTCAAATACAGTACCTGCACTTAATGTGTTAAGAAATATAAAATTTTCAAAAACAGTTTAAATCCCGTGCCATAAATTACGGTTACTGGTGCTGTTAAATAGATCGTTTGTATTTGGTTTATTTCAACGATTTGCTTTACTCAAATTTCTTTTTTTTCCAAATTCAGTGTGTTATTATTTAATATTCGAGTAGTCGAAAATCTTTATTGTAAGCATTATTTCTACACAGAAAATGATTCTATACCCTCGGAAAGTGATATCTTCCATAACTCTTAATTTCAAATGTTGTTCTATTGCATCCTATTCTTTTTGTTGTGAACAGGATTGGTTTTCAACCATAAATAGCAACTTCACTATTCATATGCAAAAAATTAAAGTTGATTAATTGTCAAGTTTAGTCTATTTGTAATGTGTTTAATTTCTGCGATCAAATGTAAGGAAAATAACATCAATCATCACAGGCACCGTAGAACTGAAACCTTATTCTTTAACTAAAATTTTTTTCTACCTTCGAGAGAATAAAAATTTTTATTCACATAAAAATATATATTTTGTTCAATTTGATGACGACAATAAAATTATGGTTATTTCAGAATTGCGTAATGTGAAATTTTAATAGTTCAGTATCGTCTCCTGAAAACAATTGTTATCGCTGTAGTGAGTTCTTTTTTGCGTCCAACTTCCTTTTCGTTAATAGCTGCCGCTTATCTAATAACTGCGACCGTACATATGTGCGGAAAAACAACGCAATTGCGTAATATTTGAAATTCATAATACCAGTCGTATCTACTGAATTCCGCTTAAATCGCTTTATTTTTTGTAAACTATAAAATTTAGAATATATTATAGTATCGAAGAAGCAAAAATTATGGTCGATATTGGTCATTTCGCGGACATTTTGATTCGCTGTAACTAAAAATCAAATTGATTGTTGTCATAAAATGAATAGTTTCTGGAGTATAAAATTATTGGTACCAAACAGTGAAATCTGCCAATATGCAAGCTGTCTCAGTATTGGTCATACATCCAAGTAAAAGATGATTCTATCTGAAAAAACGGATTGAAAGGAAACAATAAAATTTTTTCATTTACAGCAATTTCATTTGTTTTCAGGAAAGTTGAGTTTGGAAATTTATCAGTTATGTTTGTATTTAGTTAATTCTAGGCGTGAGAAAAAGGAATAATAAAAGGTTACTCTACATCCGAAAATATATACGAAATGTAGAATAAAATTTTCTTTTGCAAATTGTTCATTGTTGAGAAAATCTAGTTTGTATATTTATCAAGTATACGTGCATAAAGATACTGAGGTGCATACATGTGTATATCGTAAAAGATATTTTAATTTCAATATTATAAGGAATATGTATATATTTTATATATATATATATATATATATATATAATCATACAATTTATTCAGTTATACTCTTGTATAATTCGACGTTTATTCAATAGCGCTGCTCGTCCGATTCCTTCCATAGCTCGCATAGAAACCAATTAACTTCCGTATTTACTTCCGGATGTCATTTATAATCTTTAGGATTCTTATCTCTTCTAGGGAGAGGATTTCTAAATTTCCGAGAAATGTACAAATATTCTCTGTTAAATAATAACATTACTGTACTTGGAATACACGGAATTTTCACTCTGTGAACTTCACCTAATTCTTTCTTTTGCTGTGATTCTTTAAAACACGCAAGTTTTCTTTAGTATGCGTTGTAATCTGTCACTATGGCTTGTAAACCATTATGTATTATTACTATACATATCGATATCGGACAGATAATATCGTCACTAAGGCATAGGTTACTTCTCACGTGTGTATGATGTGTGTGTATAACGAACTATAAAAGAAAAGGAAGGATAAGAAACTACTTCACTTAAATTGCGACTTCGTACAAATATCGCGTATATCGTTTATTTACGCTGATGAATTAAATTTCATTTATATTAATTAATAAACTTAATTTTTAATATAAATATTATTAATGTATACATTGTAACTAGTGTACCAGGTACGTGAGCTGACTGAAAACTGCAAGTGAGCAGAGGCTGTACATAGAAATATATATATTGTAAGTCTATTTACACGTTTTATTTATTTTATAATGATCATATTAACAATAATGTTATAAGCGTTTATCAGTAAAGGCAGAATATCAGACTTTGTGGAAAATTGCATTAGATATTTCATTCATAGTGTGATCGTTGTGATGTCAGGCATTCTAGCGTTTGTTCAGAGGCACCTAACAAGTTCTACGCAACGTATCATACAGATTTCGTATCGGATACTTTTGCCGAATACAGATGTGGCACTCTGCCGCATCACTCGAAATGGTAAACGTTCCATTTGTTCCATGTACCAATCTTATCCATAAACATTCCGTACATCCCAATTCTTTGGGCTCATGATGCAAATTCAGACTATTATGAATTCATGAAAATTGTGGTCCCTCAACAGTGTTATTCGAACGTAGAAGGATATCATATAGATTGGTGTCCGTTATTCTGTTTTTAATTTTCCTGAACTCTTGAAAATATTTGAGATCACTGAAATTATTTGCACATTAGTCTGTTAATTATATAATTTACGTCGGTTACTATCCGTCAGTTACGTTGTATTTGATGAATGTTTAATAAAAGGCGGAAGAATATGTACGAAGATGGTACAATACAATTACATATTTTATAGTGACTTTCACTGGTCGTTTCGAAATCATTGCAAAGAGCATTTTGTGACACGTATATTGATATGATATTTTTTAAAAATATTTTTTGATACTTTTCATATTTTCTCAGATATTCAAATCGGAAATAGCGCATGCATACATGTATATAATATTTATACTATGTGTAATTGTTCTAGACAGTTAAGTAAATCATCAAGAGGACCAAAAATTACAGACAACAAAGAAGAGTCATACTCTGAGATAAAAAGATATCGTGTGTACCTGCGAATCTATCCAGCCTCTGCGCACCTAATTCCACACTATCGTCTTGTCAACCATCCAGCCTATGTTTCTCATACTCGTCGCTAATCTGTTCGGTCATCCTGAATACTCGTATCCCAATGAGAATATAAGTAAATACAGATGAAAATAATCCAATTATGAAACAGGCAAATATGGGTAAAATTAAGTCTAAAATGTTGTATTGCCAAAAACCCATGAATCATTCATTGAAATGTTATAGTAAAGAAATGAATTGTGGATAACATTACGAACAATCTCAATAATGGATTAGCAGAGAACGATCCTTTGATTTCCTAGATCAGTGGGTCTTAAATTTTCCGATTTCTACTTATAGGAAATAATCATTACCTTCAATAGTAAAAATTTTCACCATAAAAATGTTCGGTTTAATCAAATTGATCAAAACTGCGTACTAAGAAATTCGACAAACTTTATATGCGATTCTGTAGTCTTGATATTACTTTTGCATTGATAATGGAATGACACTTTAAAATGGAAATATGGCTTTACGTCGATTTTTTCTTTTTGTAAAATATTAATCAAGCATTTGTATTATAGTCTTATTTATATCTGCAGAATGGCAAAATTTGAATATCAAACCTTGCTACACCTTGTATATTTAAATTGTAATTATTTATATTTTAAAATGAAATGCAATTTGTACAATATTCTCACGCGCCCAAAAATTTCGGGAATATTTGCTTCCCGTATCTAAAAATGCAAAAAATTAGTAGTTCAATATTTCAGCATCTATATTCTGTCTAGCAATAACACGTGGTTGAATTAAAAATGCATTTTACTTAACTATTGCTGAACTGCTAAAGCATGTTATTTCGATCGTTAAATTTTGTAAGTAAAAGCGTTATATAAGAATCATCATGCTTAACGTGATAGAGAATTTATCGAGCAGAAAATATTTTGTGCATGAATTTGTCGAAATGAAGATGTCAATTAACATAATATTCTTATCTGCGTTTATACTTTGTGACTAATTATTTAAAATATATTGTTTATAATATATTTGTTGTTATATAACAATGAACATGAAATAATTCTTGATATATTTGGGAGTTTTATTTTCGTGAAGATTTAACTTTCACGAAAAAAAATATAAATATGTTATATGATAAAATAAGTATGTTATATGTAGTTTTATATAATTATTTCAAAATAATCAAATATGTTTAATATTATTATTACATATATATTCCATTCTTTATGGGTAAAATTATATTTTATATAAAACGAGTTTTGCAGACCAAGAATATGACTTTTTATCGTGGGAGCTGGATCAGCCGGATGTGTGCCTGCAAACCGGTTAAGCGAAGTAATGCATTGGATAGTACATATAATTAAACATTTTGTTCTCATTATTATCCTCGGAATATCTGTGGCTTTTGAAATTTTTGAGATTGTAATAATTGAAAAAATAAAAATTAAATAAGGAATACCTATTTAACAGTGTAAACTTACTGCAGATTTTTACGTGAATTCGCTTAAAATTGTATTCATTATCGTTTGTTATTTTCCAAGATACGTATTCCAATAAGCGGTTTTATGATACACGGCAATTCCTGATATATATTAATCATCACGATGACACACATTTCACTTTACATATATATAGTAACAATCTATCGAAGAAAATAATTGGCTAACTGCTTTTACTCTGATTTTATATTAGAAAACTTGAATCCGGGATATAGATATTGTTGACATTTTTACGCATAATTTTTGCACATTGAGATTAAAAATTATTCCTGTGTTAATAAATTAACTTTTATTATAAATGAGGAGTTTCCAAAATTTTTCGACTATTAGCACAATTTACTTGCTAAGAATTTCTGACAAGGGTTTCTGAAACTTCATATATATTTTCAGATATAATTATTGGAAGCTGATATAGAAGAACCAGAGGTAGCTGATATTCCAGCTTTCGCTACTATTTTACCAGGTAGCAATATCGATTGGATATATCGCATGCAACCGGAGCAGCATTCTTTTCGATCCAGAAGAGATGGACGTTGTGCGATGCCAAAGGGTAAAGTACGTATACACATATTTCGATACTGTAATTTTCTCCAAGAAACTATACATTATCTGATTGTTGTAATACAGAGGTACCTGAATATATTCGAAAAGAGAAGCATTTTTATATGTATTTTATATATATGTTGAAATATGTAACGAATTTCCATTAGATGTTCATAGAAATTGGAAAATTTTTCTTCCAATTTCACTGTAGCAGATGGCTCTAATGCCGAAGTCTCTGGTATTTGGACTTTTAAAAATTTATTATCCTATATGCAGGTGATGGGTGGTTCCAGTGCTATCAATTACATGTTATATGCTCGTGGTAATGCAAAAGATTATGACGAATGGGCAGATGCAGAAAATCGTGGCTGGAGCTACGAAGAAGATCTACCTTATTTTTTCAAATCAGAAAACAACAAGGATACGAAGGTAATAAATTAAAATTCATGTTCATCAACTACCAAAAGATTAAAGTTTCTTCTTACTTATGATTACTTAAAATTCTTATTAATCTAAATAATCAGAATGAATTCTATTCACTTTATTTAAAACAACAATTACATCTCATAAGATTCTTAATTTATTTATACGCTCCTTCAAACGAATTATCAACATTGTGAACACGGTTCTATTTTGAAGAAATCAATTAATTTAGATTTTCAGTTAACTTATAATGGTGTTAGATGAATTTTCTCCAGTTTAAAAATTATAATAAATTCATTTTGACTAGTGATTATACGTATCTGGTACCTACTACAACAATATCAAAAATATGTATAAAATATGACACAAAGTTTTCTTTTTAATATTATCTGAACCAAACTAAATGAAATTAAAATCAAGTTATTAGCTATTGCCATTTTCTCCAGATAGTGGAAGATAATCCACTTTACCATAACCAAAATGGTTACCAATCGGTACAGTAGTTCCCACACACTGACATCAACACAAAGATTTTATCGAACGTGTTCTTAGAACTCGGTTACAAATTCGTAGATATAAACGCGAAAACCCAACTGGGTGTTACGAATTTGCAAAGAACCTCCTCTAATGGAACACGCCAAAGTACAAATAATGCTTTCATACGACCCATCAGAAGCAAACGCAAGAATCTGACAATAACAACTGAAGCATACGTCACGAAATTACTAGTAGACAACAAAACAAAACGTGTAATAGATGTCGAATACGCTTCAATGACCTCAAACAATCAGACTAAATTAAACACAGTTTTAGCTAAAAAAGAAGTGATATTCTCTCAACTGGATCGATTAATTCACCAAAAATACTTATGCTCTCTGGAATTGGGCCAAGAGAAGAATTAGAGAAATATGGTATTAAAGTAATTAGTGATTTATCAGTTGAAAAGAATCTTCAAGGCCACGTATCGTTTTTTGGTCTGACAATGTCATTGAATTCTACTTCCACAAATGAAAGTAATTCCAAGAAGAAAGAAGATATATTCTATTATAATGAAACGCACAGGGGATCTTTATCTGCAACTGGTATTACTTCTTGCTCTGTTTTCTTGCAAACAACCTACCAGCACAATAATGGCTTGCCTGATATACAAATATTATCCCTTGGAACTAGTGAGGAAGATTTTTTAAATGATCCAGAAGAATCTTTTGATACAGCTATTGCACCTTTATCTTACTATGATGCTGCATCTATTAATCTATTGTTACTATCACCTAACAGCAGAGGATTCATATTGTTAAATGATAGTGATCCTTTGTGGACACCACCTTTAGTTCACCCTGGTTACTTTACCAATAATAATGATTTGGACGTGTTGATGGAAGGTGTGGAAGCAGCTCTAAAGCTGTTTGGCACAGAATCGTTTAAGGAGAATGATTTTAGATTAATAGATAAACCTTTGCCTGCTTGTCAACAATTTGAATTTAGTGAAAGGAATTATTGGAAATGTATGATGATGGAGTACACTGCGACTATATATCATCCGGTTGGAACATGCAAGATGGGACCAAAGTCGGACCCTGAGGCTGTGGTGGATGAGAGGTTGAAGGTTCATGGGGTCGATGGTTTGAGGGTTGTAGATGCCTCGATTATGCCAAAGATTGTCAGGGGCAATACGAACGCGCCTACTATTATGATCGCGGAGAAAGTTAGTGACATGATTAAGGAGGATTGCTTGAATCTAGATGATGTAGAATAATGGATTGCTTCATGAAAGAAAGTATAGTTGTAATAGATAATTATGCCTTATTTACGAGCTATATACTAAATAATAAAATAATGAATAATGTTATATTATAATTTATAAATAGAATATATATGTACACAATTTGGTATACACGATAGTATTTTAATGTAATTGTATTCTGTTTGCTCTCGAAATGAAATAAATTATTAATATTGAAAGAAATATTAATAAAAAGGAAAAGTATTTGTAATAAAAGAAGTTAAATAACAATGTAATTACTATTCAGTTGTACTTGCGTTACGTTTTCTTTATTAGAACGCTGTAGATTTCTAAATTTTTATATATTTATACTAGTGAGCGACAAAATGAAATTTAAATCCACGAACACATTGATTTATATATTGTATATATTTTATTATTTTTATGAATTTTTGTAAACTACAATATACATACAAACATTCACAAGTTTACTTATATCATGTATGATAGAATCACGTCGATCGTATCGATATCGGTGTATAACATGATTCACGATTCACTCACAAGTGAAGGCACTTCTTTTTTCCCAGATAATTTCTTGACTGTTGGCTGTACTTCACTAGAGAGGAACCAAACTGAACTGACTGATCGGTGAATTTCTTCCGTATTTATGTATTTACCTTAATTTGGGGTTGCGACTTCCGCTCCTCAATTTGACCTAGTGGTGCCTGATTACCTTGACCTTGTCTTGTCGACACCTCGTTTATTTACATTTCAGTGTACGTATTTCTGGTAGGTGTAAGATAAATCAATCTCACGATTTTAAGTCTCTCCGACAAGATTCTATTCGACAAACCCAGAGAAAGTTTAAAAAAATAAAGAAGAGATCAGTTCCTTTTCGTAGGGCAACGAATATCTCTTGTTTTCTATGGTTTAACTGGCGCTCGCTGCCAGTCAGAAAATAAATTCTGTTTTATTTTACTCCACATTCAAATCATTATATGAATATTTCAAAAATATAAGCTATAATTTCTATAGACTATTGTCCGTGAACGAATCAACTTTACGAACGTTTAAATTCTTTGAAAAGGCAGTGATTAATCCTCAAATCTTGGTTAGAAATTGCATCGTAATATCAAGTGTCAAAGGTATAATGCAAGGTATTATAGTCTCTATAATGCTAGGTATTATAGTCTCTATAGTGCAAGGTATTATAATCTCTATAATGCTAGGTACTATAGTCTCTATAATGCAAGATATTTTAATCTCTATAATGCTAGGTATTATAGTCTCTATAATGCTAGGTATTAGAGTCTCTGTAGTGCAAGGTATTTTAATCTTTATAATGCTAGATATTATATTCTCTATAGTGCAAGGTATTATAGTCTCTATAGTGCTAGGTATTATAGTCTCTATAATGCAAGGTATTATAGTCCTTATAATGCAAAGTATTATAGTCTCTACAATGCAAGGTATTATAGTCTGTATATCACATTTGTATTGAACGAAGGCATTTGACATTTCTAAATGCTCACATGGTTCTAATTTCCTTCATAATTTTTGGATAACGTATTTATAGACATTTTGCTAAATGACATTTAAATCTTATGTTTACCTGCAGTAATCTTATATTTACACAATGGCAGAGTTAGAATATGGAATCAGAATACCCTGTATATTTAAATTGTAATTACTTATATTTCAAACTGAGAGTCGTAATATTCTTATTGTTAGTAATATTCTTAGTAATCCAAAATTTCGATCGACAGAAGTATGTTTTATCTAGTAATAACGTGTTTGTATTACACATTCACTGCTATTATTGAATATTATAATTTTTTACTGAATACTATATTCTTGAAACTTCCTTTGTTGCAAACAATTCATTCAATCGTCAAATTTTGTAAATGAATGCTTTCCATGAGCTACTATAGTATTCAGGCTGAAAAATAATGTTATTGAACATTATTCGTTCACAAAGAAATTGTATTCCTAATACTGATATTTCAGAATGCTGATATATTCCAAAATAAAATATGAATAATAATATTATTATTTTTAAATATATTTTCTGTTTATAATTAAGCTTACACCATACAAAAAATGAATTTTCCAGTAAAAATAGCCGGATGTAATCTTGTAAACAGGTTAAACGAAGTAAAACGTTGGAAATCATTTATAATTATTCATTCTGTGCGGATATCTGTGCAGACTTAAATTTTTAATATTTCTCAATAGTTGAAGAAAATGAAAGGTAAATAATATCTATTGAAGATTATAATCTTACTGAGGATATTTATAATAATTCATATAAAATTCGCTATTGTACTCAATGATATTTTATCATTTTCGACGCTAATAGAAACGAAATCCAAAAATGGCATCACAGTGCGCTTTTTGTACGTTTTAATTGCCATGAAGATTTCTCATTTCATTTCACATACCTGAAATTTCTTCTGACTTTACTGAAGGACATTGCAGGTCAATTTTTTTTACTTTAATCTTGGTTTAAAACATTTGCATATGCATTTTCAGGATTTTCAGACTTTTTGAAAGTTTTTTGCTTACTGAAAACCATAGTAATGACCCCCGTTCAGAAACAAGGATTAATTTCGCTAGAAATGGGGAGTTTCGTTTTAGTTACAGCTACTCACAGAAGTTTCGGGACAATAATAAAATTTTCACACTATTTATAAGAGTCATCTGGATTTTCTTATCTTTACTTCTAGATATTATTATTAGTATGCAAGATAGATAGCTGACATTCTGACATTGGTCACAATATTGTCAGAGAGCAATATCGGTGTTGATATGTCGCATGCAATCGGAAGAATGTTGTTGTCGATCAAAATTGGGTGAAGATTGTGCGATGCCAAGGTAAGGTACGTATATACATATTTCGATACATTAACTTTCTACAGTTTCATATGGAAAATTGAATTGTTATCAATAATTAGGAGAAAGTTTAAAATTCTTATTTGTTTGTATGTTATTAATATAAGGGTGTATAATGACAATAACTGAACATACAACATGGAAAAATTCATATATATGTGTTATACAAAATATCTCGAAATATCATTAACATCATAAATAGAAGACGACTATTATAATTATACTTATAATTAAATTTAGAAATTTACAAATCTAGAACTAATGGAAATAGTTCTAGTGTTAAAGTTGGTATTTTAGCTATCAAAAATTTATTATTATACTTACACTTGATGGGTGGTTCCATTATTATCAGTTTCATATTGTGCGCTGGTGGTGACCTAAGAGACAAATGGACAAAAGAAGGAAATCATGGAGCTATGAAGAAGTTCTACCATACTTTCTGAAATCAGAAAATAATAGGGATTCAGAGATATTAAATTTAATTTTATATCACTAACGTTATCACTAACTGTCGAAAGCCATTCAGGTAAAACCTTCATTTTTTTCAGACAATGAAAGAGAATCCACACTATCATAGTTAAAGTGGTTACCTATCAGTAGAACGATTCCCATGGAACACATAAAAGCACAAATAGCATTTTCATATCATCAGAGACAAATGCAAGAGTCTAACCATAAAAACTGAAGCATACATCATGAAATTGATCGTAGACTGTAACGTAGACAATACGTATAACAGGCGTCGAATATGCTTCAAGATGCAACCGAACTAAATTAAATATAGTTTTGAATTAAAAAGGAAGTGATTGTCTCTGCTGGATTTGGTTAATTCACCAAAAATACTTATAATCTCTGGAATTTGATCAAGAGAAAAATTAGAAAAATATGAGATTAAAGTAATTAGTGATTTATCAGTTGGAAGGAATCTTCAATGAATCTTCAGGAATCAGCTATATAGGAATGTATGGTAACTGGACTGAGTTTTACTTCTATAATTGAAAGTATCTCTATAAAGAAGGAAGTTTTGCTCCTATTAGAAGCTACATAGAGGATCTTTATCTGCAATTGGTACTGCATTTGTCTCTGTATGTGAAATATATTAAAAAATAGAAAAGTTAATTCCACTATTTCTTTTCCATATATCATATATTTCATATGTGGCAAACTAATTTATAGCCTTATTTCTTCCAGGGATTTCGTAGGTCCTAGAATATTCGAGAATTCTTTGTGTCTGTTTTATGTTTTTCTTTCAATATAAATTTTATTGTACTCTTATTGCGCTTGACTTTCTTTAAAATACTCTATATTAAATTAAATGCTTTTATTATTATATAGGAACACTACGAACTTTTAAATTGTCCTTAAATTTCCGAGACGTGTATAAATATTGGCTGTTAAATAATAAAATTATATTTTAACATCAGTAACCCTAATAATTTATTTTTAAGTATAAATAACCTTTCTTGGTGAAATTATTGATTTGTCATAGATATCGACATTTTGAATAACTTCTTCCTTTGCATACTATCGATAATGGATATCATTTTCCGAGACAGTCGCAAAAAACTATAATGAATAAGCGTACAATTGTAATTACATATATTTCAATGTCAATTACCTGCCACCATATGAATATGTCGGCCGGATATAATAAATATAATAAATAATTCAAACTGAATTCTTATCATTAGCTTATTACGTGCAAAGTGATTCGCGTAATTTTAAATAATTTCTGTGATAGGCTTCGATAATTTTTTGCCTGATATAACCAATAGCCTATCGATTATTCCACAACAATTCGCACTCGAAAATTTACGAGCTGGTTAAAATAGTGTGCATAGCTATATGAGTGAAATTACACCAAACAAGTGTTATAGTTCAGTTGACAATAAACGTCGACAATTAATATATAGAATTTGTTATTGCGGTGAATTATTTCGAGAAATTCTTTAAAAGATTTTATTTTCCATTCTGAAACATACGAACATCATAAACAATCGGCAAGCTATCGTTTCCGTAGAAGTCATTTGTTTAGATTCGCATGATGAAAATAAAGAGAACAGTTGCTAATTTGCCAGTTACACTTACTTGTCAGCATATCACAAATGATATTTTAAGTACAAATTCAGTTTTAGATACCCGCAGATATTTCCGAATATTTCGAAAACTAAACCTGATTGACTAAATGCAAAGGGAATAGTTGTTCAAACTATCTACAATATGTGCAAAAATCGTTGGAGAGCAATTTGTTTTCGTATAATTTCACCTTTCTTTCTTTTACTTCAGTTCTTTAAAATTCTTCTTTCCTTAAACTAAATATATCTTGTTATCCGTCACTTTGATTATTAGATCATTGTTTATTATTATTACTATATTACTATATTACTATATTACTATATTACTATATTTTACTTTACTCGTATTATATAGAAACTACTGAAACGATTTAAAAACCATCCCATTTAAATCTCGACTGAACTCGATGCACAATACAAATATCGTGTGTGTCGTATGTGCCGTAGAACTAAATATCGTTATATTACTATTATTTAAGCAATTTTCAATATAAAAGTCAATTATTAATGTATACATGTTCTTATATTATAATTAATTAATTTTATCAGAAACGCGAGAAAACTGAAAATGACCAGATAAAAGTAAACTTGCAAATGATCAGATGCTATACAAGAAACACATGTTTTTTTTTATGTAAGTCCGCTTGTGTAGAATAAAAAATGCGACAGGGGAGTCTATTTGATTAAGAGATTAGGTATTTTAGGTCTAAAGATTTTATTTTGACACTAGATGTTCGTCAAAATTATGGCTCAAAAGAATTATTCAAATTTGGATGGATATATTGGCCTGCTTTATTCTGTTCTTAATTTTCCTGAATTCTTGAAAATAATTGAGATCACTGAAATTAAATACAAATTTGTCTACTAAAGCATTAATTATGTCATTTGTGTTGGTTAATGTCTGCCAGTCAGGAAACGTTTGACAAATATGTAATAAAAGATGGAAGTGTGTGTAATAAAAAAAATAAGTACGTCAATCGTAAGAATATGTAATTGAAGATGATACAGTTCACTTAAAAATTTTAATATGACGTTCACTGGTCAATTGAAAATCATTGTAAAGGCAAATGGCATTGCATGACATGTTTCTTCATATCATATTTTCCTAAAATACTTTTTCATAGTCTTCATATTTTCTCAAATGTTTAAATATTTCTAGTTAAATTAGAAATAGCGTATACACATATATAATATTTGACTATGTACAATTGTTCTCAACAGTTAAGTAAATCATCAAGAAGATCAAGCATTCCAGACAACCAAGAGTCATAATCTGAGACCAAGAAGATGTCGTGGGTACCTCCAAATATGGCAAGCCTCTGCACATCTAATTCCACACTGTCAGTCTGTCAACCATCCACCCTTATGTTTCTCACGCTCGTCACTAATCTTTTTAGTCATTCTGAAGACTCGTATCCCAATAAGAATATAGGTAAATACAGATGAAAGTGATTCAAATATAATATATATAATATATAATATATCCAAATATATATAATATAATATATAATATATCCAAATACAGACAAAGCAAAACTAAAATATCGTGTAGCCAAAAACCCATAATTCAATATTATAATAATGATATCACTCTAAGATATTACCAATAATCTCGATATCACTTTTGTGTTCGATACAGATATGGAGATAATGGAGGCTGATACTCTAATATACAAACATGGTTTTAAATTCATTCTTTTTCCTTCTACAACTTGTTAACCAAGCATTTGTGGACATTTTTCTAAATAGTATTTTTACCTGCAAAACACAATGGCAAAATTTCAATAAAAATCTCGTAACACTCTATACATTTAAATTGTAATTATGTATATTTAAAAAATAAAATACAATTTTTATAGTATTCTGATTTTCTAAAAATGTATACGAAAGGGTTTGCTTCATCATAAAATGCAAAAATTTGGTGATTCAAATTTTAAGCAATAATCATGTTTTATCTAGCAATAACATGTGCTCGTATGCACTTTTACTGAACTATCACTAAACTCTGTTACTATTACTGAAACATGTTATTTTGATCGTTATGTTTTGTAAATGTGAACGTTATGTACGAGTTATTATGCTTAACATGGTATTGGGGAATTTAAAAATTTTTGTGAAATTTATCAAAAATTAACAATATATTATACACTTATTTGCATGTGTATTACTAATTAGTTAAAATCATTAGAATAGGCAGTGTACGGGTTAGAGATTATATAACAGCGAATATGAGGTGATTCTTGATAAATTTTCGAGCTCCATTTTCGCGAAGAATGAAATTTCAGTGAAAAATTTAATTATACGTTATGTGTAATTTTATATAATAATTTGAAGATGATATATTTTTTAATAATAATAAATATATTTAATATTATTGTTAAATGTATATGTCCTACATTTTACAACTAAAATTACATTTTATATAAAACGAATTTTCCAGAGAAAGAGTATGATTTTATTATTGTGGGAGCTGGATCGGCCGGATGTGTCGTTGCAAACAGGTTAAGCGAAGTGAAACATTGGAAGGTACACTTCAAATTAAATATTTTGCATCATAACTAACATGCGGATATCCATGCCTTGTGCTTTTAAAATTATATAATAATGAAGATACGGAATATGTACTGAAGCTACTCGATATTCTGTTTTCAACGTTACATAATCCAATAAGCGAATTTATAATATACGTTCCATGATATTAATTTTTCAGTAACAATCTACGTTAATAAATTATTGATCAATTTCTTTTATCCTGATCTCAATTTGGAACTTTTCTCAGATTATTCAGGCTTCGTTGAAATTTTCGCTTAAAGAGAAACAGATCGTAAATGATTCCCGATTAGGCGTTTGGTTTTGCCAGAATTAGTGAGTTTCGTTCTATCTGCTACCATCCAAATGTTTTCGGACATAAGTACCACAGTTTACTCACTAACAATTTGTAATGAAGTATTCTGAATATTGTAAATACTTTGAATACTTTGAATTACACTTCTAGATATTATTATTGGAAGCTGGTATAGAGGAACCAGAGGTAGCTGATATTCCGGCTTTTGCTACTATTTTACTAGGTAGCAATATCGATTGGATGTATCGCATGCAACCTGAGCAGCATTCTTGTCGATCCAGAAAGGATAGAGGTTGTGCAATGCCAAGGGGTAAAGTACGTAGACACATATTTCGATATTTTAACATTCTGTAACTTCACGAAAAAAGCTGAGCTATTGTCAAGAGTAAAAAGAAGTTTTAAATTCCCATTTATTTGTATACAATTAGTATAGCAATACTATGATGACAAATGTATTCGAACATAAAACATAGAAAAGATTATATATATATAAAACATGTGTATGTATTGTACAAAATGTCTCGAAATATCATGAATATGATAGAACACAGCTATTATAGTATAATATATATTCGTGAAATTTGCA
Organism: Tetragonula carbonaria; assembly: GCA_032399595.1. Classification (NCBI taxonomy): domain Eukaryota; kingdom Metazoa; phylum Arthropoda; class Insecta; order Hymenoptera; family Apidae; genus Tetragonula; species Tetragonula carbonaria. The sequence continues at coordinate 5,646,518 of JAUCRC010000018.1, read as the reverse complement.
ATAAACTTAGAACTACTGGAAGTAAAGTTAGACTTTTAAAAATTCATTGTTATACTTACAGGTGATGGGTGGTTCCAGTACTACTAATTTCATGATATATGCTCGTGGTAATCGAAAAGATTACGACGAATGGGCAGATGCAGGAAATTGTGGCTGGAGCTACGAAGAAGTTCTACCATATTTTCTGAAATCAGAAAATAACAGGGATCCACAGGTAACGAATTTAATTGAAATTTCTGTTATCATTTAGCATAAGATTGAACTATATACAATGTCTATTTATTATTATTCTAATTATAATCAGATTGAGTTTTATTCTCTGTACAGGGTGAGTCATCTGTAAATATAATTATCTTCATAACTAGCCGTTACTCGAAAAATGTTTCGAGGAGTAGTTTAGTGTAATTAGCTTGTTTTTAGATGGACGCGTGAAGGAAATATTGATGAATGTTGATGAATTTTTTACACAAAATCGCGCAATGCTTTTTTTTTTATATGAACTGATGTAGCAGATCTTGCTGTACAAAAAGTTATTGACTTATTTATGATGAAATTATTAGGAGACATTCTGATTTTAATTTTATAAAGTCATGCAACATATATACGCAATATGTGAACATCATTATTATATTTTACTGTCCTAACGATGTTAATCAATATAAATTTCTGATTAATTCGAACGAATTTGAATTAATCTTTACCACTTTAAATATTTTAACAGATTTATCTAGAAATCTCTGACTGATTTATACATATTTTGGATTTACTACAAACACATCAGAGATATGTATAGAATATAACGCATAGTTTTCTCCCAAGTATTATCTATTATAGAAGCGAATGATATTCGTCCTAATAGTGATAAGTTACATAGCACATTAAATTTATACTAAATTAAAATAAAACTATATCAAACTAAAATTATTAACTATTCGCATTTTTTGATAGATAGTGGAAGACAATCCACTCTACCACAATCAACATGGTTACCAGTCGGTACAACGACTTTCATATGACGATATTAACACCAAGATCTTGCTGAATGCATGGCAAGAACTCGGTTACAAACTCATAGATGTCAATGCAAACAACCAATTAGGTGTGATGAATCTACAAACAACTTCCGCTAATGGGACACGTCAGAGCACAAACAGCGCATTCATACGGCCCATCAGACGTAAACGCAAGAACCTAACTGTCAAAACTGAAACATACGTCACGAAACTGCTTGTCGACCACGAAAAAGAACATGTGATAGGCGTCGAATATGCTTCAGGAAACAACCGAACGAAATTAAACAAAGTTTTTGCTAGAAAAGAAGTGATTCTCTCAGCTGGAACCATTAATTCTCCAAAAATCCTTATGCTCTCTGGAATTGGACCAAAAGAAGAATTAGAGAAACATGGTATTCAAGTAATTAGAAACTTATCAGTTGGAAGGAACCTTCAAGATCATGTAACAACATATGGTCTAGTAGTTGCACTGAATTTTACTTCCACGAGTGGAAATATGGAGGAGGATATTTTGTTTTATCAAAAGACACATAGGGGACCTTTATCTTCCGCTGGTCCTTCTGCTGTTACTGCTTTTTCTCAAACAATGTTCCAACATGAAAATGGCGTGCCTGACATCCAATTTATTCATTTTTCGGCTAATCAAACAGATTTTTTAAATGATCCAGATGAATATTTCGATGCAGATATTGCACCATTATCTTATTACGATGCTATATCTGTTATTCCAATTTTATTGTCGCCTAAAAGCAGAGGATTTATATTGTTGAATGAGAGTGATCCTTTGTGGGGGGCACCCTTAATTTATCCTGGGTATTTTACTCGTAATTGCGATTTGGACGTGTTGACGGAAGGTGTGGAAGCAGCTTTAAAATTATTAGATACAGAATCGTTTAAGGAGAATGACTTTAGATTAATAGATAAACCTTTGCCTGCTTGTCGACAATTTCAATTTGGTGAAAGGAACTATTGGAAATGTGTGGCGAGGGAGTATACTACGACTATATTCCATCCAGTCGGAACTTGCAAGATGGGTCCAAAATCGGATCCTAAGGCTGTCGTGGATGAGACTTTGAAGGTTCATGGGATCGGTGGTTTGAGAGTTGTGGATGCTTCAATTATGCCACAGATTGTTAGAGGTAATACGAATGCGCCTACTATTATGATTGCAGAGAAAGCTAGTGATATGATTAAAGAGAAATGGTTGCCTGGCAAGATTTGAGTGATATGATATAAAGTGGATCAAATAAAGCTTAATTTTGATGGTTAATTGTCTCTACTTACGCATTGTAATACTAAAGTAATAAATAATATTGTAATTTCAAAATAAACTCTATATGTACACAATACAATAAAGGAATTGTATAATACAATATTCAAATAGATTACAATTTGTTAGCACTATTGTTGAAATAAATTGTTATTAGAAAAATATTATAATTAAAAGAATTATTTATTTTAATAAAGTTAAATTGTAATATTATTATTATGTAGTTGTTTTTACATTGTAACTATAAATATTTACTAATTACAACGCTATAAATATTTATTGAAATTTACAATTTTACGCATATGGACAGATGAACAGAATTGAAACAATGTTTTTACCAAAGCAATTATAATGAGTACTCTAATTTGTATGGTTTACATATTTTCTCATCTTTCATGAACTTTTGTATCAGTTAATACACATATTAAAAATTCTCTTATTATACATTTTCATTTAAGTGAGGCCATCTATCTTTTCGAATTGTAATGATGCAGAAAAAATTAATTAGATAAAAAAAAAAGAATTAATTATTAAGTTAGATATTACTTAAGAGATAAGAGATTATTTAATTTTACTTTGTATTGTACACTTTTTGAGACAAAGAGTAATAACAATACTAAGTCGGATCAGAAATTCCCAAATTAAGCAACGTAAAACATAAATTTCTGTGTATTGCGACATCCAGTGATGTTATTCAAGTTAAATAATTTATATTTAGAATTTATATTTAGAAGCTTGTCGAGCATTATTCTCCAAACAAAAAAAGTAATGAAATGTTATAAAGATTTGTATTTTTATATATTTCTGTAATTCAAGCCAAACTTAACGATGACAGCAATTATAGTTCTAACATTATGTATTTAAATATTTGCATGTATTATACAATGGAAATATAAAAATAGAAAATGTGGTTTCTTTTAATTTTATAAAAATAGAAAATCTTGCCATTCACCGTTCGCCAATATTCTCTCCCTGCTTTATATTTAACATATAAATGGAGTTTGATCTTTGCGAAAGAGATTTTTCGTTATACTCGAATTGGTAATCTTGCCATAAGTATGTAGCAGCGTGTTTTCGAAACTAATGGTAGTATCCGAAAATATGATGCTAGAACTACAATTAAATAAATATTTATGAAGGAAGCTAATACTTGTATCAAATATAGTTCTAAATCGTCTTAAATAAATATATGTTAAGAAATATATTACTTTTAATATTTTATGTATCTTTGATTATCGTAAGAACTCCATGAATTTTCAAATTTTGGTGATTATAAGAATTTCATAGATCTTAAAATTGTTGAAAAATGCATAAATATCTATAGTCTAATAATAACACTATGGAATTACTGTCAAATTATTATCTCACATAAAGGAATACATTCTGAATACATACAATTTTTTTAACGTTGTAATAACGAAATATTGTAATAACGAAATGAAAAGAACTCTGTAAGTTATAATGATAATGTATGGAATATTTAAAATGGTGAAGTAAAAAGAAATATGAAATATTGAATGTTATAACACTTCGTTCATAACATTATCTTCGTTAGAATTATCAGACGAACTCGGCTACCAGATAAATGACTCATTAGGGCAAATTATGTCTAATAGTAACTTGCAAATATATAATACTGAATAAGCTCAAAAATGCAAATTAATAAATTACATTTTTAAATGCAAAACCATTATCTGCCGATAAATGCAAATATGTTTTTATGTATGTAAATTTTATGTGAAATATATATTATGCTGTATTATGTTGTACAAGTATATTATGTTTTATATAACAAATTTTTTATTAAGTACATATTATGATAAATATTATAGTACGAATGCAAAGTAAAAGGCAAAACGGAAACAATTTAAATCGGGACTTGATATATGTTTTGTATTTGTTCGTACGTTTCTAATGTTTAATTAAAATTCATTATATTAATCTTTTCTTAACTAGTTACCAATACATATATTAATTATTAATATATAAATTTCTTTATATTATAATTAATTTATTTTACTAAGAAACTATAAAAAATATTGAAATTTATAAGTTAGATTGTAAGTAAGATTTTAAGTAATTATGAGCTGTATTACGTAAAAATAATACCTTTAGTATTAGTTTGTTTAGTTTGGTGAGAGTTTGAATAGCAGAATAGTAGAATAATTTTGTGAATTAAATATATGTAATATTAAATATATTAATTGTATTAAATGTATTGCATGTACATTGTGTAAATGTATTAAATGTATTGAATGTACATTTACACAAATATAATTTACACAAGGATAAGCCAAAGTAAGCTGTCATTTCTCGTTGGCAAATGATATTGTCATTTCTCGATGGTCAGTCGATGCAATCAACTGAAAGTTCTTTCATTACTAAATAGATTAATCCTTAGTAATAGACGCTATACTACTCAGTACTGGTCAACCTACTGTCAGATACAGATATATAATTTCATATTGTCATTTTATACATTTTGCCTATATTGATCTGTAAAGCATAAGATCGATATGAAATTCTAAAGTAAGGAAGGAAAATCCCAAGTATGAAAATTTAGTTTCGGGTATTTATTAATTTCTGAGATATTAATAAAGCATTTGCCTACAATACATTGATTTCTAATGTTATTAATTGTCGTTGGTTTCTATCTGAGCAAAATTTTACATTAATCGCGAATTTGTGTTTTGTAGAAATACAGTCAGAAAGTACGTCAAAATGACACACAAAGATTAGATGAAAGTTACTGTGCCATGATGTAACATATTTTTCATACAAAGTTAAAACAAGTGGCTTTTTGTTATTTGCAATACATTCAATTCATTAAAGTTTGATCTTTAATTGTTAAGATTTGTTTGTCATTGATATAGAAAAAATTTCGTAGACAGTGAAATCGATTATGTAAAAATAATTCAGAATTTTCTCTTTATTGACAATATTTGTTTTTAGAAAGTTTTGTTTGATTTGATGCATTTCAATGACGTAAGTTTTCAGGTTCTCATCTACGATATTAAAGTAATGTATGCGTCACTATAATTATTATTGGTTTAAATAAATTGGAAAAAGATTTGTTATTCTTTTTTTTTCACCTCTTGTCTATTAAAATTTATTCAAAATTCTATCGACAATTCGAGAAATTGGTTGTTTTTCCAAACAGCATTTAGGTATACGTAAGAAACATAGTCACCATTATGTAATCCGATATAGAATTATAATATAACACACAAATAATGCATAGACAACTATTTATAACAGTGTTACAAGTATTTCAAACGTAAGAATTTTATAATACATGAACATAATATATGCAATTCTGTAATATGAATATAATATGATAGAGTATTATTATAGTATTAAAGTATTATATAATACTATATAATACTATAATACTTATAATTCACTTATAATTTACATACTTATATATACTTTATATATATATATTATATTATATACTAAATGTTATTATATAACATATAATATATATAATATATATTTATATATATAGTATATATAAGTAATATATATACATACCTTATATATACATTTAATTTATATATATAAATATTATATATATATTTTATATATATACATAGTTTATATATATATATATACACACGCACTTAATATAGATATGTATATTATTCAATTATATAGCTCTCCTCAAGAATCACATACATTTAAATTACAATTAATTGGACAATATATTTCAGAATGAAACTTACAATTATACTTAGAATTTTCTTGTTTATCCGAGAAGATTTTTCTCATTAAGAAAAAAAAGAGAGTCCAAAATTCCGAGTATCAGTGTAAATACTGTTTTATCTGCCAATAACACGTGTTCGTGACCATTGAACACACCTGCACAATGGTTTTAGCTTCGGGAAATTCAATTCTTTGAAACGAAACGACGCGTGAATTCACCACCGTATGGTTGCTGCAAGATTGGCAGCGTAACTGGAAGGGCACTTCCAAGGCAAACATTTCGTGGCACTGCTGGAGTTTTTCCTTGCTTCTTCCCAAAAGCAATGGCGTAGTTGTATATCACGTATGCCCGAGATAGCAAACCAGATTTCTCGACTCGTCGGACAGGGTTTCCACTAACTAACTGTCACCGAACGCCGTAATTTTATTGAAACATTCTTGAGACTTCGTTCTGTTTTAAATACACTATTTTTAATAGTGTATTTAATAGTCGAATTCTGTGAATGAAAAGCGATCGGGCGAGATAGCATATGTGACGTCCCAGCTCGCTGGGTACAAAATTTGCGTGAACTATCATTAAACTTCGTGATTTTACTGAAGTATTCCAAAGACTTTCTTTCATTTTAAGTACACTACTACAGTATTTTAATAGTTAAATGTTGTAAATTAAAAGCGTTTGAGCCAGGATAATATTCAAACTAGAAAATAAAATTATTCAGTATTGTCAGTCTGTATAAGACTCACGTCTTTGTGAATGATATGCGAAAATTTATTGCACGGAATATTTTTTCCATGCAATAAATATGTAAAAAAATTAACGATGTTAATCAACATATTATACATTTATCTGCATGTGTACTTTGTGACTAATTATCTGAAACCATTAGAATAAGCATGATGGGAAATTATGTAACAGCGGAAACGATGCTTGATAAATAAAAAGCTAAGACTTCAATGAAAAATAAATATATAACATGTAAGCATATTATGTGTAGCATAAAAAATTATGTGTACCTTTATACAATAAATTATAATATTTTATACAATAATTTAAAACTGATGTATTTTATATTCTAGAAGAACAGTATGATTATTGTTAAATATTGTTAAATATTATACTTGTAATTAAATATTATCATTTATTACTAAATGATAATATTTAATTACAAGTCGATATTTATGCAAATTTATGTCCTTAAAACTGTACAATAGTTTAAGGAAATGGGAGTTAAATAGAGAATTGAATATTTATGTATACAATATATATAATATATTTGATGAATATTTATTGAAGATCACAGCTAGACTGCGAATAACTATGCGAATTTTTATACTACTACAATCTTCAAATTTTTCTATTTTCATCTTATTTGCATTTGCACGAAATGATGTAAGTTAGAAGATATTTAAAGATATTGACAAGATAATGCAGTGTTTAATTGAGTATAATAATAATAAACTCTTGCAAGTTAGTATGCTTTCAATGTTAGAAAAGTGCAAATGAATCGAAAGTAATCGAAGAAACGCAACAAGATTGAACTCTAATTTACGAATTGATTCTTCACTCTACCATACTTCGATGCGATGGCATTTTCGTAACTTCACTTCATACATTTGCAATAATAATGTATTCAAAGTCATTGTCAACCAATGGTTTCTATTCTAAACTTAATTTAAAAGATTTAAACGTGTATTTCTTCAGATTTTTTAATCTATTTGAAATTGTTTTGCCTACTGAGAAACAAGATATTATATATGATCCTCATTAAGAATTAATTTCTCTAGGAATAGAGAACTTCGTTCCAGCTATAATTACTTCCAAAAGACAATAATAAAACTAAAACACTAACTAATTCACGGTAAAGAATTTTGAAATCTTTTTATACATTTTCAGACATTATTATTGGAAGCAGGTATAGTCGGAGCAAACATATATATAGACGAAATTCTTGCCTCCTTTTCTATGTTGTCGAGAACATCAATCAAATGTATCACATGCAATCGGAGCAATAATTTTGTCGATCCAAAGCGGGCAAAGGTTTTGACGATGTCAAAATGAAAGTTTAAAGTTTTTAATTATTTGCATATTATTAGTATAGCATAGGTGCTTATAATGATACACGAAAGTATTCACACATCATAGTAAGTGTACGTTCGTGGTAACCTTAGAGATCACGAGAGAGGGAGGAAATGACTGCATCACTGAAACTACCAAGTTTATTCTATCATACTTTCACAAATCAGAAAACAAGAAAGGAGTTTAATTAAAACTGAATTTAATTAAAATAAATATCAATAATAACCAGAGACAATCTCGGTAAAATCCTTATTTCCTCCAGATAGATGAAAGAAGTCGTTCAACAATTCCCATATACAGAAATTCTATTGAACGCGTGACAACGACTCGCTTTGCAACTCATGGTTATCAATGACCCTATTTAAACGTGATAAAGTTACAAATGTCTTTCGCTAATGGAACATGTCAAAGCATAAACAGTAATCAGAACTGAAGCACACGTCACGGAATTACTCGTAGAGAACGAATCAAAATGAGTAATAAGCGTCTATTATGTTACAATAACCACATACAATCGAATTGAATCAAACTCAGTTTCTGCTTTTCTCAGCAAAAGTGATCCTCTCAGTTGGAGCATATTAATTCGTTAGAAATGCTCTCCAAAACTCAAAATCAAATGAAGAATTAACGAAAACACGGTATTAAAGTAATAAGTAATTTATTTGTTTAAAAAAATTTTCAAGACTACGTATTAGTTTAGTATTTTCACGTGCAGAAATAATGAAGAAGAATGATGTGTTTTATTATAAGAAGAAAGAAAGTACTTTTACCTGAAATTGTTATTCTTTCGTGTTCTGTTTTCCCAAAAGTGTCATGCGAGATGCACAAGTTTATTCCATGGAACTAATAAAGTGGATTTAAAAAAAAACCCCCCAGAATAACTCTTTGAAATAGCAGTCAAACAATTTTCTTATTACGATGCTGTAAATATTGGTGCAATTTTATTAACTAAAAGTAGAGGACTTGTGTTGTTGAACATACCTTCGTGTGACACACCTTACATATGCCCTATTTTAACAGTAATCCTGATTTCCATTTATTGATGGAAGTGATGAAAATAGCTTTAAATCCGTCACTGATAAAGAAATCTTTGCCTGCTTGTAAGTAGTTTAATTTTGGTTGGGATTATTAGAAGTGCGCGATGATGAATTATATTGAGACTCTTTTTCATCTGATTGGGACTTTCAAGTCGAATCCTGAGGCTGTGAGAGATTGAGAGTTTTTAAGATTGATGGTTTGAGGATTAATGCTGCAATTATGCCGAAGATTATACAGGTAACATAAACTCGACTACTATCATTATCGAAGAGAAAGCGTTGTTTAATGAGATTGAATTTATATGATTTGGCGTGATAAAAGAAAATTTAATTGTCAATGTTAACTGTCTCTATTTGGACGCTCTAATACTAAAATAAAAGTAGTAAATAATGTAATATTGCAATTTCAATCTGAACTGCATGTGTATACAGCACAATATATAAATTACATAATATGATATTTAAATAAATTGTAATTTATTTGTTTTCATATTGAAATAAATTAATAATATAGATAGGAATATTATGATTACAAAGGTTGACAGAATAAAAGGAGTATTTCTTTTAAACAAGTTGTATAATATAATTATTATTATTACATAACTAATATAATTATTAGTTATGTTATATATATATTTAAACAAGTTGTAATATAATTATTAGTCAGTTGTAATTATATTACGTTTGTTCATTACAACATCGCAGATTTTTCTTTAAATTCATATTTCTACGTATAGAGAGAGAAATAGAAATAAAAATAAAATTTAAATAGAGATTCATTAGGATGTGTCAAAAATTATTATATATTATTTCATGAATTTTCGTGTAAGCTAATATGTACATATTAATAATAAGCATTCATAAATTTACCCACTAATTTTTATTATGTTTTATTATGTTTCTACAAGTTTTATTATGTTTCTTACGGTGCAAGATAGGTTAAAGTAATTGGCGATATAAGACACAGAGAATATAATAATATATAATGTGTAATATATATAATAATATAATAATATAGTAATATATAATAATAAATAAATTTCAGAAATAATAGAATACTCGATCCCTCTATTTTCATATAACGCAGGAGAAGCTAATGAACACTACTCGATATATCGTTTGTTTAGGTATAATGTGCATTTCCTCGTGTTGTTAAGCTCGTGAAATAGATTTTGTTCTCTTTCGAAAAACACTTAAACTTTAACATGAATCCTTCAGAAGTGATTTCTAATTATCATATATAAATGAATCAACTACAATCATATAAATTCATTCAAATGGTGGTATTAATCCTCAAACTCTGATGAGAAATCGTGTGAGTATAGATGACTATAGAAAAGTAGAAATTATTTTTGTATTGTATTGTATATTGTTTAAAGTAGAGATTAACAATAAAATTAAGTCTGATGCAAATTCTAAAATTAAGTAATTCATAATATAACCTTTTACAGTTTGGGATATTTACTGATAACAGATAAGAGCTGTTAAATAATATTTATTTAACTACATTTTTAAGCGAATTTATACCTAGAAACTAGCCGAACACTATATAAAAGAGAGAAATTAATATATATCAATTAGGGAATCATTTTTATGTATTTCATGTAATCTAAGTCAAATTTAATAACACATTAATGACGATTATTTTCAATTAGCGTTGTCCTTATCTAAAACTAGAATAATAAATTATTTTATGTGGACAAGAAGCCTAACGTCATTTTTACGCATAATTCTAATATATTTGACATATTAGAATTATGCGTAAAGAAATCGCCCGAACAAATATGTTACATAATTTTAAGCAACCATAATTTCCCTGTTTACCAGTATTTCAGTTACTGAGATATTCTTTACATTTTTCAGATACTATTATTTTTCGGATTTCTATCAGAAGTTTCGAAACTATATATACTTTAATGAATCTCATTATATGTGGATCCCACAGACGTCTTATTGATTAACAGTCATTTATTTTCAAATGATGATATTTTCCAATAGCTTTCGCCATTCATTTAATCCAACCAATGCAGATGTGCGTAAAAATATTTTTAATACTACATATTGTACATAGACTGTGTTTGGATCAGGTTCCTTTAAATTCGCTTCGTTCCTATTCGATTTATTCCAAATAATCACTTTTATTGTATCAAAGAATTACCTATTATGACTTCGACCTTTATGATTTTCAAGGCCAAGCATTCTTTTATTGCATTGCCTTCTGCTCATTATGAGGACAAAATGTTTTCAAGGAACAATGAATTTTACAACCATTCTTTTGCAAAAGGTCTTAAAGTTCATTAGTTGCCGAATTCACATTATTTATAATTAATGTTTAAATTCTGTGAAGAGAAATAACATCAATTGTCTTGACGTTCAGATTCATCACTATGTGTTCCATATCTATTTTTCTTTACTTCTTCCTTTTTTCCTTTCTTCTTCTTTTTTTCGTTATTTAAGCAACCACGAACTTGTATTTTTACATTTCGCAAAATAATAATTTATATAATAAGAATCACATTTAATATAATATTTTAGTTATTTAACAGATATAATATGTTCATTCACCTCTCAAAGCCATGACAGTAATTTTTTAATACCTTGCATAATGAAACCATTTTCAAAATTTCAACCGACTCAGAACTGACGTGTTTTGTGGGAATTTGGTTAAGTTGTGAATTAACAATTCCAATGATTTTTAAATATGTTATAGATGTCGACATTTTGAACAACTTTTTCCTGAAACAAAAATGTCAGACTCTTTTAATTTCCGAGATATATTTGCACAAAACTGCCGATTTTTGTCATTCATATAGAGAAAAAAATTTCATTCAGCAACTCGTTTGAAGGACAAATTTTCTCAAAATGTCGCTCTCTATAATATCAATTCAAAACTCATCGAAATTAGTGAAAGTTAATTTACAAGCTCACACGATTGCCTTCGTTATCCGACAAATGAAATTCGAATTAAAAGAACACAAGTAAATTGAGATGAAAACATACTTGGCAAAATCTAAAAATTTGACATACTTGCTACATTTTTGTTACTCTTTTGTCATTTATACATAATTATTTTGTTACATATACATAATTATTTATATGTCTCAAGTAACCTTTCAAGTTCAACTAAAATTATCCGATTTCGTTAGTTAATTATTAGGGATCTTTATTTCACGCTCTCAAATTTAAAAATCTGGATCTCAATTTACTACACATCCTTCTGTTACAAATATTGCAGTCATGCCATCATATTATGAAAAAAAAAAAAGAAAACATAAAATTTCACTTGAAAAAATTGATTTGTCAAAATTTCCTACATTGCTCGACCAGCAGAAATATAATCTATACTTTTTCGTTTCAAGTTTATAAAAGCATTTTTTAAATTAGTCGATTGAAGAAAATACCTTATATGTATTGCGAAGAAAATACCTTATATGTATGCCAGTATTATTCACTAATGACGACTTATATGAAATAAATAACAAAGTTTTGTTAATGTAATACAGGTAGATAAAAGTAGTTTATAGAAAAATTTCATATTATATTTTAATTAATAAGTGTAATTTTTAGTTGGTGAACAGTAGAATTTATGTTATTTATCACACTCAATGCATTGGATAATTAGAATAAAATTGTTAAAAATTTAACACATTTGAATATGCAAGTAAATAAGAGAGGATAATAATTGTAATATTTTAATATTAATATTGGTTTTAAGGAATAGTTAATAATTTGGATAGTTAAAAATTATGTTTAACAATGTTTTATGAAGTATAAATCATTTGCACCTAAAACCAAGTATTAATATCTTTAAAATTAATTATATAGAAGAAAAACCCATCGTAAAACAGATAGAACTTTTTGCGATATGATAGCAAAATGATTTCGATTAGTAAGCTGTTTTAATATTGAAAATTAAACAACACTAATGAAGATCATATTTCTGATTTCACTATTTGATCAACTTGATGTAGTTCTTTGATTCACCATTCTTTAAATGTAAATTGCGCTAAAAAGAACCAACGTTCTTCTGCTATATCGAAATTTCAAAACATTGGACACGAAATTCCATAAGATGCAAAGTCTATTCATGTACTTCATTTGTGACGAAAATGCCAACTAATTCTATTTTTAAATGCAAAACCATTAACTGCCGACATGTAAATTTGTCTTCATGTATGTAAATTTGATATTTAAAATTTTTCTTTATGCATGCAAATTTAATAAAATGCGATAAGTATCATTTGCATCAATATATTTACAAAGCTGATCGAATTGCACAAAAAGTTAAATGTTTTACACGCTTACACACATTTACGTTTCACGTGCTATAAAAGTACGATTAAAAACAATATTATTTAAATCGAGACTTAAAACATATACATATAGTATATATATTACATGTTAAATTATATTTCATTGTTTCCTATCCAAATCTAAATTGAATTGGTTATCTAAATTGTGTCTATTTAGTTATCAGTATATAAACTAATTATTATTACAATTTCTTTCTATTATAATTTATATGGTAAATTTCTCAGTATATCGTAAAAGGTTATGTAAAAGGTTTGTTTTATCACTAGAACAAGAAATCAATCGGAGAAGATTGATAAAGTTAGTTTAAAAAAAATAGTTCTTGTTATTTTAAAGAAAGAGTCATATTGATGAAATTATATTAGGCAGAAATAATGAAAGTCGGAAAATACTGCTAAACTAGAATTTACCGTATATATAACAAATATACAATAACGTTTATATTTTAATTTACATCATAATATTATAATTAATATTATAATTAATTAATTAATCGAAAGTTGTAAGATTGTAAGTGATTATAAGCTGTAGATAAGATCTTCACGGTGAATGTTTGAAATTCTTTTGTGAGTTCGATGTACTATCAGATAAAGATATTCAATTTTATATTGTGATTTTACATACGTATTTACTGTTAAGAAGAGCGTAACATAAAATTTTGAAGTGGTGTTCGAGAGGGCGGATTCCAATTACAAAACTTTAATTTCAGGCATTTGTTAATTTCCGAATTATTAACAAAAAAGTCACGATAAAATGCATTAAATTCTAGCGTTATTAATCGTTAAATCAAAGTTCCGTTTGATTTGATATATTTTAACAAGTAATAATGTAAGCTTTCCGGCTTTCAGGTTTTCATTTGTAATACTAAAGTCGCAATAGAGTGATAGTAGGACTTTTGCCATAAAAAAAAAACGGACAAGGCCCTTATTCAAAAATAGAATAATAAATTCCTTGTGGACAATAAGCTTAACGTCTTTCGTACACAGAAGTCCAATAACTAAAATTATAAGAAATGGCCCGAACAATTTCGGTAATTAGTTTCGACGGCTGATTATATGCAAAGGACAAAGTTGTTCAAAGTGTCGACATCTGCAATATATCCAAAAACCATCGAAGAAGAATCAGCTCTTCTACATTTTTCTTCATTACATTTCTTTTTTTACTTTATTTTTTTAAACGCTCGATAGTTTCTAGAAACATTGTGGTCAAGGCACACATTCTTATCTGTCGACATACGATTAGTTTCCCCTCATTCTTATTTATCAGACATCGTTTACTGCTTTCCATATCGGACAAATAATACGTTCTAGTCTCTATTCAGATATTCATATATACGTAGCTATACAAGGAAGGAAACAATTTAAAAAAGAACCCTCCACTTCATTCGGGACTGGACATATACTTAAACATCGTGTACGTCGTTTGTCTGTGCTATTGAATGAGAATTCATTATGTTAATACCGTTTAAATAATTTTTAATAGAAGAAATAATTCTTAATGTATACATTTCCAATTCATTAATGAACGTGACGAACATTGAAAATTACAGTTGTCCAGAGGCTGTACATAGAAATACATATTTTAAGTATACTTAATTCTTTTATTCTACTTTATAGTGGTCGCGACATAACGAATGCCGTAAGCGATCATGAGAAATGTCAGAAAATCTGACTTCGTGCAAAATTGTATAAGACATTTCATTTTCGCGACGCGACGTTCTCTCAGAAGTAACTAACGATTGAATGTGATATTTTATATTATCTATATTCTCTATCGTATAGATTTTCTAAGCCAATATTTCCGTCATAAATAGAGTCCCAGTGTGCCGTGTCTCTCGAAATGGTAAACGTGTTATATTCCATGCATTTGTTCCACATACTAATCACATCTATAAACACTAGTAAGCACTAGTATATAAGATTCTGTAATTTATTAATTATAACTATTTCATTCAGAGTAGTGCCATATCTAAAGTCTTTCCTAACAATTTTAATTCTGTGCATATATAATTCTATATACGTATATGTATATGTATATGTATATGTATATGTATATGTATATGTATATGTATATGTATATGTATATGTATATTGTTCAATCATATAGATCTCCTCGAGAGTCAAGTGAATTATCGAAAAACTCAATAATTTCAAACGACGAGGAAGAATCATTATTTCTGAAAAAGGATGTGTGGGTACCTCGAAATCTAGCAAGCCTCTGCTCATTTAACTCCATACTATCAGCCTGTCAACCGTCCACCATTATGTTTTTCACACTCGTCGCTGATCTATTCGGTCAATCCAAAAACAAATTCCATCCAAATTATGATACGTGTAAATAGATAAAAATAGGACTAAAATGTTTTGTAGCCAAAAATTAATGAACGCTTGATTAAATAATTGTAATCAAAATATAATGTGCGACAAATACGATCAATGTGAGCAATTACAATCAATTCCCTGGTCTCCGAGGATTCTACATCTATCGATTCTTTATTTTTAAAATCAAAAATTTACAACAGAGAAGGATTAATGCAAAACGAATTGATTACGAGAATCAGAACTGCGTGTGGAGAAAATTTGATATAAAATTAGTCACATTTGCATTGAACGAAGGAAGTTAACACTTCTAAGTTTCTAAGCTCACATGGACATATTTATAATAGACATTTTACTAAATGACATTTTAGTCTTATTTTTACTTGCAGAAGGCAATGAAAATATTTGAATACAAAATCCTGATACACTGTGCATATTTGGATTGTATTTCAAACTGAATTGTAATATTCATATTTTTTCAAAAGATGTACAAGATCTGTTTGAAAAAGGCAAATGATTAATAGTCCAAAAATTTCGATCGACAGAAGTACGTTTTATCTAATAAAACGTGTTTGTATTAAATATACACTGCTACTAGAATTACTGAAAATTATATAATTTTAATGAAATATACTTTAAACTTCTCTTCGTTTTAAGCACATTATTTTGATCCATTAATTTTGTAAATGAATGTGTTTTATGAGCTAGTGTAACGTTCAGAACACAAAATTATTCAGCAATATTTGATCACAGAAATTTTATTCCTAACATGATATTTGAGAATGTATTACACAGAAAGTTTTTGCGCATTAACTTGTTATAACGATGTCTCAAACAGTTCACTTATTACACATTTATCTGTATGCTGATATATTTTAAAATAATTATATAATATATCTAATAGTATTATTAATTACATTATTAACATATTTTTTTCGTAATTGAAATTATAACATATACAAAATGAATATTCCAGAAAAAGAGTACGATTTTATTATCGTGGGAGCTAAATCGCCGAATGTGTCCTTGCAAACAGATTAAGCGAAGTAAAACATTGGAAGGTATATATATTCCTAATTAAATATTTAGTGTCATAATCTGCGGATATGATTGCAGATTTAAATTTTTAATATTCCACAATTTCATTCCAAAATAGTTAAAGAAACAAAAAACTGGGTAGAGAATATCTACACATGATTATTACTTTACTGATAATGCTTATGCTAATTTATATTCACATAAACTTGTTATTGTTACTGAACAATACTTTATTACTGAACGTTAGATAATCCAATAAGCGTCATAGCATGACGCGTTTTATGGTATGTTTTAATCACTTCATATACCTGCAATTTCTACTAAATCTACTGAAATTATTGAATAATTCCATTTACTTTAATTTTAACTTGAGACTATTTCAAAGTTTTTCGCCTACTGAAAACCAGATCAGTAATGATCTCCACTCAGGAATAAGGGTTAATTTTACTAGAAATGGGGAGTTTCGTTTTAGTTACAATTATTTGCAAAAGCTTCGGGACAATAACAAAAATTTACACAATGACAGTTTATGACAGTCCTCTGAAACTTCATATATATTTTCAGATATTGTTATTGGAAGCTGGTATAGAAGAACTACAGATATCTAGTATTCCGGCTTTCATCTATATATATTATTAAGGAGCAATATCGATTAGATGTATCTCATGCAACCGCAGCAATACGCCTGTCGATCCAAAAAGAGCAAAGAATGAGTGATCCCGAGGGATAAAGTATGTATACATATATTTTGATACACTTTTTACAATTGTATACGAGAAATTGTATTGTTATCAAGAACTAAAAGTACAATTACAGTAAAAATTCCTGATTGTTTGTATGGTTATTGTTTGTATAATTAGTATAGTATATGTGCATAGTGTTCCACGATAATACTCGTGCACCAGATTTATATATATATCCATTTAAGTGAGACTACTTAAATATTTACAAGAATCCAAACTAGCACAATACCATAATCAAATATCAACGATATCGAAAGAACATAAATTTCATCCATACCATTTATCTGTAGATCAAGATCTTCACGCAACAGATTTTCATGGTTGCATGCATCTTTAGCAGTGGGATTTCAATAAAAGCGATCAATCATTCTTTGAAAAACAAACTTAAATTTTTGGACATCAACGTTAACCAATTATTGATCATTTGGTACCATTCATGTTAGGCCAAAAATATTTTTCGCTTCATCACTATTCGAAAAGATATTTAGGTGGTCTCACTAAAATGTGTACCCTGTATATATAAAATTTTTTTACTTACACAAAATATTTCGAAATATCATTAATATAGTAAGCTTAACACGATTATTACAGTTGTGCTCGTGAAATTTGCAATAAATCTAGGAATCTATATAGAACTTAGAAATATTGCAGTTTTCAAACCCATAAATTAAAATATGTATAGTGCTAGTGTTTTGGTATTTGGGCATTTAAAATCATGTATTATCACAATTACAGGTAATGAGTGGTCCCAGTACTATCAATCTGATGATGTACGTCCGTGATAATACAAAAGACGAATGGACAGAAGAAGAAAATTATGGCTGGAGCTATGAAGAAGTTCTACCATACTTTCTGAAATCAGAAAATAACAGAGATCCACAGGTACAAAATTCGGTATATTACCAATCCAGTATTTAGCCATCCAGATAAAACCTTCTTTGTCTCCAGATGGTAAAGGAGAATCTACCATAGCCAAGGTGGTTACCAATCGGTACAACGATTTCCGCACACTGACATCAATAACGATATCTTGCTAAAAGCATAGCAAGAACTCGGTTACGAACTCGTAGATGTCAATGCAAAGAACCAATTAGGTATGACGCATTTACAAACAACGTCCGCTAATGGAACACGTCACTGACATGGGTTGTATGAACGCGCTCACTAACAGCGCTTTCATGCAACCCATCAGATGCAAACGCAAGAATCTAACTATTAAAACAGAAGCATACGTAACGAAATTGCTTGTAGACAATAAAACGAAACGTGTAATAGGCGTCGAATATGCTTCAGAAAACAACCGAACTAAATTGGGTACAATTTTTGCAAAAAAAGAAGTGATTCTCTCAGCTGGATCCATTAATTCTCCAAAAATCCTTATGCTGTCTGGAATTGGACCAGAAGAAGAATTAGAGAAACATGGTATTCAAGTAATTAGTAATTTATCAGTTGGAAGAAACCTTCAAGATCATGTAACAACAAATAGTCTCGTAATTTCATTAAATTAGGACATTTCCTACTATGAGAAGACACATAGAGGACCATTATCTGCAACTGGTGTACTCACGTCCTGTGTTTTCACACAAACAACTTATCAACAAGAAAAAGGAGTACCAGATATACAATTTTTATTTCTAGGTGCTAGTCGAAACGATTTCTTAAATGTTCCAGAAAAATCTTTTGAAGTAATAGTCAACCGGGTCTCTTACTATAATGCTATTTATATTGTACCACTTCTATTATTGCCCAAAAGCCGAGGGTTTATATTATTGAAAGGAAGTGATCCTATGTGGAGTGCACCCTTAGTTTATCCTAGGTATTTTAACAGTGATCCGGATTTGGACGTTTTAGCGGAAAGTGTGGAAATAGCTTTAAAATTGTTTGATACAGAATCGTTTAAGAAATATGACTTTAAATTGATCGACAAACCTTTGCCTGCTTGCAATGAGTTTGTGTTTGGTGAGAGGTATTATTGGAAATGCGTGATGATGGAATATACAGAAACTATTTATCATCAGATTGGAACTTGCAAAATGGGACCAAAGTCGGACTCTGATGCTGTGATGGATGAGAGGTTGAAGGTTTATGGAATCCATAGTTTGAGAGTTGTAGATGCCTCCATTATGCCAAAAATTGTTAGGGGGAATACGAACGCGCCTACCATTATGATCGCGGAGAAAGCTAGTGACATGGTTAAGGAAGAATGGTTGTCTAACTGATGTTGAATCTAACTGATGTGCCATGATGGATTGGTGAGTTAGGAGAAATTCAATTGTGGAAATTATCTCAATTTATGCGTGGTAATACTAAAATAAAAATAAATATTAAGATGATAAATAATGTAATATTGTTATATGAATACAATATGATATAGAATAATATTTAAATGAATTATAAGTTATTTGATCTCTTTATTTGAAATAAATTGTTAATATTGAAAAAAGTATTAATGGAAGGAAGAAATTTGTAATAAATGAAGCTGAATTATAGTTTAATTATTACTCAGTAATTATATTTCATTTATTTGTTACCCGCTGCAGATTTCTGAAATGTATATATTTTTATGCTAACGAACGATGAAATAAAATTTAGTGGCACGAGAATACTAATTTAAATATTTTATATATTTTTTCGTGTTTCATGGATTTTTATGTGTACTATCAAACAACATCAAACAACAAGTTTAGTGATATTATGTACGTATGTCTTACGGTGCAAGATAGGTCATTGTGATTTACAGTTTTAAGTCTTTCCGATAAGATTCTATTCTAGCAACAAATCCGGAAAAAGTTTGAAAACCAGTTTCTTCTGATACCATATAATGGAAACGAATGAAGAATCTACACTATGCGTGCTACCTGCTCGTCGGATACTAAAATATATTTTGTTCAATTTTATTTTACATTCATACTATTATATGAACATTTCAAAAATATAAACTGATTAATTTTTATCAAACTGTATATGAATGAATCGAGTTTACAAAAATATAAATTCTTTGACTAGGTAATGATAAATCCTCAACTCTGTTACAAATAATATTGTAACATCTCAGATAATCATAGCAACTTCTATCATGTTACAAAACAAGAAATTATTTGACTTTACTTTTTATTGTGTATTTTATTTTTTAAAATACAGATTTATAATGAAATATAAAGTATATTAATAAATACAATAATAATACAATACTAATATAATAATAATATGCAATGTAAAGATTAATTTTCTACGGCTTTGAATATCTAGTGATGTCAGTTAAGGATTAAAAACGCTGTTATTTGATTAACTTCGTGTTCCAATTAATTTATAGCTAGAATATAATTCCAAATAAAAAAAAGATGTCTACTATAGGCCAAAGAGAGAATCGTATTTTTATATATTTTATGTAATCTAAATCAAACTCACAATCAGACGATGGACACAATCATTTTCAATTAAATTTTTAACTAACTATACGTATTAATATATTTGTATCTACTACTAGAAATATATAAAAATGAAATGAAACATAGAGTTTGGAATTTTTAAAAATAACTAAAAAATTGTTTTTATGAGTACAACTGAAAATTTAGACAAAAATTCACCTTAAATATTGCATAACATTACTTATAGTATTCTATGTGTACATTTTTGATTATTACAAGAATTCCAGATTTTTAAATTGTAAATTTTTCTGTCTGGAGACGATTTATACGTATATATGGATATACTTGTGCTTATTGAGAGTTGCATTTGTGTCCATCGTGAGACAGGTTAGTTTTACTACTGATGACTAGTCGTTGCAATAGTAATCCTGCTCAGTACGAGAGGAACCGCAGGTTCGGACATTTGGTTCACGCACTCGGTCGAGCGGCCGGTGGTGCGAAGCTACCATCCGTGGGATTATGCCTGAACGCCTCTAAGGCCGTATCCTGTCTAGACAAAGGAGGCAACGATATCTCTAGGAGTCTCGTGTGGGTCGAAAGGCTCAAAACAATGTGACTTACTAGGTGGCCGGCCCTCGCGACCGGCCATCGCACGGGCCCCAGTTTGCCGCACGGGCGTCTTAGGACTCGTCGTCGAGATCTCGCCGCACGACGCTCTAACGTTAATCTTGGGTACACCAATTTCGACGTCGAGACTCGGAATCGTCTGTAGACGACTTAGGTGTGCGCTTGCTTAGGTGTGCTTATTTGCTGTGCTTAGGTGTGCTTATTTGTGTGTGCTTTTTTTTCTTCTTTTTTATTTTAATTTGGGGATTTTAAGTCGCATCAACTGCTAAGGTTATTAGCGATTATCGGTGCTATATTTTAGACAATTTGGTTCAGCAGTTTGGTTTCTTTCAAGAAACCTATAGTGTTTGAAATTTTGTTGCTATTGATGTTCTCTTTTAGGTCTTGCTCTATTTTAAATTAGAGAAGGATGGTAGCACATTTTGGATAGTCGAGAATTAGGTGTTGCAGTGTCAAGATGCAGTTGCATTGCTAACAGGCTAGTTTTGCATATTTAGTGAGTATGTGCGAATGCGTGACACCTTGGTGTGTCCAATCGTTAATCTTAAAATCGCGACTGATGGATTCTTGGTTAGTTTTAGGTTAGGTTAGGTTTATGAGGTGGGGATAGCTCAGTCGGTAGAGCATCAGACTCTTAATCTGAGAGTCTAGGGTTCTCGAGTCCCTGTTCGGGCGAAAAAAAAAGACATTGTCCTCTGGACAACAGCACGGGAGAGCTCTGTGTGTATAAAAAGGTCCCGGAGCTCCCCCAACGTGCGGAGAATGGCCATCATGGAGATTTTAGTCGGTAAAAATCCGACACAGGGCTTTTTCTTAAAAGACTCAGGTGTTTTATGAAGATTTCCTTCAAAAAAAAAAATAGGTTAGGTTAGGTTTAGAATCGAGCAAGTATTTGTCTTGTTGGAAGGTAGTCAGGTGTTCTTGATGTGGGGATGAGCAGTGTTATTCGAATACAATTCTCATTGGGACATCAAAATACATTAGCGTGTTTTAATAGATCATCAAAATACAGGGCAAAATTTGTTGGTTGATCAGAAACAGCTTCATTCGGAGCAAAATCTGCTTTTTCATTTCCTGAGATTCCAATGTGTAAATCCGAAGTAAAATTACCTTTCTTTCTTAGTTTGATATGGGCTTCTAAGATTCTCGTGATGATAACATTTGACGATTCTTTGCTTCTCGTGGCAGCTAGAGCCCTTCTAGAGTCAGACGTGACTGCTATATTTTGGTTATGTTCTCCTTCAGCTATGTATAGGGCAATGGCCAAGATTTCGGCTATGTACATTGATGTAGCTTCCGGGAGTTCAATTTTTGATGTGGTTTGCGGTATGATTATTCCAAATTCAATTCTCAGCTGGTTTTTTTTAGCCATCAGTGTAGATATGAGTAATCTTAGTATTTGTTGAGCGTATTTTTCGTTAGGATATTAAAAACTTCTGGATTGGTGTCAGATTTGCGAAAACTTGACAGTTCAGTGATTATCGTAACAGGAAGGACAATCTACACTGGGTATTTTATTAATTTTCTGTTGAGTGCATTAGAGATCTTGATGTTTAATTCTTGCTCGACGTTGAGTATTCTATTATAAAAAAGTTTTGGTAGATTTCGACGTTGAGAATGGTCAGTAATGAATCGTTCGGAGGAACAGTTGTGATGTGAAAGTTTATTATATATATATATATATATATATATTAGGGGTTGTTGGAATCTTTATCGCTTACGTTATACAGAGCATTTTCCTTCTGAACGATAGTGGCAGTTAGTTCACTTCTTTTAGTATGCTCAGAATAGGGCTGATCCTGAATGCTCTTATAATGATTCTAGTCAGTCTAATTTAGATTTAATGAGTGCCTACACAGTAGGCGTTTTTGAAAGTTATTAGGTCAGCTCCCCAGTATTGGTAGCTATGATTTTTAGAATGCTTAGGCGCACAATGCAATCCTTTTTAAATTTTCTAATATATGATTTCCATGTTAGTTTTGAGTCAAAAGTGATATCCAAAATTTTTATTTCATTTGTTTGCTTGAGTTCTGTGTTTCCTAAGAGTAATTTGATGTTATACCAGTCTAAAACAGACAGCTTCCGATTTACTATGTGAGAACATGAACTCTGAAGAAGTAAATCATTTATGTAGTTCATCAAGAACAGCTTGCAGTAGCTTCTGTATTGTCGCTGGGTTTTCTAGTGAAAAAGATAGAGTTTTATTGATAAAAGATTTTTATATATTAAGTTGGTCAATTCGGTTATATTTAAATTATAGCCATTACGAATATAGTTATTACAAATGTGAATGTTAGAGGATAAATGAATTTTTATTGTCATCGATACGATGCTGTTGTTGATTGCTATTTCATTGCTGTGGTAAGTTTCTTTTACAGACGTGGCGACTCCTTCACTCGCTGTAGGTGAATTTCTATTCTTCAAGTAGGATTTCTAATTTCTGAGGTTGATGGTTTGTAATGGCTTAAAGTTGGTTCTCTGGAGACATCTGGCTAGAGTTCATTTATTAATAGTTGTAACTGCGGTAAGCGGGCGAAAGATCCATTTAAGTTCCATTGTATGGTTATAGACATAGTAATTATTTTAGTGTATTATAATTTGGTACAATTCGTGTTATTTGGTTTGTAATTGGCAATTTAATTTGAAAGTTTAATTAGGGAGAACTCAGTCTACCGGGTTGAGAGGATTTACCGTAATTTTTTATTTTCGGATTCTGACTCGTCGTCTGTATTATACGGTGTGCTATCCATAGAAGGGTCCGGTGGGTTAGCACTGAGTTTTGGTGATTCCATGGATTCAGTTTTTAATATCACGTCCCTGAAGATGGAGGTAAATTTCTCTCAGTAGTAGAATAAAGGCTGGTGTATATCTTGTGTATAATCTTGTGCTCTTTCTTTAGAGCTAGAAGATCCAAAGCAATTTTTCAACAAAACTTAAAAATTAAATAAAAAGTTTAGTGGTCATTTATTTTGGTTACTGTCAAAAAGAAATTTCACTGACTTTTCTTTGGTGTCATCTTTCGTTTCGTTAGTGCTGGTTTTTAGTCGTTTAATAATCTTTCTTATTTTTGTTCGTGGGTTAGAAATGAATGAGCTTGAGGTAGGTTTCTCTGTGTAATAAAAATGATATTGTCAATGGACATGTTTTGTGTACTGGATTCACCAGATATAATGGAACATGTTCTTTTAACAGCTATGTGTCGTTTGTCGGTAGTTGTTCATAGGTATTATTGTGGTAGGATAGTCAACGGTTTCTTACAAGACAGGGCTATCCTTGTTAGTATTGCTGTCCTTGTTTACAGGTGCAGTGTTTATATTGGTGGTTGGTTGATCTTTTTTCAAACATTGGTTAGAAACGTGTCCTTCTTCATTACAATGAAAACAATTTGGTTTGTCTGTTGGAACGAAGACTCGGTATTGTGGTTCGTCATGGCATACAATAAAAGAGCTGGGAATTTTTACTGTATCTTCTGGGTTTATATAAATTTGTCTTCTAAAGCTGAAAAGGTGTGCAAAACTCAATTCTTGAAGACCAGCTCTTAAGAATGACATTTTGGAGGCTACACGAATATTGTTTTTTTCTTTTAAGTATGTTTTTCAGTACTTCGTGTGGGATGGTGGGAGAAACATTTGATCTGAGATTAAGGATCTAATTTCGACATTAAGATTATTGATAAATATGGTTTTGAATTTACTTGTTAAGTCAGTAAGAGTCTTTTTTGAATCCAGGTACATACATATTCTTGCGTTAGCTATTCTTGAGACAAATCTTATTAAATCTATAAATTCCAGGATTATTGCTTGTTTCTTTTTCGAGAAGCTACTGTTTGCCATAGTTTCTGCGTAGGTTAATTTTTTTTTCTTTGGCTCATGTGGGATGCAAAATTCTGTAGGTTCGAGGCTTAGATCTCTCTACTCAGAGTTTGTTCTTGTCAGTTGAATTTTAACGTCGGTTTGAGGTAAAATACACAGAAACTGTCATAACGGCACTCGCGAACGATCCTATCACTATGGTCGAAGCGTCACTCTGTGTGCGCTTTTGTTTAGACGCTCGAATTAGGCCCGGTGCAGTGATAAGCGGTCTGAGGGCGATGGTGCTTTGGAAGAACAGAGACATAAAGATATTTTGTTTCATAAAAAGAAGGATACAAGGATATATTTCTATCTCTCAAAAGAACTTCGATGATTTGCCGTAAATCGGTTGTTTGCATCAGGCTAAATGTTAGCTGCTAATTATTTGTTATTATTTTATATAATATATTTAATAGATTTTGAATAATTAAGGGATCAACCTTCCAAACAGAGAATTCTCGAAACCAAGCTTATGTATTGGATTTTCACATCTCACACCTTTCAAATTTTATTTCGATCGGTGGCAATTTAAAACTAAATAAATATACGGCAGTCGATCACCAGTTTCCAACCAAAATAATTTTAGAAAGCAATTCAGTTAAACGTTATTTTTAAAAATAATGAAGCATAAATAATTGTATACTTGAAATTTATATTAATATTAAAACACGGACAGAGCTGTTTGTGATGTATACGCACATAGATTCATGATATAAAACGGAATAGTTTTATTGTTAGATATTGATCTTTCGTATCGGAATCTGGAGGCACAGATGAGGCATGTATATGTATTTATACTTCGACTGTGCTATTTATAACGTTTCTGCAATCCAGCGAATTAATTACTTTCTTTAGTTTCTTGTACGTGCAGAAGCCATAAAACAAACGTATTATCGTAATGATAATTCCTAGCCATTCTATGCTGTCACTTTCGCTCTCTGTCGCCATGCACCCAATAATGTCACGATAATGAATAGCTCTGCATTAAACCCTCGAACCCGTGAAACATACACTTTATACATTTGATATGTTCCGGAGTTACTTTCTACGGTGTCAGATCGTTTGTTCTCACATCAAGAGGTTTCTCTGCCTCCTCTTTGGTTAGACCAGTAATTACATTGGTATTCAATTTTACGCATAACTGTTCCAAAGGAATCATGTGACCGTGAGTTATCAATTCTTCTGTTGAAGTTTCCAGATTTCTTCTTTATACTGATCTGACTAGCCGATTTGTATAATATCCTGTCTCTGTGAAATTTGCTTTAATTATTTAAATCTTTTAATGACAGAAATCTTCATGGCCTGCTTGTTCCACGGCGACGACTTCAGAGTCTGTGCATCACTTTTTAATTGTTGAACCTGTTGATCTATTGCAGGCTCTGAAAGGTTTGAGCTGTTCACGAGACGAACATGCAATTATGCATCGGGACGTAAAACCAAGCCAATATCTTGGTAAACACATTATACATTTGATGGAGACTGGAATTATGCGATTTTGGTGTTTCTACGCAATTAATCGATTCCGTAGTTAATTCGTTTGTTGCAACTAGAAGTTGTATGTCGATACGGATTGTAATTGTGTTGTTACTTCAATTGTACCAGATACAATGTGTAATTAGAATGTTTGCACTTGTAGCCGGAGAGACTTCAAGGCACACGTTACTTTGCAAAGTGTCCCTAGGATTATCTACTTGTGGAAACTTTAGCTGCAATATTCAGTACTCTATCAGGTCAACTACTTGCGGAGAATGTTACTAATAACGCCTCTACTCCAACACAATCGCCTGTACATAGTTTACTTTCTTTCATATATCATATGAATTGTTTTATATTTAGTCTTTTGTATACATATTTATTCTGTTTTGTATATAATTTATTATTTACTAATTATTATTATTTTTTTATGTACAATTTATTCTTTTCTATATATATCTTTTATAGATTGGAGACCCAAAACGAATGGCGATATTTGAATTATTGGATGATATTTTGAATGCAAAGGTATCTTCAGCGATGCTTTACATATTTCGTAAATCGTTGCTTTGAAAAAGAATCTCGCCGAAAAAGCAGATTCAAAAGCGTTAATGGTGTGCGTTCTATTTAAATTGTTCATTTAAATGAAATGATTTACTTTTATTCTTGTATTTCTTTTTAAATTGTTTCAGAATCACGAGTAGATGAAGAAAGCTGAGTCTGTGAACGTAGACATCGCTGGTTTAGGTTAGATTTAAGTTAGGTTTGGTTGGGTATGTCGTACAATGGATCTACAACTGACCACACAAACCCATTTAGCGAATATATAATCCTGAATAAATGTCACTCTTCATACTCTTCATACTTGACCTAACCTATATACGCGTTCGGTACTCTGAGGAGAATTTTCAATTCTTTTCGTTCGATTAATGTGAACTTTGACATTTATAAACTTTGTTTCTTCCTCTTTTTTTGAACGTTGTCATAATCCGTGAAACGAGCATATTTCGCGACTTCGAAAACAAACTTGTTGACTAGAATCTATGATTTTCGTCTACGTATATTTTATATAATATTGCTCAGTAATTCAGTGAACCGTTTGCGCGATAGCATTTGCGGAATAGAATTTGAGAATATTAACAGAGGTTTTCAATATACGTATCACTGATCTATTCTTTTCTTAAAAAAGCATATTTAGTTATTTAAATGCGTAAGATACTGCATAATATTCTGAATTTATGTTTAAGATATTAAATCATTGTTAACAATCTGGTCACAGTCTGGTTTTAAAGTCGCGATAACAACCGTGTCAAAACATGGTTGAATAAATATACGATCACTTTTGATATACGATTATCGTAAAGTACAGAAATATTTTATGTATTCGCGTGAGATAAGTCACCATTTTTATGTCACTTCACGAGTATTTCGTATTTTTATCTTATTATTCCGTTGAAAGTTAAGTTAAACGATTACCCTTCTAAGTACAACGTTATTGTACACTAATGGGCAAGTTGTGTTTCTTTATGATATTAGGATACAAATGGGCATTGGATTTATGAAGACATAGTTTGAAGAAGTGTTAACTAGACATTCGTAGAGCATTATTCACAAATTCGGAAAAAAACTTTCGTTCTATCATTGTGAGTATAGTGCAATATTTTTTATAAAACGTCAGCCCCCGATTAAAAACGTTATCAAATTTAATTCAATTACAGATAAATGAAATAATATTTCAAAAAGCTAATACAACATTTCATATTTCTATTATTTCGAAGAATTCTAGATTTCTTGCAATAATAGCGATGATAAGCTACTGCATACTGTTGCGTAAAAGATATATCACCAAAAATAATATTTGATATAAATATTGTATAACATGGCTACAATAATGATGAAATACTATTTCATCGATAAACGTCGATCTGTGTAACAATTTCAAGCTATAAAGAAAAATATTTAAAAAACGATAAACAAATAAATTTTTAAATATCTCATCTCTTTTCGTAACAGTGTATGTTAAACTCATATATTTCCAAAAATCGTTTATTTCTCCATAAATATACAATATATATATATATATATATATGAATGACATACTTATGATATATATATATGATATACATATGATATATATATGATATATATATGTTATATATATATATCTTCGGTTATTTGTTTTTGCCTAGTCATTGCTTTTTTATATACGTGACCGTGTAAATGTAGCCTTTTTCCGATTTGGTTTTAAACAAGTACCGGATTGTACTACGAGTGTGTTGTGATGTTTGCAAGCACAATGGGAATATCCACTTATATGCCTAAGCGTAAGAACTGATTAGAAGATCTCTCATATTACGTTTATATATCCCACAACAATATGCGTAATCCTGTTTATCAAACAGAATGACACTTTTTTTTCCATAAAAGTCCAAATAAGAAAATCATGTAAGATACTAATAATATAGAGCCATAAAAGAAAATGATTCTATTCACTGAACAGTGAACTTCAACTGTTAAAGAAGTAATTATTTCCGGCAGTTATTCGAAATATATGGATATTCCTTGTTAATAATTTGTGGATAATAAACGTTAATAATTGAATGTATTGATTTACTGTCTAAATGTTGTAATTATTCAATGAATAAATTTCTCTTACATTGAAGACTGTTCCTCGTTTATTTCCGGAACGTTAATAGTATAAAGTATATCTACATATATTTATGAAAATATAAATCCATTTCGTACAATACAAGTGTTATATGAAACAAAGTATTAAAATATTTGCTTTCATTGACAGTAATTTGATTTGGAAAGAGCTTAGACAGTATTCATATTTTGATTTAGACAGAACATTATATTCTTGAGTCTGTCAAAATTTAATTACTGTTTCAATCGTGATACTAGTTAAAATAGTAATAATGTGTTTCATTTGCAGAAAATATTATCGCATTAGTATGTATCTCTTTTTTTCTTTCTTTTGCTTTTTTCTTCCTTTCCTTCGAATTTTCTGCAAAATTATTGACAATGTTCGCCCACCGACATAAAATACTATCAGATAGACGTCTCTAAAGTTATTGCAAATATCTGAGTCAAAGTTATTCTCATTTTCTATTGTCGCACATATCCTGAGGCGATGTTATTCTCATTTTCTTCGTTGTTCAACTTTCAACCCTTTCGTTAACATATTTCGTACGTACGATGTATAAAAAAGAAAAAGGCTTATACGATAAATGTTTACAAATGTTGCAGTACAAGTGGAAATGTTACAGTGCTATCACTACTTTTAGAAATGGTGATGCGTTATTAAAAGTACTAAAATCTACTGAGGTGCCGCCTACGAATATTTTTAAAACAGTATTGTTAGTTCGACTGGCAGCTTTCTCTAACGTTTTATTAGTAATATGTCGGCATTCTGATAAATCTTGCAGGCTCAGTTGCGGCGCGCTCTCGATAATATCGATTATCATTCTATCCGTGAATTTCGATCTGCAACATTCTAGTCTCTTTAAATTGGATGCGTCCCAGAAATTTATGTTTGTCACCAATTCCAAGTAGTTCATTATTAACACTTCTAGCTTGGGTAGAGTTGCTATAGCAGCTATGCCAGCGTGTGTAACAAGAGAACATTCTGGAAATTAACAAACGAGAAATCAATGGAATTATACATGCGAATATACTTCAGTATACCAATATCCGACTTACCGGTAATGTCTAGACATGTGAGATGCAGACACATCGATGGCAGAATAATAAGAAATTTGTCCGTAACTGCGTTGATCCGATTGACTATCAGAACTTCGAGATTCATCAGTCGCGTAACATGTAAAATGTCGTTTGTTTCTAAATATGATAAAAATACAATATTGGAGATTACTAGCGTTTTTAAATTCGTGCAATGTGCGCCGATAGCGCGAATAACGTTTTTGAACACGTAAAAGCATTTATATATCGTAAGCGATTTCAAGTTTCGTAGTTTCGCGATCGCCTGAAAAATATGAAAAAAAAAACATCTCGTCAGTGTGAAACTTTCTAGATGGGTGGTTCAAGTAAACTCAGAGTTTCACCTGTACCAAGGGGAGTTCTTCAAGATGGGCACAAGAGTCCAGAACGATTTCTTCGATTGTGTCTAATGGTAAACGCAACAAACACTGCCCGGATATTGGAGTTTTAGAGACTTTCAAATATTGCAACCTTGGATTCGCTCGGAATAATTTTTGTAAATCAACATCGCAAATATAGTAAGACGGAGTGGTAAGACCGAGGCTAAGTTTTTTAATACGGTGGCAATTACTGGCCATCGAGTTGATATCAGACGTGGATAAGCTAACACCAGTGACATCGATTATTTGTAAATTAGGGCACAATTCCCCGAAGATACTCATTGCATTCAGAGGCAAGTAACACGGCATTACGGATAGATCGATTTCATTTAAATATGCGCCACATAGACGTAATACTTTATGAATGCAATATATGTTAATCTCTTTTCTGTTTATGCCTGATAAGAAACCCCATGTAGAATACGAGAAATCCAGTTTTTTTATATTACGCCAGCACATCTGGCTTAATACGTTCCATCTCCTGCACACTATAATTATTGAAAAGTTTCTGCGTACACTTATATACATAAACGTCAAATTCATATGTTTTTAAAAGCGATATTAATATTGTAAAAAAAAAGGAAAAAAAAATATATGGTACCTCTTTCTATTCTGACCCTATCTATAATTGGCAGTTTAAGAAAAATACACATCAGACAGTCGTCGGTTAATATTTCAATGCTAATGTCATCTTGTACGTAATCCATATTGTATGTAACAACATCTTTTGACATGTTGAGCCGTGTCCGCTTGTGAAAAAGATAACGGGATTGTGCGGCCGCGAAATTATTAATGTGATCTTTTAACTCTCGTAACTTCAACTCGCGATGTGTTGACGTGTATCTCGTAATTCGAACGTATCTCTGTCCTCGCCGCTGACGGCGGACCTGTTTTATAGATTTTTTTTTCACGCATTCGCGGGCCAATCATTTCGAAATTTCAGCCGTTTGTTTGCTCTAACGTAGTCGCTCGGTGAAATTATTAAATAGCGATAGGTGGATTATTGCCAACCGTCTTTAGAGGACGACAAATAAAACAGGCCCGCGAGGTTCTTGAGTGGAAATAACAACAAACGGCTTTAAACGCTTAGGCTTGAAAACCAGCATGAAAAAAGTGAGAGAACTGCTACTTTTAATCATAACACTTGGAATCCACCAAAACAATTCTATCGTGCTAATAAGAAGCCTAACGTTCCAATTTAGACGGTTTCTTGCGTGTTTGAATAACAATTATGTTACAACCGCCTCGCGATTTCATGGAATCGGTTTTTCCGATTCTTGAAGCTGTAACAGATGTTTGCTTGTCTGTTTTTCTTCTGCCACGATTTATCACGCGATCCATATTGTATGTATTTCGGCCGCTGATTCGCGTGTCCGTTACGTTTAGAAAACGGTTGCCATCGATCATTCTGTCGATGATTTAATTTCACCGTTTCTGGAGGAATTACGTTAGGGCTAACTCGAAATTTCAAGGTGACTCGCTAGTACTCGCCATTGCATTCCAATAAAGCTGGTCTGCCGTCAGCGGGGGATACTCATAATTAATGGTGAATTAAAATCAGTGCTATAATCAGTCAATTACAATATAGTACGACATACCAATATTCAATTACAAATCAGTCATCTTTAGAAAATTTACAGTCCACTCATCACGATCTCCGATCTTCTGTCGGAATCATTTCGTATTATTTCACTATACTTTATCTATACGGTCCATCGGCACAACAGAAACATATATAATTTTTATGTAGCCAGTAGTATAACTTTCACTCAGTTAAAGTGGCATCATCTTTACTTATTACCACGTAGCAGATTTTTACTTAAATTCATATAATAATAATAATAATATTTAAACAAAGATTAATAATATATAACAAAGATTAATATTTAAACAATTTAAATATTTAAACAAAGATATATTAAAATATATATAGTTCTAGTCTTAGTGTTTTTGGTATTTAGGCATTTAAGATCATGTATTATCACAATTATAGATAATGGGTGGTTCTAGTACTATCAATTTGATGATGTACGACCATGGTAATGCAAAAGACTACGACGAATGGACAGAAGAAGGAAATTATGGCTGGAGTTACGAAGAAGTTCTACTATACTTTCTCAAATCAGAAAATAACAGGAATCCAGAGGTACTAAATTCGGTATACTACTAAACCAATCCAGTATTTAAATAACTATTCAGATAAAACCTTCTATTTTTCTAGATAATAAAGAAGAATCTACTCTACCACAATCAATATGGTTACCAGTCGGTACAACGATTTCCATATGACGATATTAACACCAAGATCTTGCTGAATGCATGGCAAGAACTCGGTTACAAACTCGTAGATGTCAATGCAAACAACCAATTAGGTGTGATGAATCTGCAAAAAACTTCCGCTAATGGGACATGTCAGAGCACAAACAGCGCATTCATACGGCCCATCAGGCGTAAACGCAAGAATCTAACTGTCAAAACTGAAACATACGTCACGAAACTGCTTGTCGACCACGAAAAAAAACGTCTGATAGGCATCGAATATGCTTCAGGAAACAACCAAACGAAATTAAACACAGTTTTTGCTGGAAAAGAAGTGATTGTCTCGGCTGGATCCATTAATTCACCAAAAATACATATACTCTCTGGAATTGGACCAAGAGAAGAATTACAGAAACATGGTATTCAAGCAATTAGTAACTTATCAGTTGGCAGAAACCTTCAAGATCATGTATCAACGAGTGGCTTTGTAATTGCATTAAATTTTACTTCCACCACTGAGAATATCTCCATGATGGAGGAAGACATTTCCTATTGTAGGAAGACACATAGGGGACTTTTATCTGCAACTCACTACTTCTGTTTTCACACAAACAACCTATCAACATGAAAAAGGAGTGCCAGATATACAATTTTTATTCGCTGGCACTGTCCGAGAAAATTTTTTAAATGATCCAGAAGAATATTTTGACATGCATTCCTACCTATTTTCTTACTATAACGCTATTAATATTCTCCCTAAGCAGAGGATTTATATTATTGAACGAAAACGATCCTCTGTGGGGAGCAGCCTTAATTTATCCTATGTTTTTTTACCAGTGATCCGGATTTGGACGTGTTAACGGAAAGTGTGGAAATAGCTTCCAAATTGTTTGATACAGAATCGTTTAAGAAACATGACTTTAGATTGATCCATATACGCTTGCCTGCTTGTAAAGAGTTTGAGTTTGGTGGGAGAGATTATTGGAAATGCGTGATAATGGAATATACAGAAACTATTCAACATCCGGTTGGAACCGGAACAACTTGCAAGATGGGACCAAAGTCGGACCCTGAGAGGTTGAAGGTTTATGGAATCGATGGTTTGAGAGTTGTTGATGCCTCGATTATGCCAAAAATTGTTAGGGGGAATACGAACGCGCCTACCATTATGATCGCGAAGAAAGTGATATGATTAAGGAGAAATGGTTGTCTGGCCATGTTGGATCCAAATGATATGGCGTGATGGATTGACGAGTAAAGGAATGATTAACTTTGGAAATTAATTATCCGAATTTATGCGCTGTAATAATAAAATAGATATGGAAATAAATAACGTAATTATGTAATTTACAGATAATCTATATGTGTGCAGAGTATAATATAGGGTAGTATTTAAATAAATTATAATTTATTTGCTCATATTTTGGAATAAATTATTAATAATGAAGGAAATACTAGTGGAAGTGTGAGGAATGTATGTATAATTATACCATTTATACAATTATACAATTTGACGTTTATGCTAAAGGCGCTGCAGGTCGCCAAAATATCTCGCATATCCTAGAATGTTAGAAGGTTCTCTCTATCTGTTTTATTATCGACCTTGAATGTGAATTTTATTGTACTATCAACTTTACTTACAGAAGGAAGAGGCATTTGTAATAAATGTTGAATGATTAACTGTGAAAATTAATTATGCTAATTTATGTCCTGTAATAATGAAATAAATATGAAAATAAATAATGTAATTACGTAATTTAAAAATAAGCTATATGTGTAATGTGGAGTAGTATTTAAATAATTTATTTGCTCTTATTTTGAGATAAATTGTTAATTTTGAAACATTAATGGAAGTGTGAGGAATGTATATATATAATTATACAACTTATACAGTCATACAATCCGACGTTTATGCAAATAGCGCTGCAGCTCATCTGACTCGTTCGATAACTCGTGATTGAATCCAATTGCTCTCGTTCTCCGAATGTCATTTATAGTATGCAAGTAACTTGTTCCTTCTAGGGTCTCGGAGTTTCTAAAAGGGCGAAGGATTTCTTTCTATTTTGTGATCGATCTTCAATGTGAATTTTATAGTACTGTCGATTTTCTTTATAAATAGAAATATCAGCATTGACAGTGAATGAAATGATATAATGGCACGTCTATGTCATAAATACGTATCATTGGCTTTAATATTTATTATTGTACTTTTGTAACAGTTCTTAAATGCAATATTTGTATTTCTATCACGAAGATGTGTTCAGAGAGAATTAACAAATTATAGTTATGAAGAGCGACATGTTTCGCGTGACTTTGTCATTTAGTTTTCTCATTGTCAATATAACGGATATCTGAATTTAAAATCATTATTTTTGTCTCCTTGAAAATCAAAAATATGGATTGAGTTATTTAAATGATTTTTATTTAAATAAAAATAATACTTTTAATTATTGTTTATTACTTATTATTTGAATAAAAATTTGTTCAGTTGATTCGAATGCGGATAATCGATATTTCGGGTCAAATCGTATAATTTCGACAAATCCTCTAACTTCAATTCGAAAAATTCCTCTAACTCGCGTATTTTGCTAGTTAAATCATTTCATCGAGTCGACGAACTGGAATTTGGCAACTATGCGAGACTTTTAGATTTTGGCAACTACACTTTCAAAACCGAAACCTGTGTTTCTTTAACTTCCTTTTCTTTTGTTATTACGCATAATAACGAAGGCAATTGGGTAAAAGTGTAGACTGACTGTTCCCCTCACCGATTTCGTCGATTTTTGAATGTATTGTGAAAGTATTTTGAACAGTTTTTTCTACAAACTATGTTAGAGGAAAGAGGCATCGATTTCTAAATGATATTTAGCGATCGTCGAAATTAGTGAAAGAGTGGTTAATTTACAAATTCATCGAATGAAGGAAAATAGGAATGAGCAACGTTTTAAATTCATGAAATCTCAATACTAACATATATCATTCAGTCACTCATACTTCATTT
Source organism: Tetragonula carbonaria (assembly GCA_032399595.1). Classification (NCBI taxonomy): domain Eukaryota; kingdom Metazoa; phylum Arthropoda; class Insecta; order Hymenoptera; family Apidae; genus Tetragonula; species Tetragonula carbonaria. The sequence goes on along the minus strand of JAUCRC010000018.1, from coordinate 5,610,327 downwards.
TTGTTAACAATTATAGTAATAAATGATTTCGATCTTTGAAAATGAAACTCAGTGAATTCATTTTAACATCTAACATCGTACCATAGAAAAGAAAGTATGCGTATGATGTTGTTTAAAAAAATTAATTTGATAAAGAAATTTCGAAACGAACGAGTTTCGCAAGAAATAATTTACAACACAATGTGCTTCTTTATTCCAAACAATATTTGTAGAAATACTTTTTTTTTTTTTTTGGTCCAAATTTTCTCAATAAAATTGAATTTGAAAAGTAATTCACTTAGGCGGTGAGTTCACACATTTGTAAATAAAAAAGTGTCATATCTAATTATGTTATTCATAGAAATATCATATTTCATATAATCTTTTCTGATACTTTTAATTAGATGTTGATAGTCAAATATACACTAAATTTTTCATCCTAATTTTTATCAATCGCTGTATTAAATCGTTATATTTCTTCATTGATGAAATATCTTCGCATTTTATTCAATGAATAGTCCTCGAAACAGAATAGTCTTGTGCAACACTGTTCATATTTTTTAATTTTAATACGAATCAGGATGTGATAGAAAAATGAGGTGGTCAAAAAAAAAAAAAAGAAATACATTGGATGCAATGTCCATTCATATACTTCAATCATTTATATACATCTGTGCTTCAAGCATAAATCAACAAACGGGTGATCCTGTATTTGATCCGTAACTGAACCTGCGTACCGTAATTACCGTTGTTGCAAGGAATTGCCAAGGATAATTTTGTCAATTGCCAAAATATTAAAAACAACAGGATTCATTTTCTTCGAATAAAATCCGACATCTGTCGCTAGAAATTGAATGTAAATCTCACAAGGTTCAACAAATTCCCGGTGAAAACTCGCACGCATGACACCGGAACAGTAGACGGAAATGAGTAAAAGTATCCAAAAATTCCATACGTGATACGACACAATTTGAAGATTTTTATAAACTTGATTGATTGATCGACTGGCGAGAAGAGGCTTTCTTTATCTTCTAAATGCCCTATTTTCGACAGTAAAATTTTCAATGTAATGATCTACATCGACTTTCAATGTCTAATGACGTAGACGTATAGATCAGATCGACGCAGAGGAGAAATTTAAATACGAGACCGATAATAATAATGATAATAGATTTTAGATTTCAATTTCGTTTTTTTTAATATAAAACAATGTTTTTTCGGATATAAAAATCATTAGTTTATATAATTTTTCGCATTTCTGCGTATCTTCGAGTTTCCCACAAGTGCATAAAAATTCACAGTTTGTATAAAGTTTGTGCAGCTACTTTTGAGTTGAAATCTTGAAATCCTCTTAGAATTTCGGTTCATTTCCAGTGGCCAACATTCCCCGAGGGTAAACGCACGTATAACGATGCAAATGTCGGTTGTCACGTAGAATGAAAATGGAACATCTCGCGTCGCGACACTCAGAGTGACGTCGACTGAGATAAATCAAGGTTAATTAAATCAACAGCCAAAGTCAGACAAATGTCCATCGACCTGAGCTAAAAATACGAATGAGACACGCTGTTGACGTCTAAACAACACGTCTTCAACAATTTTCAACATGTTCGCCGACGTGAATGCTATAGAATTCGTTTTCGCGGTGACGCAATATACAACATGAATTTGATCTGTATCGATGCTATAGCATTCATTGTATATAATTATTAAAATGTGATATTCTGAACACTCGGGCAAAATATGACTAATGAAAGTTTAGATATCTCAATTAAAATTTGAAAACAAATCGCCTGTCTTCTTTTGCAGCTCGATAAAATTTTTACTGACCGCGAACGTGTTGACATTCTCAATCTCATGTACGTCTCGATCAATTGCATCAATTCAGTGTGAACAGACTGTGAATGTTTACGCATTTGTGGAAAATTTAGAATATTTAACAAGAGGAAAGCTTTATCTTTCTTCCTCTTTTTTCCCCCTTTTCTTTTCAATTACCCACGAATTTTGAAGATCTGAATTTACATGAAAATTCGTTGTCCAGTGATTAAAGTTGAATGTCGTTAAATCTATACATCGACTGATTTAATTCAGCTCGTCTCTGCATACTTCGTATAAATAACACAGAGTTAGCCATGCTCGTTCGTGTTTAAATTTGGGAAAAATTGATAACAGGCGTATTTGCACGCCGTTTCGTATCAAAAGTAAGGCCGCGCCATTTTCGATGGCTAAACGAACTCGTGCATTTGATGACGCTTCCAGTCAAGACAATTTAGAAGGTTTCTGAAAAACACAAATATATAAAAAAAGAAGGAAAAAAGAAGAAAAGGTTACAAGCCAGCGTGTTAGATATTAAAATCTAGAAATTTGAGAAAAGTTTAGAATCAAGGACTAGAGTTTAAAATTATAGTCATAGTCTAACTACGAAATTGGAGTTAGATCTGGAGTTTAGAATCGGAGGTCAGAATTTGAAATTATAGTTATAGTCTTGAGTTGGAGAATATTTAGAATCTGAAATTGCAGTCAGAGTGCAAAGTTGGAACATCCGAATTAAACTTGAAAATCTCATGTTCAAAGATCAGTAGATCGCAACTAGAATTTCGAGTTTAAAAGTTGGAGTTTTTATCTAGCAGTTCTTACGTCCTCGCAGCCTTCACGAATAATCGAGGCCCACACGTGAAAACACACGCATCGGGATTACTTTCTCCAACTAATTCTTCTAATAATTCAGGAGACACCATGCCACTTCTGCCTGTCCACGTGTCTTCGGGTTGTGAAAGGATATGCGTAACTTGTAATCTGAAACACATTGTGAAATATCACGTTGTATGATATCTCATAGTATTTCAAGACTCAAATTCAGAGAGATAACTGATGGTACTCACTTCTCTCCGCTAACTCTGTCCAACTGCTCCACGTAGAACATGCTTCTTTGGTTTTTGTTGAAGTTGAGTAAATTTATAGTCCTCCTGCAGGATTATTACATAAATTATTAGAATCAAAAATTGGAAACTACCAGCAGATGAGATTAAAATTAAATGACGTAAATTCACGCAGCTCGTCGAAATACACAAGTAACAAGAACTAACGCTAATTTTTTTTTTAACTTAAACTTAATTAATTAAATTTCAAGCGCGACAGGTCTCTACGAAAGTACATATCATAACTCAAGACTCCAGAAACAGAATTGGGCGACGATGATCCATGCCAAAATAAAAATTCAGATTTTTCACATAGTAGTGTCAGGAACTCGAGGAGACCTTACAAAAATTCAGAAAAATTGAGAGACAAACGATGAAATTCTCTGTAACAAGTTCTCTAGATGTATTAAAAAAGATGGATACTTTGGAAAAATGATAGGAATACTGACACGTTGCGTCTGGCCAAAGCTCGTTCAATGATACCAAGCATCACTGTTAGTCCAGTGCCAGCAGCAAGCATGTGAATGACAGGATAACGATCAAAAGCTTCTATCATGAAGGAACCTTGAGCATTGCTCAAGAGTAGGCTTTGGCCAGTCTGAAGAGCTGTTATGTACGGACTGAGAACTCCATTTGGATACGTCTTGATCATGAAACACAGGCAATCGGTTGTATAGTTCGGCGCCATGTCGTCAGGGTGAAGACACGGCGGGACAGGGGTATACGATCGCGATATGTTTCTTCCTGAAAGCAATTTTGAAGTTATTTTTGACTGACCATCTCCTTTTCAATAAATCTGAAAATTAATTCAATAAACCTAGAAATTAGGCTGTATTACTGTTTGTATCGTGGTATGGTAAATTTAATATAAATATTTAAAAAAATTGATTCCGGTAGAGTTAATCGCGAATATTAGTGTAATAGTAACAGGACATACACGTTCATCAAACACTAAATTAAATTAATTTGTCACATTAACACTTTACCGACCGGTAGTCTTTTAATCGGCTAACTATTCACCGCTAATACACGGTCGGTTAAAAATAGAGACAAAGAAATAACGTTCATTGAAGTTGTTTGTGTTTATCGTGCAAGGAAATTATCACTTGAGAAAAGCAAATTCACTGAGCAGCTATTTTTGAAAAAATTATATTCAACAACGAAAGTTGCATGTTTCCGTCAAAAGATATTTCGAATTAATCATACAGAGATAATGTCACGTACAACTATGAGTGTGAATAAAAAGTGAGTGATTTAAATAACAAACGAGACACCTACGCTGTACAGAGAAAGTATCACTTTATCAATTTTTTTATATTTTTCAAAATTTATCAGTCAGTGAACTATGAATTAGAAAAAATGAGCAGATTTTATTGACGAAAAGAGAGAAAAAAGAAAAAACTATATTTACTTATGGTTTTCAATTGAGCCATTACGTGCCTCCCAATAGGTAAAATTTGCAAGAAATCTTTCGCACGAACAACTAACAAATGAACTAGATTCGAAAGTGGTTCATTCGCAACTATTTCGTATTCTTCGTATATTCGAATTTTGGAAGTCTCAATACTGCTCATCATTTGATGACCGTAATTCATCCACGGCCTTCTCTCCTGCTTTGTAAACATAAACTCCACCTGCATTGCGCAAAGGGAATGAAAAGATTAATTGATAATAATCTCGACATTAACACGTATAATATTAACACGTTGACTGATCATTGACAATTGAAGCATCCATGCAATGCAAATATTTCGAAACTATAATACGATCGATTTATTTCATTAAGACAAATTGATTGTTAAACATTTTGAATTGCTACAAAATAACTTTGTATCATTGAATAATTGATAAATTATATTATATACATATTACAATGTAGTAATTTATTCAACGTAATATTAAAATTTACCGATTCAATTTTAATAATATTTAGTATTGTATAATAATATATTTTATATTTTATATATGTTATAATAAAATAAAGTGGATACAATGAAACGGGAAGTTCGTTGCACTTTCATTCTATAAAAATTATTAAAATATTATACAATATTATAAAATATTAAAAAATATTAAAAAATTAAACATTAATGTAAGTAAAACGTATAAACTTCAATCTGACAATCAACGTGTTAAATAGAATCTTTTCTTCAGTTCCATTTGTTTACCTGCGTCGTTTCAAAGTTTTTGGTGTACGTTGGTGGCCATTGTATTTCCTCTCTTAAGTGCAGCTCGCAAGCTATTGTACTATTCTCGAAAAATAATTTGAAAATTAACTTCTTATTGCTTAGCTTACGCAATTCATAACCCAGGCATCGACAGTTGTGTTTCTCTTTATAGTAGAATGTGACCGTTTGGATTGATTGTCTCCAGTCCATTTTTATAAACGATAAACCACCGTCGGACGCGTTTTTCTTGGCTGGAACTATGAGTCGAAACGTCAATACATTTTTTAATAATCCGAAAACACGATTTTATTTCGAATATTTTTTAGGGGCGAAGGGAGGAATCAAGTAAACATTTTGTAATTATAATTGCTATCTATGTACTCTCACAGTTTCCAAAATCCACACTCATGCAGTAATTCATACAATTATTCGTCGCAGAGTTATTAAATCACCGTTCAATTCATTAAATTTTCAGATAGAAATTTTAAAATTCGACGAAGAGAATAGCTAGATTGAAGCAAAATTGGAACACTGCACAGAATTCACACAACACAATTTCTTTTATTTTCCCCATTACATTCTCAGGTATTGTATGAATTTGCATAAGAATACAAGGTCTCGCTTAAAAAGACTAGAGTGTAAATCTTCGAATTATCGTACTTTCAAAATATTTTTGAAATATACCTGGAATTTGCTGATGAATAGAAATATACCTTGGAACCTGATAACGAAAATTTAATATTTAAAATGAACTTTATTATCACTTTCATATAATATAATTTCACCTTCGCGCTACACAAAACTCAACTCTAAACTTCAACTAGTCAACCGATGCCGATGATTTCGTTTATTATAAGTATTAATCGCAGGTCACCTTCGAGCAACCGTATCTTTGTTTTTCCAATTTTTTTTTTTTACGTGATCGGTTATGAGAACTGTCAATCTTGACGTTTCAGTAAACACAGCAAATATTGTATTTATATATTTGTATTTATATTTATAGTTGTTAATAGACACTGAATGTTGGTTCAATACATACATACACACACATACACACACATATATTTTTATATTAAAATAAAACACTAGAATAATTATGTTATATTAAACATATTAAAATATTCTATGAATATAATATGTATTCTACTCTATTGTATCCTATGAATGTAATATATATTCTAATGTAAATTAGTAAATTTGTATAAATTTATCAACTATTTGTTTGAATATGAATTAAATTAATTAAATGAAATAATCCAGCAGAAACCAAGCCATGACAAATTATTATATACATTTACAAGAAGAATCTTAATTTTGTTATTAATATACTTATTAATATAATTCCTATATAAACAATTGAAAAAATAAACACATATATAGCATTCTTAAAAATAAAATTTAAACTCCAAATGAATTAATTATCGTTAAATAAAATTTATTACATATAAATTCAAATATATATACATAATTCGTAAAATTTCCAATTTTAATAAATTTGAAGATCAAAAATTATTGAATTATCGAATTATCGAATTCTATTACATTCCGTGAATATAATATATATTCTACTATATTATATTCTATAAATAAAACATATGTTCATAATTCCACGAATCACTTTTCGTAAGTAACTTTAGAGAACTTCGAAATATTCTAGTAAAAATAAGAAGTACAAGAACTCAGTATCTAAACGTATTCCATTTTATATTATGTATCCCTGTATATGCAAATCAAAAAGGGGTTCTATCCATGCTTTTTGATATTAATACACGATTTAAAAATATAATAATTTATACTTCATTGTTTCTAAAAATAATTTTTAACCAATTAAACTACTTTTTAAAATTATTTTGATTGGCCATTAGCCATTGGCAACCATATATTTATTTAATTTGAATAGCCACCGATCGAAATGAAATTTGAAGGGCGTTACGAGAGATGAAAACTCCGAAGACATAAAATCTTCTCTTCGAGAATTAATTTTTTTTTAGAGGTTATTGGATAGAGCGAGAATAAACACTATTTCAGAAGGTTTTTATAGGTTATGATTATGATTATGGATGTATGATAAAAGCTAAGGCTTGTTGATCATTAGAAGTGCGACTTATTTAACACTTTTATTAGAGTGAAATCTATCCAAAGTAATTTTTGAATATAGAAATCGATATTTTCAACAACTTTTCCCTTTCATAAAGATATAGGGAGTTTCGTTATTGTTATTGGAAGCTGGTATAGAAGAACCGGAGCACATAGCTACAACCGAAACAATACGCCTGTCGATCCAAAAAGAGCAAAGAATGTGTGAGCCCGAGGGGAATAAAATATGTATATATATATTTTAATATATAAAATATATATATATATTTTAATATATAAAATACATATATATATAAATATGTAAATATATATTTTGTATATGTATATATATATATATATATAAATATGCAAATATATATTTTGTATATGTATATATATATATTTTTCTTTTTTTGGTACACTTTTTACATAATACAAGAAATTGAATTGTTGTCAAAAAATAAAAGTAAATAATAATAAGGTAAAAATTCCTGATTGTTTGTATGGTATTAGTATAGTATATATGCATAGAGACCCACGATAATACTCGTGCACAAAATTTATATATACATGTGTGTGTGTGTATATATATATGTGTGTGTGTGTGTATGTGTGTGTGTGTGTATGTGTGTGTGTGTGTGTGTATAATAATGTGATGGATTAATAAGTCAAGAAAAGATTAACTGTGGACATTAAATATCCAAATTTATGCGCTGTAATAATAAAATAGATATGGAAATAAATAACGTAATTACGTAATTTACAAATAAACTATATGTGTGCAGAGTATAATATGGGGTAGTATTTAAATAAATTATAATTTATTTCCTCTTATTTTGGAATAAATTATTAATAATGAAGGAAATATTAGTGGAAGTGTGAGGAATGTATGTATAATTAAACCATTTATACAATTATACAATTTGACGTTTATGCTAAAGGCGCTGCAGGTCGCCAAAATATCTCGCATATCCTAGAATGTCAGAAGGTTATCTCTATCTGTTTTATTATCGACCATGAATGTGAATTTTATTGTACTATCGACTTTACTTACAGAAGGAAGAAGCATTTGTAATAAATGTTGAATGATTAACTGTGAAAATTAATTATTCCAATTTATGTCCTGTAATAATGAAATTAATATGAAAATAAATATTGTAATCATATAATTTAAAGATAAACTATATGTCTAATGTTGATAAGTAATTAAACAATTTATTTGCTCTTATTTTGAGATAAATTGTTAATTTTGAAACATTAATGGAAGTGTGAGGAATGTATATATATAATTATACAACTTATACAGTCATACAATCCGACGTTTATGCAAATAGCGCTGCAGCTCGTCTGACTCGTTCGATAGCTCGTGATTGAATCCAATTGCCCTCGTTTTCCAAATGTTATTTATAGTATGCAAGTAACTTGGTTGTAATTCCAATCCCTAAGCCAAGCAAAACCCAAATAGTTATCGCCCAATTGCGTCAAAAAAGACCACGCGCAAATTACTTGAGAAACTTCTAAAAATTCGAAAGCTTCGTTGGTGGCTTGAATTAAATAAACTTGGTTTAAGTTTAAATAAATTAAAACATGTTTTAAGTTTAAAAGTGGTCCTCCGATACCATTTAAGGTAAGTGAAAAATATTTCTTCTCTCATCAAAGTTACAAAAGATATTTAGGTAGCCTCGCTTAAACAGACACTCTGTACAACAAAGAAACCTAGGAACGATTAAATGTATTAATTGCTGACAAAACTTGATGAAATATAAGAAAATATAAACTATAAAACACACAAATTGGAAAGCAGAAAGATATAATATCATTTCATTGGTAAAAAATGCCACTTTAAATTTTACTCGTCTGTCCGCAAAAGTGTAAATTTAGATAAACATCTACACGATTGTAACTACTAAACAAATATGTATATAACCATTCTACAAATAAGCGTCGTTAAAAAAAAGCTCCTTTTAATAATAACATTTATTTGAAACTTTCACTTATAACATTTAACTTAAAACTTTTAATTAGAACATTTACTTTGAAACTTTTAATTATAACACTTAACTTAATATTAACTAAATTTATTTAAATAGTGGAGAAAATAAATTGTAATTAACTTAAACAAAATATTATGCAATTTGTTTAATGTCAAATTAATTGCGTATATATACAATTCATATTGATATTAAAATATTATATAACTTATTACTTTAATAATTACTTTAATAATTACTTATTACTTTAATAATTAGTTTAGTATTACAGCGACAATTAATTACCACAATCAAGGTTTATACAGTACACTATACATCATGCGAAATCAAATCCCGCCAGACAACCAATCCTCCTTAATCATATCACTAGCTTTCTCCGCGATCATAATAGTAGGAGCATTCGTATTACCTTTAACAATTTTAGGCATAATCGACGAATCCACGACCCTTAAACGATCGACTCCATAAACCTTTAACCTTTCATTGACCACAGCCTGAGGATCCGATTTTGGTCCCATCTTACAAGTTCCAACCAGATGATAGGGAGTCGCAGTATATTCCATCATTACACACTTCCAATAATCTCTTTCACCAAATTTAAACTGTCTACAAGGATGCAAAGGTTTCTTTATCAATGTGAAATCATTCTCCTTAAATGACTCTGTATCAAATAGTTTTAAAGCTGTTTCGACCCCTTCTGCTAGCACGTCCAAATCATTACTGTTGCTAAAATATCCAGGGTAAATCAAAGGTGGTGACCACAAAGGATCACTCTCATTCAACAATATAAATCCTCTGCTTTTAGGTGACAATAAAACTGGAATGATAGATATGGCATCGTAATAAGATAATGGTCCGATAGCTGTATCAAAACATTCATCTGGATAATTTAAAAAGTCTTCACGATCAGTTGGAAGGAAATACATTTGTATATCAGGCACGCCATTCTCATGTTGGAACATTGTCTGCAAGAAAGCACTAACAGTAGTAGTACCAATTGCAGATAAAGGTCCTCTATGTGTCTCCTCATAAATGAAAATATCTTCAATTAGTGAGATATTTTTACTCGTGGAAGTAACATTTAATGCAGTTACTAGACCATACATTCCTACATGGTCTTGAACATTCCTTCCAACTGATAAGTTACTAATTACTTGAACACCATATTTCTCTAATTCTTCTCCTGGTCCAATTCCAGAGAGCATAAGGATTTTTGGTGAATTAACAGATCCAGCAGAGAGAATCACTTCTTTTTTAGCAAAAACGGTGTTCAATTTAGTTCGGTTGTTTCCTGAATCATATTCGACGCCTGTTACACGTTTTTCTTCGTAGTCTACAAGCAATTTCGTGACGTATATTTCAGATTTGACAGTTAGATTCTTGCGTTTACGTCTAATAGGCCGTATAAATGCGCTGTTTGTGCTCTGTCGTGTCCCATTAGCGGAAGTTGTTTGTAAATTCATTACACCTAATTGGGTCTTTGCGTTGATATCTACGAGTTTGTAACCGAGTTCCTGCCATGCTTTTAGCAAAATATCCATGTTGATGTCGGTATACGGCAATTGTTCTACCGACTGGTAACCACCTTCGTCATGGTAATGTGGATTCTCCTTTACTATCTAGAGAAAGAGGAGGTTTTACTTGGAACGCTCTTCGTATTTAGTGATATATCAAAAATAATACCTCTGGATCCCTGTTATTTTCTGATTTCAAAAAGTATGGTAGAACTTCTTCGTAGCTCCAGCCACGATTTCCTTCCTCTGCCCATTCGTCGTAATCTCTTGGATTACCACGAACGTACATCATATCATTAATAGTACTGGAACCACCCATCACCTGTAAGAATGATAATAAATTTTCAAAAGCCCAGGAATCAACTTTAACATTAAAACTGTTTACATTAGTTCTATATTTGTAGCAAATTTCGCATTTTTAATATAATAGTAATGTTCTATCTACCAAATTAATGATATTTTGAAATATTTTATACGATACATATATATAAACTCTTCTATATTAAATGTTCCAGTACTTTTTATCATTATAAGCAGCTATGCTGCACTAAGAATATCCAAATAGAAATTTTAAACTTTCTTTTTGTTCTTGACAACAATTTAATTTCCCTAATGAAACTGTAGAAAGGTAAAATATGTGTCTACGTACTTTACCCCTTGGCATCGCACAACTTCTATCCAATCTTGATCGACAAGAATGCTCCTCCGGTTGTGTGCGATACATCCAATCGATATTGCCTCCTACTACCGTAGTGGCGAAGGCCGGAATACCAGCTACTTCCGGTTCTTCTATGCCAGCTTCTAATAATAATATCTGAAAATATAATTCAAAGTATTCAAAGTATTAAAAATAATCAAAATAATTTATCACAAATTGTTAGCGAATAAACTGTACTACTGTCTGAAAACATTTGGATGTTTGCAGGTAGAAATTCAAAAACACACCACTCCTATCAAAACTAATGCTTCATCATTTATGATCTGCTTTTCTTTAAGCAAAAATTTCAACAAAGTCTAAATAATATGAGAATGAATTAAAAACTAAGATCAAGATGAATTATATTGGCGAATAATTTGTTTCAGTTGATTGTTACTGAATAGTAGAATGTGAATTTTCGTGAGGATAAATATATGTTATGGAACGAATAAATTCTCTTATTGGAGTATCTAACGTCGAAAACAAGAAAAATATATTGAGTATCAATAGCATTAGTAGATATTTCATATCTAGCCTACATTTTCTCCAGTTGTTGCATAATTTTAAATATACAAGTATAAATATATATATATATATATATATATATATATATATATATATATATATCCACACGTTAGTAATGGTACAAAATATTTAGTTTGAAGATTACCTTCCAATGTTTCACTTCGCTTAACCTGTTTGCAACGACACATCCTGCTGATCCAGCTCCCACAACAATAAAATCATACTCTTCCTCTGAAAAATTCGATTTGTATAAAATATAATTTTACTTATAAAGTATGGTACATATATATAATAATAATATTAAACGTATTTGACTATTTTGAAATTATTATATAAAACTACATATAACATACCTATTTTATCATATAACATATATATATGTTTTTTCGTGAAGGTTAAATCTTCACGAAAATAAAACTGCAAAATATACAAAGAATTATTTCATGTTTATTGTTATATAACTTCTATTCGCACTTTGCATTTGCGAATGATTTTGAATAATTAGTAACAGAGTATATACGCAGGTAAGAATATTATGTTAATTTACATCTCTGCTTCGACAAATTCATGCATGAAATACTTTCTGCTCTGATAAATTCTCTATCAGGTTAACCATAATGACTCTTATATAACGCTTTTACTTACAAAATTTTACGATCGAAACAATATGATTCAGCAGTTCAATGATAATTGAGTAAAGTGCATTTTTAATTCAATCACGTCTTATTGCTAAACAAAATATAGTTGCTTGAAATATTGAACTATTAATTTTTTGCATTTTTAGATAGATAGATACGAGAAGCAAATATTCTCGAACTTTTTGGGCACGTGAGAATATTGTACAAATTGCATTTCATTTTGAAATATAAATAATTGCAATTTAAAAATATAAAGTGTTGGGAGATTTGAAATTCAAGCTTTCGCATTGTGTTCTGCAGATATAAATAAGACTATAATACAAAAGGGTGATTAATATTTTACAAAAAGAAAAAATCGACGTAAAGCCATGTTTCCACTTTAATGTGTCATTCCATTAACAATGCAAAAGTAATATCAAGACTACAGAATCGCATATAAAGTTTGTCGAATTTCTTAGTACGCAGTTTTGATCAATTTGATTAAACCGAACATTTTTATGGTGAAAATTTTTATTATTGAAGGTAATGATTATTTCATACAAGTAAAAATCGGAAAATTTATGACCCACTGATCTAGGAGACCAAAGGATCGTGCTAATCCACTATTGAGATTGTTCGTGATGTTAGCGTTTGTCACACTTCATTTCTTTATTCTAACTTTTCAATGAATGATTTATAGGTTTTAGCCAATACAACATTTTAGACTTAATTATACACTATTTGCCTGTTTTATAATTGGATTATTTTCGACTGTATTTACTTATTCTTTCGTTAGGATACGAGTCTTCAGGTTCACCGAAATGATTAGTGAGGAGTGTGAGAAGCATAAGAGTGGATGGTTGACATGCTGACAGTGTGGAATTAGCTGTGCAGAGGCTCGATAGATTCGCAGGTACCCACGACATCTTTTTATCTCAGAGTATGACTCTTCTTTGTCGTCTGGAATTTTTGGTCCTCTAGATGATTTAATTAACTGTCTAGAACAATTACACATAGTAAAAATATTATATACATGTATGTATGCGCTATTTCCGATTTCAATATCTGAGAAAATATGAATAGTATCAAAAAATATTTTTAAAAAATATCATATCAATATACGTGTCACAAAATGCTCTTTGCAATGATTTCGAAACGACCAGTGAAAGTCACTATAAAATATGTAATTGTATTGTACCGTCTTCGTACATATTCTTCCGCCTTTTATTACACATTCATCATATTTAATGTAACTGACGGATACTAACCGACGTAAATGATATAATTAACAGACAATTGTGCAAATAATTTCAGTGATCTCAAATATTTTCAAGAGTTCAGGGAAATTAAAAACAGAATAAAGGGCACCAATCTATATGATATCCTTCTACGTTCGAATAACACTCTTGGGGGACCACAATTTTCATGAACTCATAATAGTATAAATTTACATCATGAGCCCAAAGTGTTGGGATGTACGAAATGTTTGTACATGGAACAAATGTACAAACATGTAATGCGTGGAACGTTTACCATTTCGAATGATGCGGCAGAGTGCCACATCTCTATTCTGCAAAAGTATCCGATACGAAATCTGTATGATACATTGCGTAGAACTTTGTATTTAAATGTTAGGTGCCTCTACAAACGCCGGAATGTCTAACATCACAACGATCATACTATGAATGAACTATCTAATGCAATTTTCCACAAAGTCTGATATTCTGCCTTTACTGATAAACGCTTATAACATTATTGTTAATATGATCATTATAAAATAAATAAAACGTGTAAATAGACTTACAATATATATATTTCTATGTACAGCCTCTGCTCACTTGCAGTTTTCAGTCAGCTCACGTACCTGGTAAACTAGTTACAATGTATACATTAATAATATTTATATTAAAAATTAAGTTACTTAAGTAATATAAATGAAATTTAATTCATCAGCACAAATAAACGGTATACGCGATATTTGTACGAAGTCCCAGTTTAAGTGAAGTAGTTTCTTGTCCTTCCCTTTCTTTTATAGTTCGTCATACACACACATCATACACACGTGAGAAGTAAAACCTATTGCTTAGTGACGATATCATTTGTCCGATATAGATACGTATAGTAATAATACATAATTGTTTAAAAGCTAAATTGGCAGATAACAATTCATACTAAAGAAAACGTGCGAGTTTTAAAGAATCACAGTGAAAGAAAGAATTAGGGGAAGTTTGCAGAGTGAAAATTCCATGTACTCCAAGTAGAGTAACGTTATTATTTAACAGCGAATATTTGTACATTTCTCGGAAATTTAGAAATCCTCTCCCTAGAAGAGATAAGAGTCCTGAAGGTTATAAATGACACCCGGAAGTAAATACGGAAGTTGATTGGTTTCTATGCGAGCTGTAAAAGGAATCGGAAGAGCAGTGCTATTGAATAAACGTCGAATTATACAAGAGTATAATTGAATAAATTGTATGTATATATTCCTTATAATATTGAAATTATATATTTATATATTCCTTATAATATTGAAATTAAAATATCTTTTACGATATACACATGTATGCATCTCAGTATCTTGATGCACCTATACTTAATAAATATTCAAACTTGATTTGCTCAAAAATGAACAGAAAAATTTGAAAAAATTTTACTCTACATTTCGTATATATTTTCGAATATAGTGTAACCTTTTATTATTCCTTTTTTTCACGCCTAGAATTAACTAAATTCAAACATAATTGATAAATTTCCAAACTCAATTTTCCTGAAAACAAATAAAATTGCTGTTAATGAAAAAATTTTATTGTTTCCCTTCAATTCGTTTTTTCAGATAGAATCATCTTTTACTTGGATGTGTCACCAATACTGAGACATTTTGTATATTGGCAAATTTCACTGTTTGGTACCAAAAATTTTATAACCCAGAAACTATTCATTTTATGTCAACAATCAATTCGATTTTTAGTTACAGCCAATCAAAATATCCGCGAAATGACCAATATCGACCATAATATTTGCTTCTTCGATACTATAATATATTCTGAATTTTATAGGTTACAAAAAATAAAGCAATTTAACCGGAATTCAATAGGTACGGCTGGTATTATGAATTTTAAATATTAAGCGTTTATTCGCACGTATTAACGGTCGCAGTTATTAGATAAGCGGCAGCTGTTAACGAAAAGGAAATTGGACGCAAAAAAGACTCACTACAGCGATAACGATTGTTTTCAGAAGATAATACTGAAACTATTAAAATTTCACATTACACAATTCTGAAATAACCATAATTTTATTATCCTCATCAAATTGAACATAATATATATTTTTATGTGAATAAAAATTTTTATTTTCTCGAAGGTAGAAAAAGAATATTTTAAATAATTTTAGTTAAAGAATAAGGTTTTAATTCTACGGTGCCTGTGCGAGATGATTGATGTTATTTTCCTTGCATTTGATCACAGAATTTAAACACATTACAAATAAATTGAACTTGACAATTAATCAACATTCATTTTTTGCATATGAATAGTGAAGTTGCTATTTATGGTTGAAAACCAATCCTCTTCGCAACAGAAAGAATAGGATGCAATAAAGAAACATTTGACCTTAAGATTTATGGAAGTTATCACATTCCGAAGGTCATTATCTATGTAGAAATAATGCTTACAATAAGGATTTTCGACCACTCGAATATTAAATAATAACAAACAAAATTTGACGAAAAAAGATTAGAAATTTGAGAAAAGTAAATTTTGAAATTAACCAAATACAAACGATTTATTTAACAGCACCAGCAACAACTATAACTTTTGACACAGACGGGATCTAAAACTGTTTTTTGAAATTTTATATTTCTTAACACCTTAAGTGCAGTTACTTTGTTTGAATCCCAACCATCTCAGAGCAGTATTAGCGACGAATAACCCTGTCAGAAATTTCGATAGATCTTCAGGGTGAAAAAATCCAGTTGATTTGAAACCCTGGGAAAATTTCACTTTCCGCCAGGAAAATTTTCCTCTCGCACACGGTTTTCGGTATCCCGTTAAACAGTTTGCCTGTAAGAGGAAATAAACAAGTCTTCAACGGAAAGGACTTTTTGCTCAGATGTGGAAAGGCAATCAGCTCGAGACGTTTCCTCAACACGCGCTTTCTCGAATAGCATATCGACTTAAAGCAATTTGGTTCCACATTGTCGTGGGTGATTCTTGGAGCGAGCTCAACAAGGAGTTCATTCGCAAATCGGTCGCAGTGGTCACGGATTCAGGTATAGCAGACAGTATGCACTGTTCGAATCTAAAGCGAAGCGGTCGAATTGGACATAACATTTGGATCTTCAATATGTAATATTAAAAATATTTGGAATAAATCATATAGGAACGATCTATTTAATAGAACACAAACGCTATTCGTATGATACAATATATAGTATTAAAAATATATTTATATCTGCATTTATTTAGGTGAAATGAATATCGAAGCCCGTCAGGAAAAGCCGTCAAAAACATCATCATTTGAGAATCATTCACAAAAATAAATTACTTAATAAATAAGACATCTGTGGGTTCCGTATAAGATGGTATCTTTTTAAACATATATTTTCGAATATCTTGGTCAAAATCAAATAATTAGTGGAATTGGCGTATTTACGAATATCACTAAAATGCCGGTATAGCGAATAGCTTGCTTGGAGTTATGTAACCTATTTGTACTGTAACACAATTATATAACATTTTACTAACGAATTTATTTAGGCATTAATAGATGCACTAGTAACCAAATACAAAATATAAATTTTATAAATTTAAAATGAAGTAATTTTAGAATTTTCAATATATGTTCGTAAAATAAAAGCATTATGAATTTTCATTTGTTTCTTGAACTCTCATTTCTTACATTCATATATTTTTTTTCTTTGGACATAGGCAGTCATTACTGATCTTTAGCTGCATTGTAATAAAAAAAATGTTGCACTATCTACTGTTGAAACGATGATTAATATCTTTATGCATTTGATAAATTTAGTGTAATTAATTCATTTGTTCAATTTATAGTCTTGCCTTTCTCGTGAATAATTTCATCGAGTTTATCTGTAACTGTTCACAGAATGAAAAAATAACAGGATTTAGTTTTCCCTTTCAAATAAAAAATGAATAATGGTATTAAATTCATTGTAGATTTTCCGATATTCTAAAACACTACATTATTTAGATTATTAACAAGCACGAAATTTATATATTTAATAAATAACGAGTGAAAACTGTTTTCATACATATTTTTAGAATGGAGTTGATGCAAATATATTTTTGGATACATTTACATTTATTTTCTTTTTTTTTAGTACACATTTATTTCCTTCTTTTAATATATTTTTGATAAATAGTAAAATATTCTGGAGGATAGAAGTTACTCTGAATGTAATTAAAATAATATTGATAATAACAAGGATACATGGTTTACACCTTAATCTTCTGGTTGTTAATAATACGAATTTAAACTAATTACATTTGGATCCCTACGTCATTCACTAGATCCATCTGTAAAATAACTGCACACACTTGATTGGGATTGTAGATCATTTTCAGCCTAGATGTACGGTTGAGCAAAGTCAGTCCAATAAAGTAATATATGCAATTACTTCCTGCGCCTGACGGTACTTTCGAGGGATGTATCCGTCAGATAAAGTTTACAAGATTATTGGTCCGGCTAAATTTTATTTCTTTTTTTCCTTTTCATTAACACTTTCGTTTTGCTTTTGTAAGCATTCGGCAGATTCTTATATCGATTTGACGATATCGTGTCGATGCTACTGTCATTGAAGGCGTATAGTTGCATAATAATTTCGCTAAATGTTACACAAGGCCGAGTGAATGCTTTCTCTTTAATCTTTTAATAGTGTCTATATATAAAGTGTTAACTAGAGGGTTTGGAGTATTTGTTGTTCTCCCTTTATATCTATCAGAAAATTAATGAATTTCTTCCCATACAGAGAGAATTTGTAATTCCTTGCGCGAGTCTTCGTTCTTGATGTCGCAAGGAGCATTAACTATTGTTCTAAATATTATAGATTGTACAGCTTTCATCTTTGTAATATTAATTGTGGCAGCCATTCTAAAAAACTAGATGTTATTTGTCCATATGAGTTTTACTATAACTTTTGTATATCAATAATTTATTTTCTATACTTAATTTCAATTCACGGCTAGTTAACCAGACCATTTCTTTTCAAATGTTGTTTCCACAATAGGTTTGAATCTAGGTGTAGTCCGAGACCAAGTATTTGACTACTTTCGTTTGCTTGACAGTATTACAGTGTAGTGCAATTTGTAGGATTTCTCCCTTACGTAGTGTAAAGGTGATGTGCTTACATTTATTATAGTTAATTTCTTTATTTTCTTCTCCAACAGCCATATTTCTACCAGTTTTATGTGGTTTCGGAGGATTTGAACTGCTTCAGCTGAGTTTTTCTGTGCTGCAAATATCGCAGTATCGTCTATAGCCTCCAGTCACTTGCAATTTTCAACGTCATACGCAGTTTATCACGTTCTTTAATAAATTATAATATAGCGAAATGTATATATTAATAATTAATTATTGTAGAATTACTTAAATAATATTAAATTTCAATCAAATTTCAAACTGTAGCACAAACAAACAGCATAAACAATATTTGTGCATGTGTCGATTCCTGATTTAAATGGGACAGTTTTTAAATAGTTTCACTTCTTTCATAGTTACATACATATGAATACATGGATACTAATGCATGTTATTATATACATTACTTCTGTATATGTATGTATATAATATATATATATATTATATGACATATGTATGTATATAATATATATATATATTATATGACATATGTATGTATATAATATATATATGTATGTATATAATATGTATAAGTAATCTAATGTTATATACATTACTTTAATGTGTAAATGAAGAAATATAATAATTTTAATAATTTAAGGTTAATAATAACTTAAAATTGTTGAGATGCTGTTAGTTTAATTTATACACAAAATCTTGTATCAATAATTTTAAAATTTTAATTTACTTTGTATTAAAAAAAGTTGTGACACATGCGTAAAACATGGATAAAATTCTTTCTGATTTGGAGTAAAATGATTTCGGTTCGTCTGTGGTTCGCTACTGAATTCACATTTCGCTACTGAAAATTAAACAACACGATAATGAGTCTCAAAAATCATGTTACTGGTTCATTCATTAGTATATCACCTCACCGTTGTTTAACCGTAGAGTGCTCAAAACCAGTGACTTTAATGTTGGTATATCAGGTCATGGGCCACGAAAGTACGTAAGATGCAATATCTATTCGTATATTCATTCATATTCTCGTCTGTGACTTCGTCCGTGCCAATGTTAATTGCCGGGTCAAAACATAATACTCTCCAACGTTTTTCTGGCCACACTGGACTCCGAATTCGAGAATATCGCTGAACAAATGCACACGGGTCAGCAGCCGGGAATGAAAACAATAAGCTACTGCGTCACTATAGCCGCGATAGAACGACAGTAGACGTTGTGACTTCTTGCCAGCCTAAAGAAATGGGTAAGCCATTATCTTCATTTATACACAGAAAAATAAATACCCAAATAAATAATGGACAACAAGCTTAACGTCACTCGTACACATAATTCTAATAACTAAAATTAGATGACGTGTTCCGACTAATTTCGGTAATTTTTTTCGAGTGCTGATTATATGCGAGGGAAAAAGTTGTTCAGAATGTCGACATCTGCAATATATCATAAATTATCGAAAAGGAATCCGCTCTTCTACGTTCTTTTTCATTACATTCCTTCTTTTACTTTATTCTTTTAAACGCTCGATATTTTTTTGAAAGCTTGAAATATTTCAAAACACGTTGTCATGCCGTACGTGTATAACGATAAAAGGAATATATAATTTTTGGCTTCACCTTAATTTTATTTATCAGACATGGTTTACTACTTTCCATATCCATATCGGATAAATAGTTAGTTCTAGTATTTATGTAACTAGGTATTTATAGGTAATTATAAAAGGAAATAATGACTCATAACTCAAAGCTGTCGGCAGCAGACCGAGAAATACGAGGAAAATTCCAACAGCTCATGACAACTGATAAGCTATGACACATATACTTCAAGATCAGACCAATTCAGAGCAAGCCACTTGCTAAATTCACCACTAATGATTAAGGAAATAAACTCTATCTTTGCATTAACTAAAAATTCCGTCCCCAAACCAGATAATATCCCGAAATTGTTATTAAAAATGACCCCAAATTCTGGAATAAATTATCTGCTGAAGATCTTCAATTATATTTAGATTCACGAAGTCTTTCCTGACAACTGGCGGAAAGCGATAATAATTCCAATCCCTAAGCCAAACAAAAGCAACAGAAACCCAAATAGTTATCGCCAAATTACGTTACCAACCAACATGCGTAAATTACTTGAGAAATCCCAAAACCGAAGGCATCGTTGGTACCTTGAATCAAGTAAACTTAAATCGAAATCAATACGGGGTCCGAAGCCATCGTTGATGTTCTAACAAACATGGAATCTTACATTCTGCTTCACAACTGACTTTAGAATTTCATATAGATCTCGTGTTTTTCGACACTTGTAAGAAATGGCATCCATTTACTATTGATGAAAGAATTTTCAGTTGATTGCACTATTGACTGACCATCAACGAGTGATTTGCCAATGAAAAGTGACAGCATAGTTGGCTTGTCGTTTGTATAAATGTACATATAGTACAATTAATACATCTACTTCACAAAAGTACTCAAATGTTTAGCGTGAAGATATTATCTCTATTTACGACTCATTACAATTTTACTTACAATCTTACTTATATAGTTTTCAATGTTTCATACGTTCTTAGTAAAATGAATTGATTATAATACAAAGAAATTTGTATATTAATAATTGACTTGCGTACTGGTAACTAGTTGTATAATGAAATTTAATTAAACGTTACAAACTTACGACATACCACACATGTATCGTCCCGATTTAATTAGCTTTGTCTTCGATCGTGCCTTTGTCTTGCGTTTCTACCATACATAAAACATAAAGCATAATATATACTTGTAATATATATACAACACGAATACTTAACATATAATGCAAATGATGCCTATTGCAATCACGCATTTTATGCTGACATATCAAATTTACACACATAAAAACATATTTACATTTCGGCAGACAATGATTTTGCATTTAAAAGTGTAACTTATTAATTTGCATTTTTCAGTTTATTCAGAAGTGTATATTCGCAAGATAATACTAGACATGACCTGCGAAAATGGAATATACACTAACAGGTTATCTATCTGCTCGAACTCGTCTAGGTGAAGATATATTGCTATGAATGAAATGTATGAATTAAAGTAACTAATAATAACAATAATAATATTGAATATTTTATGTTTCTTTTTACTTCACCTTTTCAAATATTCGATAGTTTCTTAAAACACGTTATCGTTTTTACTGTGTCAATCTCACTTCGTTATTATTACAACGTTAAAAAATTATGTATATTCAGAATTCTTCTATATAAGACAATAATATAAATTCCATAGTATTATTATTAAATTACAAATATTAATGCACTTTTCTATGTGAATATCTATGAAATTATTGTAATCATCAAAACTTGAAAAATTATGGAGTTCCTATAACAATCAAAGATACATACAATATTAAAAGAATATTTTTTACAATATATTGTCGTGTGACCGCATTAAGAAATCGTCAATATATTTCCTAATGTTTATTTATTTGAAACGATTTAGAACTATACTTCTGAATATAACAATTAGCTTCCTTAATAAATATTTAATTATAGTTCTAGAATTATATTTTCGGATACAACTATTAGTTTCGGAAATACACTGCTAGATACTTATAGCAAGAATACCAATACGAGTATAACGAACATTTGTTTCGCAAAGATCGAACGCGATCTATATGTTAAATATAAGGTAAGGAGAGAATATTGGCGAACGACGAATGACTAAGTTTTCTGAAGTTTGATGATAATGAATATTAAAAAGAAACCACATGTTCTACTTTTATATTTCCATTGTAATATTATAATACATAATGTATTATACATGTAAATATTCAAATATATAATGTTAGAACTGTAATTGTAAACTGTTATCGTTACGTTTGGCTTGAATTACAGAAATATATAAAAATACAATTCCCTCTTTATGATAATATTACAAATAAACATCGTTAAAAGAAAAACTACTTTTAATTATAACATTTAACTTAATACTAAAACCTTATAATACCATATCATTTATTACTTTAATAATTATTTGAGTATTACAGCGTATAAGTAGAGGCAATTAATTATGACCATGAAGGTTTATTTGTATAAAGAAGGTTTATTGTATTGTTACAATATACATTATGTAAATCAAATCCCGTCAAACAACCAGTCCTCCTTAATCATATCACCAGCTTTCTCCGCAATCATAATAGTAGCAGCATTCGTATTACCTTTAACAATTTTAGGCATAATCGACGAATCCACGACCCTTAAACGATCGACTCCATAAACCTTTAACCTCTCATCCACCACAGCATGAGGATCCGACTTTGGTCCCATCTTACAAGTCCCAACCAGATGAAAGAGAGTCGCATATTCCATCATCAAACACTTCCAATAATCTCTTTCACCAAATTTGAACTGTCTACAAGGATGCAAAGGTTTCTTTACCAATCTGAAATCATTCTTCTTAAATGACTCTGCATCAAACAGTTTTAAAGCTGTTTCGACCCTTTCTGCTAGCACGTCCAAATCATTACTGTTGCTGAAATATCCAGGGTAAATCAAAGGTGGTGACCATAAAGGATCACTCTCATTCAACAATATAAATCCTCTGCTTTTAGGTGATAATAAAACTGGAATGATAGATATGGCATCGTAATAAGATAATGGTCCGATAGCTGTATCAAAACATTCATCTGGATAATTTAAAAAGTCTTCACGATCAGTTGGAAGGAAATACATTTGTATATCAGGCACGCCATTCTCATGTTGGAACATTGTCTGCAAGAATGCACTGACAGTACCAACACCAATTGCTGATAAAGGTCCTCTATGTGTCTTCTCATAAGTGGAAATATCTTCCATTAGAGAGATATTTCTGCTCGTGGAAGTAACATTTAATGCAATTACTAGACCATACATTCCTGGATGATCTTGAACATTCCTTCCAACTGATAAGTTACTAATTACTTGGATACCATATTTCTCCAATTCTTCTCCTGGTCCAATTCCAGACAGCATAAGGATTTTTGGTGAATTAACAGATCCAGCTGAGAGAATCACTTCTTTTCTAGCAAAAACTTTGTTTAATTTAGTTCGGTTGTTTCCTGAAGCATATTCGACGCCTACTTCATTTAGTTTGATATAGTTTTAGTTTAATTTAGTATAAATTTAATGTGCTATGAATTTATCACTATTAAGACGAATATCATTCGCTTCTATAATAGATAATACTTGGAAGAATACTATGCGTTATATTCTATACGTATCTCTGCTTACAGTAAATCCAAAATATGTATAAATCAGTCAGAGAAATCTAGATAAATCTTTTAAAATATTTAAAGCGATAAAGTTTAATTTAAATTCGTTCTAATTAATCGAATATTTATATCGATTAATATTGTTAGAAAGGGTAAAATATAATAATGATATTTATATATTGTGTATATATATTGCAAGACTCATAAAATTAATATCAGAATATCTCCCAATTTTTTTACCATATTTGCCATAACCTTTTATTTCTGTAAAGCAAAGCTGCAACATCAATTGACATAAAAGAACATTACGCAATTCTGCGTATAAATATTCATAAATATTCATCAATATTTCCTTTACGCATTTAACTAAAAACAAGCTAATTACATTATATTACTCTTTGAAACAGAACACATTGAATGTAAAATATTCTTCGAGTAGCGACTAATTATGAAAATAATTATATTTACAGATTCTCAGCCTGTATAGAAAATAAAACTCAATCTGATTATATTAGAATAATAACACTAATAATAACAATAATAATAATAATAATAATAATAATAACAATAACAACAACAACAATAACAATAATATTAAGAGCAATAACAATAATATTAACAACAATAACAATAATATTAACAATATAACAATAATATTAACAACAATAACAATAATATTAACAACAATAATAAATAATATTAACGATACTAACAATAATAATAACAACAACAACAACAATAACAATACTAACAACAATAATAATAATACTAATAACAATACAATAATAATAACAATACTAATAATAATAACAATACTAATAATAATAACAATAACAATAATAATAATAATAACAATAATAATAATAATAATAATAATAATAATAATAATAATAACAATAACAATAACAATAACAATAACAATAACAATAATAATAACAATAATAATAATAATAACAATAATAATAATAATAATAATAATAATAATAATAATAATAATAATAATAATAATAATAATAATAACAATAACAATAATAATAACAATAATAATAATAATAACAATGACAATAATAATAACAATACAATAATAATAATAATACAATAATAATAACAATAACAATAATAATAATAATAATAATAATAATAATAATAATAATAATAATAACAACAATAATAATAACAACAACAATAACAATAATACTACTAACAACAATAATAATAATACTAACAACAATAAAAAAAATAATAATAACCATAATAATAGTACTAACAATAATACTAATAATACTAACAATAATACTAAGAATACTAACAATACTAATAATACTAACAATAGTAATAATAATGATGATGATGATAATGATGATGATGATGATGATGATAAATAATAATAATAATAATAATAATAATAATAAATATACATTGTATACAGTTTAATCTGTGGTAGTTAGTAACATAAATTTTAAATTCGTTACCTGTGGATCCCTGTTATTTTCTGATTTCAGAAAATATGGTAGAACTTCTTTGTAGCTCCAGCCACGATTTCCTTCCTTTGCCCATTCGTCGTAATCTCTTGGATTACCACGGACATACATCATGTAATTGATAGTACTACATCGCCTGTAAGAATGATAATAAATTTTTAAAAGACCAGGAATTAACTTCAACATTAAAACTATTTCCATTATTTCTAGATTTGTAGCAAATTTCACGAGTATAACTATAATACCAGAATTCTATCTATTACATTAACAGTATTTCGAGATACTTTGACACAAATATAACTCCTCTATGTCCGAGTACCGTCATTATAAGCGCCTATGCTGTAATACATACAAATAAATAAGAATTTTAAACTTTCTTTCTTTTTGTTCTCGACAACAATTTAATTTTGTTTTCTGAAGTTGTAGAAAATTAAAATATCAAAATATCTGTCTACGTACTTTACCCCTTTATAACGCATAACTTCTACCCAATCTCGATCGACAACAATACTTCGATTGCGTGCGATACATCCAATGGATATTGCTTCCTGCTACCGTAGCCATGAAGGCCGGAGTCTCAGCTACCTCTAGTTCTTCTATACCAGCTTCCAATAATGTCTGAAAATATAATTCAAAGTATTCAAGATGCTTAAAATATTCAGAATATAACGTCAGAAATTGCTAGTAAATAAATTATGCAACTGTCCAAAAACATTTAAATGATTGTAGAAACTCACTAATTCCGACAAAACTAATCCTTACTTCTAAACCAGAATCATTTATGATCTGTTTCTCTCTAAGCGAAAATTTCAACAAAGTCTACATAATCTGAGAATGCGTTCCAAATTAAGATAAGGATAAAAGATATTGGCGAATAATTTATTTCAGTTGATTGTGAAGAAGTTAGAATGTGAATCTTCGTGAGGGTTTATATATATCATGGGACGAATCATATTATTGGATCATCTAACAGCTAAATATCGTAACAACAACTTTAGTAGATATTTCACATCCAGTCATCATTTCCTCCAGTTGTTGCATAATTTAAAAAAAAAAACAAGATATCCGGCATAGATATCCGCATGTTAGTAATAGTTAGCAAAATATTTAATTTGAGGGCTACCTTCCATTGTTTCATTTCGCTTAACCTGTTTGCAACGACACATCCGGCCGATCCAGCTCCCACAACAATAAAATCATACTCTTCCTCTGGAAAATTCGATTTATATAAAATGTAATTTTGGTTATAAATTGCAGTACATATATGTAATTAATAATAATATCAAAAATACGTGATTATTATAAAATTATTATATAAAATTATACATAACATATTTAATGAATTCAATATCAAGAATTCACCATTATATATCTTCTAACCGCACTTTGTACATTCTAATGACTTTAAATAATTAGTCAAAAGGTGTACATGCAGGTAAGTGAATATTATGTTGATAGACATCCTTTTTTTCGACAAATTCGTGTACAAAAAAACTTTCCGTCCGATAAATTCTCTAATATCATGTCAAGCCCAATGACTCTTATATAGCGATTTTACTTACAAAACGTAATGATCGAAGTAACATGCTTCAGCAGTTAACTGATAGTTTAGTAAAGTGCATTAAAAGTTCAACGTGTTATTGCTAGACACAATGCACTTATACATTTGCATGAAATATTGAACTACCAATTTTTTGTATTTTTAGATGAAGCAAATATTTCCGTTCGTTCTAGGCGCATGAGAATATTCTAAAAATTGCATTTCATTTTGAAGTATAAATAATTACAATTTAAATATACGAGGTGTTGCGAGCTTTGATATTCAAATTCTACCATTGTGTTCTGCAGATAAAAATAAGTCTAAAATACCATTTAGCAAAATGTTATGATTAGCAAAATGCTTGATTAATACTTTGCAAAAAGAAAAAATCAAAAGCCATGTTTGCATCTTATAGTGTCAGATTCCATTACCAATACAAAAGTAATATTAGGACTAACAAACTTTGTCCAACTTT
The DNA here is from genome assembly GCA_032399595.1 of Tetragonula carbonaria. Classification (NCBI taxonomy): domain Eukaryota; kingdom Metazoa; phylum Arthropoda; class Insecta; order Hymenoptera; family Apidae; genus Tetragonula; species Tetragonula carbonaria. The sequence continues at coordinate 5,582,769 of JAUCRC010000018.1, read as the reverse complement.
TCAGTAAGCAGTTTAGATCAACTTGGTTGAATCGAATATTTTTCTAGTGGAAATTTTTCCTGTCGAAGGTAATCAATATTTTCCTACGAATAGAAATCGGAAGATGTAAAATCCGGTGATCTAGGAGACCAGAGGATAGTCTTCTGCTAATCCATTATTGAAACTGTTTTGAAACTATTGATAGCGTCACTTCATATCTATATTATAACTTTTTCATGAAGCATTTATGGGTTTTTACTGCACAACAATTTAGTCTCGATTTTATTTTTATTTGTTTTATTATAATTATTTTCATTTGTATTTACCTATATCATAATTTGGATAGGAATCGTCGGGACGACCAAATAGGTTAGCGACGAGTGTGAGAAACATAAAAGTGGATGGTTGACATGCTGATAGTACGGAATTAGATTGGCAGTAGATTGATAGATTTCGAGATACCCACGACATCTTTTGATCTCAGATTATGACTCTTGGTCGCCTGAAATTTTTGGCAGTTTACTTTTTGATAGTTTACTGAACTGTTAAGAAAAATTATACATAGTTTAATATTATATATATGTGTGTATGTGCGTATGCGCTATTTCCGATTTAACATTAAAATTTCTGAGAAAATATGAAAAGTATAAAAAAATGTTTTAGGAAAGAAACATGATTTTAAGGAATACATGTGACACAATTTTACCCGTTTGCTTTTGCAATTGTTTTGAAACGACCAGTGAATGTCACTGTAAAATTTGTAATTGCATTGTACCACCTTTGATTATATTTTCCTGCACCTGACACACTTATTTTTTTATTATATATTCTTCCGCTTTTTATTACTCATTCCTCAAATGTCATGTAACTGACATTGACTGATATTGACTGATGTACATTACATAATTTACAGCCAATTTTAGCAGCCAAATTAGCAAATACTTTCAGTGATCTCAAATATTTTTGAGAATTAAAGAAAATTAAAAACGGGAATAAAATACAGTAATATATGTATGACATACATATGACTACGTTTGAACCTGCTGATTTCATTGAACAAACCACAATTTTCATGAATACATAATAGTTTTAAAATATGTTAAAATCTCTAGACCTGGACCTGATGGAATACCCAATCTCTTAATCAAACCAGCTATCCTAATACTTTTGCACTTCTCAATGTATAACCGAAGTTATGTTACTCTTTGCCGATACTTCAAGAACAATTGATTATTACAGATCAGTATAAAAATAGAAATGAAGAAATTTCTTCGTGCAAAAATGAAATTTTTACCCTTTTCAGTTCAATGATAATAAATTCGTTGCTTGTTCAAGTGATGTTTTGAGTTAAGTGGTTTACATCTAGATGCAGTAACGAATTGAAATGCTGTAGAGCACAGTACATAATATATTATATATTTAATACTCCAAAACATTCTTCAAAAATGCTTTTATGGAGTCCTCGCGGGACATCTTATAGCATTCAGAATAAACTACGCGAAATTTAGAAAACTTCAATGGCGCATTTATATTTATTGAACTATTCATATTAGTTGTCAGATACAAAATCTATATGATACGTTATGTAAGACTTTGTATTTAATTGTTAAATACCTCTGAACTAACGTCGGAATCCCTGATATCACAACGACATTTTAAATGAAACATCTTGTCCAATTTTCCACGAAATCTGATATTCTGGCTTTACTGATGAACGGTTATAACATTATTGTTAACGTGATCCCTATGAAATAAATCGAACAAATAAATAGACTTACAATGGATGTTTCTACGTACAGCCACTGGTCACTTGCAATTTCCAAGTTTCTCACGTTCCTGGTAAATTAATTATAATATAAGGAAATGTATAATTGATTTTTATATTAAAAATCAATAACATTATTTAATTCTTATAATGATATTTATTTCAACGGCGTAAATATACTATCAAGTTTCGATTTAAGAACGTACATCAAGTTCCGATTTAAATGAAACGGTTTTTAATCCGTTCTTTCGTTTTATAGCTACATGACACATGAAAAGTAAAACCTACGTATTAGTAACATACTATTTATATTTGTCCGATATAAATATCGGATAGTCGTAGTAATAAACAATGGCCTAATAACCAAAGTGACAGGTAACAATGTATCAAGAAAACTTGCGAATTTTAGAACTAAAGTAAAAGAAAGAAATAGGTGAAGTTTGTGAAAAAGCAAAGGACTCTTGCTCTCCGTTCATTTTTGCACGTATCGTAGGTATCGATATTTTGAATTACTTTTTCCTTTGCGTTTAGTCGGCAAACGGGTCTAGTTTCCGAAATATTCGCAAAAATCTGCCGATACTCAAAACTGAATCATTTGTGATATACTTCCAAATGTAGTTGGCACATTAGCCATCATACTAATTATTATTATCATATCTTACGAATCTGTATATATCTAAACAGATGACTCCCGTGAAAAACACAATTGCATTTGCCGATTATTTGTGATATTTGTACGTTGCAGTATGAAAAATTAAATTATTTTTTTTCAAATTTCCTCGAAAAATTCACCGCAGAATGATATTAACGTAAATTCAATACATTCATAACATTTATTATTGTTAATTGAGTGCTTTTGTTTGATGCAGTTGTGCACGCTGCTTTAGCCATGCTTATAAATATTTTAGCGGACCACTTTGTACGCAATAAGCTAAAGATAAGAATTCAATTTGAACTAGTTTATTATATCCAACATATCATGACAGGTAACATTAGAATATATACAGGTACAGTTGTAGACTTTTTTTGCAAATATTAAAAGTAAAATACTTTTTATGAGAAATATTTGAACATTCCTCGGTCTTGATTACGTGTACTTGATAAATATTCAATATTAATTTTCTTGAAAACGAAAAAAAAACTTTATTCTACATTTCCTATTTATTTTCGTACAATCTTCTATTACGTCTAGAATTAGGTATATTTGATAGTATACTTGATAAATTTCGAAACTAAACTTTATCGAAAACAAATGAAATTGCTGCAAATGGAGAAATTTTGCTCTTTCTCTTCAATTCGTTCTTTCTCCAGACAGAATCATTTCCTCGAATGTGTTACCAACATTGAGACATCCTGTATATTGGAAGATATCACTGTTTGGTACCAATAATAATACTAATAATCTTATAACTGTTATTTTGTGAACAGCCAAACAATCAAAACACCGCAGGTTTTTTGAACATTTTTTCCTGCAATCACCACCAACACACTAACTAAATTCTCATGTTAAATGCAGGTTATAGAGAAACGCTACTGCATGGACTCCAGTACAATAAAATTTCAACGGAAGAAGAAGAAAAAAAAGGAAAACGCCGCGGCAGTCCAGAGAAACAAGTCAGTAGACCAACAAGAGTAAACAGCGGCCAGTGAAATAGTCAACCAGCCAGAAAGATACGACACCTAACCATGTAAGCAAGACTCGACCATCACGTGCAGTCCCAAACTGGTGACCCCGAGTGCAACATGACCAAAAGAGGAAATAAAGAAAACAGAGAGCCGAGCTCAGCATCGTGCAGATAGAGGCCTAGTTCAAAACTAGGAGGGAGTAACTCGGCAAGAAACAAGGTTCAATTACGTAGCTGCAATTACTTTTTACTTGGAAGACTTCATACTTTTGATAAACATATCGACACAGAAATCGGTAAGTAAACCTAACCTAACCATGTAACCAAGACTCGACAATCACGTGCAGTCCCAAACTGATGACCCAGAGTGCAACATGAGCAAAAGAGGAAATACAGAAAACAGAGAGCCGAGCTCAGCATCTTGCAGATAGAGGCCTAGTTCAAAACTAGGAGGGAGTAACTCGGCAAGAAACAAGGTTCGATTACGTAGTTGCAACTACCTTTTACTTGGAAGACTTCATACTTTTGATAAACATATCGACACAGAAATCGGTAAGTAAACCTAACCTAACCATGTAACCAAGACTGGACCATCACGTGCAGTCCCAAACAGATGACCCCGAGTGCAACATGAGCAAAAGAGGAAATACAGAAAACAGAGAGCCGAGCTCAGCATCGTGCAGATAGAGGCCTAGTTCAAAACTAGGGGGGAGTAACTCGGCAAGAAACGAGGTTCGATTACGTAGTTGCAATTACTATTTACTTGGAAGACTTCATACTTTTGATAAACATATCGACACAGAAATCGGTAAGTAAACCTAACCTAACCATATAACAAAGACTCGACCATCACGTGCAGTCCCAAACTGGTGACCCCGAGTGCAACATGAGCAAAAGAGGAAATACAGAAAACAGAGAGCGGAGCTCAGCATCGTGCAGATAGAGGCCTAGTTCAAAACTAGGTGGGAGTAACTCGGCAAGAAACAAGGTTCGATTACGTACTTGCAACTACTTTTTACTCGAAAGACTTCATACATTTGATAAACATATCGACACAGAAATCGGTAAGTAAACCTAACCTAACCATGTAACCAAGACTCGACCATCACGTGCAGTCCCAAACTGATGACCCCGAGTGCAACATGAGCAAAAGAGGAAATACAGAAAACAGAGAGCGGAGCTCAGCATAGTGCAGATAGTGGCCTAGTTCAAAACTAGGGGGGAGTAACTCGGCAAGAAACAAGGTTCGATTACGTAGTTGCAACTACTTTTTACTTGGAAGACTTCATACTTTTGATAAACATATCGACACAGAAATCGGTAAGTAAACCTAACCTAACCATGTAACCAAGACTCGACCATCACGTGCAGTCCCAAACTGATGAACCCGAGTGCAACATGAGCAAAAGAGGAAATACAGAAAACAGAGAGCCGAGCTCAACATTGTGCAGATAGAGGCCTAGTTCAAAACTAGGGGGCAGTAACTCGGCAAGAAACAAGGTTCGATTACGTAGTTGCAATTACTTTTTACTTGGAAGACTTCATACTTTTGATAAACATATCGAAATCGGTAAGTAAACCTAACCTAACCATGTAACCAAGACTGGACCATCACGTGCAGTCCCAAACTGATGACACCGAGTGCAACATGAGCAAAAGAGGAAATACAGAAAACAGAGAGCGGAGCTCAGCATCGTGCAGATAGTGGCCTAGTTCAAAACTAGGGGGGAGTAACTCGGCAAGAAACAAGGTTCGATTACGTAGTTGCAATTACTTTTTACTTGGAAGACTTCATACTTTTGATAAACATATCGAAATCGGTAAGTAAACCTAACCTAACCATGTAACCAAGACTCGACCATCACGTGCAGTCCCAAACTGGTGACCACGAGTGCAACATGAGCAAAAGAGGAAATACAGAAAACAGAGAGCCGAGCTCAGCATCGTGCAGATAGAGGCCTAGTTCAAAACTAGCAGGGAGTAACTCGGCAAGAAACAAGGTTCGATTACGTAGCTGCAACTACTTTTTACTTGGAAGACTTCATACTTTTGATAAACATATCGACACAGAAATCGGTAAGTAAACCTAACCTAACCATGTAACCAAGACTCGACCATCACGTGCAGTCCCAAACTGGTGACCCCGAGTGCAACATGAGCAAAAGAGGAAATACAGAAAACAGAGAGCCGAGCTCAGCATCGTGCAGATAGAGGCCTAGTTCAAAACTAGGGGGGAGTAACTCGGCAAGAAACAAGGTTCGATTACGTAGTTGCAATTACTTTTTACTTGGAAGACTTCATACTTTTGATAAACATATCGAAATCGGTAAGTAAACCTAACCTAACCATGTAACCAAGACTTGACCATCACGTGCAGTCCCAAACTGATGACACCGAGTTCAACATGAGCAAAAGAGGAAATACAGAGAACAGAGAGCGGAGCTCAGCATCGTGCAGATAGAGGCCAAGTTCAAAACTAGGGGGGAGTGACTCGGCAAGAAACAAGGTTCGATTACGTAGCTGCAATTTCTTTTTAATTGGAAGACTTCATACTTTTGATAAACATATCGAAATCGGTAAGTAAACCTAACCTAACCATGTAACCAAGACTCGACCATCACGTGCAGTCCCAAACTGTTGACCCCGAGTGCAACATGAGCAAAAGAGGAAATACAGAAGACAGAGAGCCGAGCTAAGCATCGTGCAGATAGAGGCCAAGTTCAAAACTAGGAGGGAGTATCTCGGCAAGAAACAAGGTTCGATTACGTAGATGCCACTACATTTTACTTGGAAGACTTCATACTTTTGATAAACATATCGACACAGAAATCGGTAAGTAAACCTAACCTAACCATGTAACCAAGACTAGACCATCACGTGCAGTCCCAAACTGATGACACCGAGTGCAACATGAGCAAAAGAGGAAATACAGAAAACAGAGAGCCGAGCTCAGCATCGTGCAGATAGAGGCCTAGTTCAAAACTAGGGGGGAGTAACTCGGCAAGAAACAAGGTTCGATTACGTAGTTGCAATTACTTTTTACTTGGAAGAGTTCATACTTTTGATAAACATACCGAAATCGGTAAGTAAACCTAACCTAACCATGTAACCAAGACTGGACCATCACGTGCAGAGAGCGGAGCTCAGCATCGTGCAGATTGTGGCCTAGTTCAAAACTAGGGGGGAGTACCTCGGCAAGAAACGTGGTTCGATTACGTAGTTGCAATTACTTTTTACTTGGAAGACTTCATACTTTTGATAAACATATCGAAATCGGTAAGTAAACCTAACCTAACCATGTAACCAAGACTCGACCATCACGTGCAGTCCCAAACTGGTGACACCGAGTGCAACATGAGCAAAAGAGGAAATACAGTAAACAGAGAGCCGAGCTCAGCATCGTGCAGATAGATGCCAAGTTCAAAACTAGGAGAGAGTAACTCGGCAAGAAACAAGGTTCGATTAAGTAGCTGCAACTACTTTTTACTTGGAAGACTTCATACTTTTGATAAACATATCGAGACAGAAATCGGTAAGTAAACCTAACCTAACCATGTAACCAAGACTCGACCATCACGTGCAGTCCCAAATTGATGACACCGAGTGCAACATGAGCAAAAGAGGAAATACAGAAAACAGAGAGCGGAGCTCAGCATCGTGCAGATAGTGGCCTAGTTCAAAACTAGAGGGGAGTAACTCGGCAAGAAACAAGGTTCGATTACGTAGTTGCAATTACTATTTACTTAGAAGACTTCATACTTTTGATAAACATATCGACACAGAAATCGGTAAGTAAACCTAACCTAACCATGTAGCCAAGACTCGACCATCACGTGCAGTCCCAAACTGATGACACCGAGTGCAACTTGAGCAAAAGAGGAAATACAGAAAACAGAGAGCCGAGCTCAGCATCGTGCAGATAGAGGCCTAGTTCAAAACTAGGGGGGAGAAACTCGGCAAGAAACAAGGTTCGATTACGTAGTTGCAATTACTTTTTACTTGGAAGACTTCATACTTTTGATAAACATATCGAAATCGGTAAGTAAACCTAACCTAACCATGTAACCAAGACTGGACCATCACGTGCAGTTCCAAACTGATGACACCGAGTGCAACATGAGCAAAAGAGGAAATACAGAAAACAGAGAGCCGAGCTCAGCATCGTGCAGATAGAGTCCTAGTTCAAAACTAGCAGGGAGTAACTCGGCAAGAAACAAGGTTCGATTAAGTAGCTGCAACTACTTTTTACTTGGAAGACTTCATACATTTGATAAACATATCGACACAGAAATAGTTAAGTAAACCTAACCTAACCATGTAACCAAGACTCGACCACCACGTGCAGTCCCAAACTGATGACCCCGAGTGCAACATGAGCAAAAGAGGTAATACAGAAAACAGAGAGCCGAGCTCAGTATCGTGCAGATAGAGGCCTAGTTCAAAACAAGGGGGGAGTAACTCGGCAAGAAACATGGTTCGATTACGTAGTTGCAATTACTTTTTACTTGGAAGACTTCAAACTTTTGATAAACATATCGAAATCGGTAAGTAAACCTAACCTAACCATGTAACCAAGACTCGACCATCACGTGCAGTCCCAAACTGATGACCCCGAGTGCAACATGAGCAAAAGAGGAAATACAGAGGACAGAGAGCCGACCTCAGCATCGTGCAGATAGAGGCCTGGTTCAATACTAGGGGGGAGTAACTCGGCAAGAAACAAGGTTCGATTACGTAGGTGCAATTACTTTTTACTTGGAAGACTTCATACTTTTGATAAACATATCGAAATCGGTAAGTAAACCTAACCTAACCATGTAACCAAGACTGGACCATTACGTGCAGTCCGAAACTGATGACACCGAGTGCAACATGAGCAAAAGAGGAAATACAGAAAACAGAGAGCGGAGCTCAGCATCGTGCATATAGTGGCCTAGTTCAAAACTAGGGGGGAGTAACTCGGCGAGAAACAAGGTTCGATTACGTAGATGCAATTACTATTTACTTGGAAGACTTCATACATTTGATAAACATATCGACACAGAAATCGGTAAGTAAACCTAACCAACCCATGTAACCAAGACTGGACCATCATGTGCAGTCCCAAACTGATGACCCCGAGTGCAACATGAGCAAAAGAGGAAATACAGAAAACAGAGAGCCGAGCTCAGCATCGTGCAGATAGAGGCCTATTTCAAAACTAGGAGGAAGTAACTCGGCAAGAAACAAGGTTCGATTACGTAGTTGCAACTTCATTTTACTTGGAAGACTTCATACTTTTGATAAACATATCGACACAGAAATCGGTAAGCAAACCTAACATAACCATGTAACCAAGACTCGACCATCACGTGCAGTCCCAAACTGATGACCCCGAGTGCAACATGAGCAAAAGAGGAAATACAGAAAACAGAGTGCCGAGCTCAGCATCGTGCAGATAGAGGCCTAGTTCAAAACTAGGGGGGAGTAACTCGGCAAGAAACAGGGTTCGATTACGTAGTTGCAATTACTTTTTACTTGGAAGACTTCATACTTTTGATAAACATATCGACAGAGAAATCGCAAGTGAGGTAATCGGCATAATCCGGAATCCACCAGAAGTCGATCCCTATGACCGCCTGAAAGCGGCGATAATAAACAGAACCACGAACTCTGATAGAAAAAGGATCCAATAATTGGTCAGCCAGGCAGAACCGATTCAATTCCTGCGCAAATTCCTAAAATTATTGGGCGACAGGGTGAAATCATGACATCCACCAGGAATTCCTAAAGGAACTATTCCTGCAGGATCTCGTTATGGAGACAGACTTTCTATCCCGTTATAACCTATTAATGGACCCCTGAAACCAACACTCGGCCCGACGCCATCTAAATAAAGAGCCAAGCCGCAAACAGATATCGCATCGAGGACGATATTTTGCTTCGTCGACTACTATCGGAATATCCAGCCTTTACAAGGCAACGAAACGAAAGTATCGTTATGAGCATTGAATGTTTTTACTTGGAAGACTTCATACTTTTGATAAACATATTGACGCATTTCTTGATAATAATGAGCAAAATATATCAAATAGTATTTGATTTTGTGAAAACTTTATTATACAAGTATTATACAAGTATCCTTGGACTTCATCAACTTTAATCCCGATCATTTTCTAATTGGTAATTCTTTGAAGGCAGTATTGATCGGCCATTTGATGGAACTAATTGCTTTTCTGATTTCAGTTGCATTCTTCTTTTATTTCTCATTTACAATTTTAACTTCATTTGTTCATAGAAATTTTTATAGAAAGAGAAAGTCGATCATTGATCTTATTCTGACGTTTATGGATATTACTGACAAAATTAATATTAGAATTCACGATGAAATTTTGGATTCTAATCTATCCCATTTTTGTAGACATTTTTTTTCAATTAATACTGTGCCTATTGACTGGAAGAAAATCTTATTGTTGCTAGAAAATTCATATGTTGAGTTTTTTGAACTATCTTATGATACATCCCCAATAAGTGAAAAATACAAAACTGTTGCAAAATCAGAGATAATACCGCAAAAAGAGAATGATCTGTCATTACGTACATAGAAATCTTGTCCCATGGTGAGATTTTGAATACGATTTTGCTCAGTGTATGAATCTCTTAGATTTAATATTAATCAGGATACATGAAAAGCAGTCTCCAAAACATTAGGACACAAATTCATAGTGGCTGGTGATTTCAATGCGAGACACCATCTAGCAATAAGATTTTACAATATGGCATAAAAATTTTAAATCTTCAGATTCTAACTAATTTTAAATCTTCAGATTCTAACTAAACTAATCAGCCAACATACTGGCCATATGATCAAACAAATTAGCTAAAATTATAGACTTTGGCATTTTTAACGCTATAGCCATAAAAAAATATAACATATTCACAAAAACAGATCTTAGTTCTGATTATTCTCCATTATTTTTTAATTGCATGTATTGGCAAATAATATTCTATGAAATAAATACTCATTTCACTAATCATATCACCAACTGGAATATATTTAGAACATTTCCTTTTCTCTTTTTTTTTATAACACCAAGTAAAGTAAATTGGGCAATTTTGTCCAATGGACGTACAGCAGATTGATATAATTTTTACAGGTAACGTGCATTTGCTATTTCCATCGGAGCAGCATCTTTACAAATATACGCCATATTTATATCTGATGTTGCACAACAAGATCTTGTATCTGTTTAGTCTTCTGATACGTATTTTGCTCTAAAGAGATTTAGCCAATTCGTTTTAATATTTTGCAGTTCAAACTTTGTATCACCCGTGTACGATGGGAACTTGCAAATCCTTCAATATTTTTTCATTTTTGACATACCAAGGTGTATTAACTATTTTATGCAGAATTATTGGTTGCATACATTCCATACTTGTAGCTTTTGGCACAATTGAATTCTGCAAGTCCATATAGATTTATTATGATTCTATATATTAATAATTGATTTTCTATATTTAGGTTTGACCACCGACTTGTGATTCAATCTATATCTTCTTCTTTTAACTTCATTTATACAATTTTTTTTGCAAATCTAGTGTTGTCAAATCAATTTTGAATCCAGATCCATTGTCTACTATTTCTTCCTGTACTATTTCCTGATGTAATGTCTTCTTGGAGCTATTCCTTTATATGGTTACATTTCTCTTGGTCAACATTTATTTTATGATCAATTGACCATGAAATTTGTAGTTGTGAATTTTCATGTGTTGTTGGTATTGCCGTATCATCTGCAAATGTAAATGTTGTAGTGTCTGTCATAGTTATACACAAAGTATAGAGTACAATACGATTCTTTAAAATAGTCCAGCATTGATAATCTCTACATGAGTTCATAATTTTGATAATGAATTTGAACAAATATATAGAAACATTTGGTCACTTCAGACAGATCATCATACCAAACTTTTGTTATCAAGCGTTTTTTCCATGTCTGTGGAATAGTGTTGTGCAATATTTTTTTTATTTTGAATAGCATTAAGATTTTTTTAATTAATTTTTTTCAATTAAGAATTTTTCTATTTGTCCTATTAGATCCAGTTGTTTCCTTCGATCTTTGGAGAATTATTTTTTCTCGAATTTTTGATAACAATATCAACTAATGATATTGATAATGGTTCGTGGGGACTTTTACCCCGTTATTTTTTGGCAATATTATAATTCATGCGAGTTTCCATCTACTTGGAAAGTATTACCTAAATATGGTCATTAATTAGATCGAGTTCAGGAATTTTATTAACTTTTATTTTAGAAATGATTTGTTTTATTTCCTTTTTTGATGTATCTGACGATTTGAACTCGTCTTCGATTTCAAGCAAATTATTCAGTAATAATGATTTAGTACTGAAAATTTGTTAAATAATGGCATGTGGTTGAAAAATTTGCTGCAAATGTTATTCCACCGAGGATCAACCATCAAATCTCGCTTAATAGATAAGTATTGATTTTTTAATTTTTCTCATGACCTTCCATAACAAATAACTTGTATGTATAAAATTATTGAATTTCCATATGTTTGGTAATTTTATTCAACTCTTGTTTATTGCGAGCTGTTTTGTTTTTCACCATTGTGACCTAATTTCTCTCTTTCGTTTTATTCTTTGAACGATGTATTCTGGATAATTCTTACTCGTTCATTTTCAGAAGTAACGACAGGCTACGTTTTGTATTATTTGTGTCAGTCAATTTATTGTGTTTTCTATGTTTTCTGACGTTTTCGAAGTAATGTTACAGTCTGTTTTCCCGTCAAAAGCATTTTCTAAATCCTTCCCAATTTCTAATGTTATTACTTACGATAATTCGCTTCCGTGTAATAATCAGTTTTTTGTGTAACTCATGAATGATCAGAACATCGATCAGAGCTAGAAGATTTGAATTTGGTGATTTTTCGCGTATCGCTGGCCAATAAGTAGACTCATCAGTTGATAGTGTTGTCAAAAATAATTTTGCTACTAAATGCGTTAACGTTTTTCCTCTTAGGTGATATTGTTTTCAATCACCGATATTTTCTAGCGTTGAAGTCCCTTGCGGCTAGAAATTTGTTGCCTAATGTTTGAAAAAAGTTTTCAATAATACTCTTTTTGTTAATGTAATTAATCTTTTAATATTACTCTGATGTAGCTAATACCTGCTTCGTTGCTCCATTTTGCGTTTAAGAAAATAATACTTAAAAGATATTTATGTTCTATTCGCTGTTGAAAATATGACAAACTTTTAAGAAAAAAAAATTGAGGAATTTGTCAGTTTTTTAACAGATATATCAAGATATATCAACGACAAACAATCATCTCCAGTTTTCATTGATTCAAACTCATCTTCAGTTGATTCAGTCACACTAATCGCGCGCGTTACAACTAAAAATACGGTGATCTATTAAAAATTAAAAAACAAAAATGAAACTTGACCAAAAAAGAAGAAGCTTTCAGAACAGAGAAATGTAATATTTAAAAGAAGTGTAAATTCCAAAAAACATTTCTGCAGTTGCGAAAGCAAAATTAAATGAACGATTTTTATTAATCCAAAGAAAGAAATTAACTCAAGGTTGCGAAAAGTAGCGAGGTGAAATATTTAATTGAGACATTTGCGTCATGAGGGAAAATAAGCTATACTTGTTGAGCATTATCAGTTTGCAATAACTTTCTGGGTAAATATTGATCAGCAACTTTGTAGAAACATTGAAAGAATGAATTGCAGCAAGTAACTACAGTAAAACATGTCATTAAAATCATCTTTTGCATTCGCACTCGGACTTTTTCCTCAAAAACCTGATGAACGTGAGTGGTAAACAACACACATCAAAATGTCACAATAGAAAGTATGCAGTCATGTTTGCTGATTATTCGTTGTTGGCATTTAATACGAGAAACCAATGTTCACGTGTAATAATTCACATTTAGTTGACGACAGTGGAAGAATGTACGAAGATGCACAAAATTGAAAATATATATATTCGCTCGCGGAAGTACGGATCGATCATTGAATGGACTATCAAAATAACAGTGTTATCGTCGACTCGATCACACGTGTCGACAATTAAAATTTTTAAAATTTTTGATTAACAACCTGCAAAAGTCTACCCGGAAATTTTCAGCTCGGTAATCTTTGTTTTGGTGCAAGTGTGAAATTCATCGTTGATATTGGAGTTCGGCCTTGCACTAAAAATATCGTCCCTAATGCAGAAACGCTATGTCAAAATGCACAAATGATTTCGACAGAGTTAAAGCAATGATTCTAATAGTTCAAGAAGCTGGGTATTAAAAATATAGAACGCTACTAGCATTAAAAAAAAATCACAAAAGGCAAGAACTATATAATTTCCTAGAAGTTAACAGAATTGACGTAGCCATTATCCGACAAATTAGATCTACCAAACTACGAATTAGTCAGGAAGGAGAGATTCTTTCCAATTGGAAAGACAGAGGAATTGTCTTAGTAGCAGTACACAAGAACATACCCATTGAAGACATAACACAAGCATCACCCCCAAACCGAACCCAAAAGTAATTACAGTAAGAACAAAGACAACATCTAATCTAAAGATAGGAGAAGCCTATGGTCCACGCAACAGAATAACATTTGAGGACCTGGATGACATAAAAATGATGCAAAATTCTTTCTCGTTGGAAGTGACTTCAACATCAAATTTAGAACAATCTGATCAAGAATGAAAACGGAGTCACAATCAAGAAATTACCAAGTGAGCCACCTAAACGCACTGACAGCCTAAACAACATAGACAAATACTTTCTGACTTGGAAACTCAAAATCAATCCTGAAATCAAACACAAGCTATAAGATTTACTAGAAAACTCATTGAATCTACAGCGCAAATCTTCATAGATTCTTCATAGATGCAAGACACCGTGGATCAATACGGCCGAATATCGGATTAACGAGACAATAAAATCACACGGTCTCAGGCAATAACAGAAACTTAGCATTCTCAGCACTCAAAAGGCTATACCCACTAATAACAAATAATGATATAATGAAAACCGAAAATATCGTGAAATTTTAATTGATTATTACAAAAGTGAACAATAAATTCAAATACTCTGACTGCAATAGCTTTATTCAAATTTAATTTTCGTTTCGATAATTATTATTATCATTTTAATTTATTGCACCATTCTGATAATAAATTTTTAGATCAGGTTAGCATTCATTTAGATCAGGTTTACGAATAAATCAGGGCTACGAAAACTTCCTTCTAAAGAGTGTCGACTACGCACATTGTATTGTTTTTTTCAAATTTGTAACATTTTCATTTAATCTTCTATTGCGCATGTTAAAAAATTTTCATTATCGTAAACGGGGAAACTATGAAAAAAAATATTTCTCCCATAGATTATAGTATTTTCATGATGCGTATGATCACTTTTTTTTTTATCACCATGACATAATTTTATATCATTTGTTAAGCCTGAAACCGATAACGTTAAATAAGCAAAAAAAAACGATCGTTTAATAAGCGATCAGAACATGTTGTAGTGAATCATCCATAACATTATTATTATTATTGTTGTTACATTATTATTAATATTATTGACATTATTATTATTATTGTTACATTATTATTGATATTATTAACATTATTATTGTTACATTACTATTATTATTGTTATTGTTACATTATTATTGATATTATTACTGTTACATTATTATTATTATTATTATTATAGAGATTATATTATTATAATAATATATTTTTCGGATGCATTGACTGCATTGACTATTGCATAAAATAATGTATCTATGTATGTATATGCGCAGGAGATGAGATTCTCGCTTCCTTTTGCAAATATTTCTTTTTCCATACTTGTTCTATAAGGGAAAATCCCCAAAACTCAAAAAATGACGAAATTGATGTAGAATCTGTACAGTATCAAGAAAAAAGATGCCCAAACTTTACATTCGTGCAAAAGTCACACGTACACATATATATGTTACATAATTATTTAGATGTATCTAAACTTCAGACGTTTATGCATGATAAATGTATGAAAAGTGTGTGTGACATCTACGAACAAATATGCATGTATGCATGAGAAATATGTAACGAACGATAAATAACATTAGATATTAACAAAAAAAATTTGCAATCATTCTGGAACATTATAATTTGAATTGCAATAAATTACAAATTGCATTTTTTTCGACGTTTAATGTTGTCAATTGACAACGTTTATTCGTGAAAATTAGTTTATGGTTGTCCGGAAAGTTCGTGCCGATTTTTGGTAGGTAGCGTAAGAACAGGTCTGAATATATCAGAACGATTGGAAACAAAATGACACGCGAACATATCGTCAAAGACGGTACTTCAGGCATATTTGGAAAAAAGTTTGGTCAAGATACGTTAAATTTTGCCAGTTTTATACGCTTTTAAATATGGAAGAAGACAAAGTGCATTTCAGGCATTTAATGCTTTTCTTTTGCCGGAAAGGCAAAAACATGCCACACAAGCTGCAAACAAGATATGCGCCGTTTATGGTTGCTGAAAGTGAAGCTGAAAGAACTGCACGGAAGTGCATTTGCTAGGTTTAAAACTTGTGATTTCAACCTTAAAGATCAAGAAGGGGTAGGCCCTCCATCACAGATGAAGATCAGATTAAAACACTGATCGAGAATAACCCACGCCATACGACAAAAAATAATTAGCAGAAATGTTAAATATGTCGAAATCCACCATCCACGAGCATTTTGTGAAGTTTGGCTACGTAAACCGTTTTGTATGGGTTCCCCACGATTTAACGGAGAAAAATCTGATTGATCGCATTTCAATTTGCGACTTGCCCCATAAACGCAACGAGGAGACACAATTTTTGAAGCAAGTTGTGACGGGGGATGAAAAATGGATCATTTATAATAATGTTGAGCGAGAAAGATCTTGGGGAAAGCGGAATGAACCATCTTTAGCCACCCCAAAAGCTGAACTTCATCCAAAAAAGGTCATGCTCTGTGTTTGGTGGGATTGGAAAGGATTCTGTATTATGAGCTTTTACCAAACAACGAGACGATAAATTGAGAGAAGTATTGTTCCTAATTAGACGAATTAAAGACAGCAATTGAACAAAAACGTCCAGAAATAGCGAATCGGAAGGGAGTCGTGCTTCATCAAGACAATGCGCGGCCTCATGTGTCTTTGATAACTCGAAGAAAATTGTTGGAGCTCGGTTGGGATGTTCTACACCAACCACCATATTCACCAGACCTCGCGCCTTCTGATTTCCACCATATTTCGATCATTACAAAATTCCTTCAATGGAAAAAACATCAACTCCTTGATCGATATAAAAAAATCACGTAGAAAAGTTTTTCGCTGAAAAACCTGAGATATTATGGATGGATGGAATATGGAAGGATGGCATCTATATAATTTAATAAATGTATACTAAAATTTGAATCTCCTGCGTTTCAATTTCCCTTCAAAATCGGCACAAACTTTCCGGACAACCCAATATCTGCGGTCTTCGTCATACGATGTTACAATAATGCGTATTTAAACTTGCTCCAGTATATTAATATAAAAATCACAATAATATAAATCCTTTTATAAATTCATTTTTCAAAATATTTGAAATTTTCATTACTGTCATTAGTCCAGTATTTTTTTTCTTTCTAAAATCTTAGTTGTTTCTTTTAAACTTCTTTTCTGAAATCACCAGGAACTTTTTAAATAATTTGTACATTTTGTATGCACGTCTTAAAAGAATCGGTTGATTTGATAATTCTAGTATGCTTCTAGTATTTCTATTGTAGACGCCAAAGTGCTTAAATGAGCCTTTGTAAACATTAGATTTTATTGAAACTCATTTTGCAGTCTTAATTGCTGATACAAATAGAAAAAATGAAATGAAGTTTAACTTTATTGAAATAAATAATTTTGCTCAAATTCTAAATCTATTCAATTTACCATTTATGAAAAGTTCATTGACATTCTATATAGGTAAAATTCTTTGATTATCTCAAGTTCTAGTGACGAAGGGCTATTTTATAAAATTTTTTGGTACACTTCAATATAAAACGAAATTGAAATTCAGATGCCAGAAAATTAAACTTATTGACTGAAAATTAAAATCATATTTTTTCCGCAATTCTGTATAAGCTGTGTATTATTAAGCACATAAGAAAGTTATTTTCGTAAAATAATATTGATTTCTTTTACGAGTACGGACAACAAAACTTTTTCATTGTCACTATCAGCTGAAATATTAGGTTTACGGGACACATTATTTCGAGGCATTACGAACTTTACAAGGAAAATTACAGAAACTGTTTACATTTTTTCCCTACCATTTATACTGACTTTTATCCGTTTAATAAAAATATATCCAATAATATACATATATATAAATTGTCTAAACTGCTCATTTTTTGACAGATTAATATTTTTTTTTTTAAATGAAAATAGAAGGCTATATCGATGGTACGTAAAATGAGTGTGCAGTTCCACTATAGTCAAATAGTACAAATATTGGCCATTAGAAAACACTCATGTAATTGTTACGTCAAAAATAAATTCGCATTAAATTTCTTGTAACGTTCTGTAAAAACAATGTGTAAATACATATTTAATTTAATATTGGAATTATTAGTAGATTTTATTCATGCAGTTCAAATATATTTTCTTTGTCTATCATTTTTTCTTCGTTCATTAATCATCATTCTCGATAATTAATTAACAAAGAATAAATAAAAATATACGTGAACATCGTGTTATAAATCATTCCGCGAATTTTTGACCCAGACACAAGTTCGTATACAAAATATCGAACAATTATGACGAGATAACTGCGGAAAGATTTCTATACGTATGAACATAAAAATTATCATTTTAATCACCACTTTTGTAAAATTTATATTTGGAAGACCATACGATTTTGACAAACGACTGAATGATTTTTTTCAAAATATTGGCAGGTATGCATATATTCTATAAGTGAAAATGTAAATGAACAAACAAACTGAAAAAAAAATGAAACTGTACAGTGTCTTGTAAAATTATTATTTTGCATACTGATATTATATACACGATGTTAGATATTAAATAATATCTATCATCGTGTACAAATATGTATTACGAAGTAAAAACGGGCATTCTAATCTAGAAAGAATGAAAAAACGAATGTTGGATTTTTCTTCAGTATTTATAACTTTACAATAGAGACGTAAATACATAGCGAAGATAATTATTTACAAAAAAAGAAGTCACCTTCGATTTCGATTTTTTAATATGTTTCCAAGGTCGTTATTTACAAAAAGGTTGTTATTGTCGAAAAAAGCTTACTTGAACTTATAATACTTATATTATGGAGATCTTATATTATGGAGAAAAATTAGAATTAGATTTGGGTTAAGTTATATTCATTTTTGGGAAGATATTATAAAATATTATCGTATACAAATATGCATTACGAAGTAAAAACGGGCATTCCTTCCCAAAAATGAATATAACTTAACCTAAATCTAATTCTAATTTTTCTAGAAATGCGTTTGGATTGGATCAAATTTTTTCTTGGCTAAAGATTCAAGGAATATATATCTCCATAATATAAGTATTATATACTGTTCAAGTAAGCTTTTTTCGACAATAACGACCTTGGAAACATATTAAAAAATCGAAATCGAAGGTGACTCCCTTTTTTGTAAATAATTATCTTCGCTATGTATTTACGTCTCTATTGTAAAGTTACAAATACTGAAGAAAAATCCAAAATTCATCTTTTCATTTTTTCTAGATTTAAACTTAGAAGTAAGATGTATTGATAGAATCATTGATCATGAATAAGATTCTATAAATGAAAAAGTAGATTTCATTAAAAAATAACTCAAATAATTTCGAATGTAATGAATTTCTTCTACTTACCCTAATTCTAAGTCATCATTGTTAGTCACATACATATATGTCCATTTAATCTATTTAATCACTATATTGATTATATTATTTTTTAATTCAGGAAATAATATTTTAACAGCTGTTTGCATTGTATAATTTAAGATGAATAAAAATAATGAAAAACATGACTCACCATGATAAGATCAGAAAAATGAAAATTTCTCTGATGTTAAAACAAATTTACCGTTACAAACATTGTTTGCCAAATTCTTGAACGTGAATAAGTATTTGTAAAATTCTGAAAAAAATTGCCAAAATTAGAAGAAAATATTAGAAATAAATAATTGTAGATAGTCAAGTAAGCAGTCGTGACGAAATAATATCAAACTGTATATATTTATTGTATAAATATTATAAACTATAATTAAATCAGAATATTACACTACAATAGAATGCTACATTTAAATGGAAACTTAAATATCTGTATTATTTATAATTTTACAAATAAATCTTGGGAAAAATAAGAAATAAATTCAAATATAAGATAAACTTGATTGCATTAATTGTATTATCTTTACTTTTTTAATTATAATTTTTCTCACTGCATGCTTACCGTAATTGATAACTAATAAGGGTAATAAAAATAAATTACTTACCATGATATATATATATATATTTGAATTTTTGTTCGCAATCACGAACGGCTGGTCAGATCACGTTGAATTTCGTCTCTTTATAAAATACATCTAAATTGAAATTCGATCACACGATGCAAAGTAATGCAGAGTCGATTAGGGGGGAAATGGAATGAAAAGATTTAAAGAAAATTCAAGAAAATGCAATACAAATAATAAAGCACAAAGAAAATGGAAATAAATAAAACGAAGAAAAAAAGAACGATAAAAAAAAGAAAGACCCAATTTCGAAAAGTTAATCCTGGGAACGTACTGTAATACATGTTCACAGTCGAAAATTGCGGTTGAAAATGAAGAAAGAAAGAACACGAAGGAAGGAATCACGAGAAGAAGAACAATGAGCGATCCAAGTAAACACTAACGAAATTTCCCGAATGTCATAGAGGATTGTTTTTGTGTACGTGACCCAAGTATTCTGGCGGACTGATTCGTCCAATAATCTGTTAGGATACATACACTCTCTCTACTCACTGTTTCAAACAAGGTCGGTAAACTCCGTCAAGTAATGTCAGTAAGGTAAATCAACGCATTTATCGACTCTGAAATTGATCGCTTCGAAATAACTTTAACTAAAAAATGTTAATGACCAAGAAAAGATACTTGCTGTAAAACTAAATTAATAATTATGTGTTTGAGTAATACATCAGAAATGAACTTGTCATAATGATATTCAAGATTCCATAATATTTTTTACGATAATCTTGTTTCGGTTTGTAATAAATTTACCTTTACAAATTCTTTTAAATTGATCTCCATCAATTAGAAAGAGGTATATGAATAAATTTTGTATTTTATGGGACTTCGTGTCTAAATATCGCTCTGAAATATCAATATATAAAAGAACATACTCTACGCTTAAAGAACAGCGAATTAGGGAACTACATCAAGTAAAATGATGATCAAGTTGTAAATGCGCTAGAGCATAGACGAGGTATGTGAGTAAACCTCGCCATAAACGAGACATATATCACTGATTAATTAACATAGACTGGACATCAACTGGGTTTCGTGTCTCTAAAATACCGACCAGGACAAAAATCACTGGCTTTTAGCGTCCTCTACGCTTAAACAAAGGTGTATTGGAGAACTATGTTACAATCAAAATGATACAAGAAATTGGTTCAAGAAAATGATATTCGTTATAGTGTTGTCAATTGTATATCTTCAGCACAGACGAGGTATAAATGCATATCTCGTTTGTGTCTTCAGATTCCGATGCAAGAAATCAGTATCTGAAACTATTCCATTTTATATTATGCATCTATGTATATTCATCTGTATGTATCACAAAGAGCTCTATTAAAACATATTTTAAGTATATATTTATTTATACTTTATTGCTTTTAAAAGTACTTTTTAACTAACTAAATTATCCCTGAAATTATTTTGACTGGCAGTTGGCGACTGACTACCGTTATTCATTTAATATTAAATGACCATCGATCGAAATCGGATGTGAAACTCCAAAGATATAAAATCTATTACTATATATATACACATTATTACTATATATATATATATATATATATATATATATAAAATATGAAACAAAAATAAACAATTAGCAGTTAACGATAAACCCGATGCAAATCATCTATTTGTGGCAAATCATCGCAACAGCGATTTTTTTGAGAGAACAGGGATGTACGTAATATTCTCTTATCCTTCTTTTTATGAAACAAAAGAACTTTGCATCTGTGCTCTTCCAAAGCCCTCAGACCACTCGTCTCTGCCTACCGAGCCCAATTTGAGTAAACAAAATCACATACAAATGCAACTCTAACAAGCTCAAATTATCCATATATACGTATAAACATCCATCTCCGAACAATAACAATCGGCCGGGAACTCTGTCACGATGTAATCCTTATTTAATTTTTATACCATTTCTTGTCTTTCGTTCTTTCACACGTTAGGTATTGTAAAATTATTTTCCAAACAGTCAAATACTCGAATTCAGCAAACATATCAGAGGATGGGATAAATTGGAAATATATCCTTATTTTGTATTGGGTTTTAAATAATTCAGCTGTAATTCTGTCCCGGAGATGAATCGCGTGATATTTTAATACTGTAGAGAAGCAGCGAGGACCTCAGATATAAAATTTTAGCTTCGACTAGTTTTTGAGTTATTAGAGAATTAAAAAATGGATTAAATCCTGCGTATATAAACATTACTAATGTATATTATATAAATGTATTAAGTAATGTAATGGTAAAAGTTCGAGAAATTCTAACATTTCATCGTCTGAGTCTAATGATTACGGTTTAATAGAATGATAAAAGTTGTACAGCAATGTAAGAAATATTTATAAAATCGTTCAAAATTCAAAAAAATTGCGGTTCATCCGAATCGTTTGCGAGCTCGCATCGAATTATCCGTTCAGCCTCCCTTGCCAATCATTGTTCTTTGTCATAAGACTGTAGTTTTATCTCTTCTATCAGTTCTCGGTGTTCATGTTAAGCTTCTCTTCATGTTAAGATTCTATAAATAAGTATTGAATAAAGACAAAATTTGAATATTCCATAGTGAATTCAGTCGCGAAAAAGAATTTTCAATGTTTTTAAAGATGTTTGAGTTTTTACAATTTTCGAAAGTAGAAACTTCTTTAATTTTTCACTTGCTACATAATGTAAAAATATCTTTAAAAGAAAAAACCAAATCAAAAACTTCATATTTTAAAATGAATTTAAACAAAGTGTTACATGACTTTTTCTACGATTTTATAACACTTGTATTTTAATTATTTTAAAAATTTTTCAAATTACCCAAATGCGACTATTTAGCATTTCGGAGTTGAATCTGATCGGATAATTTTGATCGAGCTCGAGCGAACATCTAAGACTCTGTGCACAAGGATCGTGCAGCCTACTTCGCTAGTTTTATCATTCCATGGATAGAACTGATGGGAGGTACAGTAATAATGTCAAATTCTCAGATTAAGGCAACTATGCTTTCATCACGAAATCTTAAACTCGACTCCCTTTAACTCGCTTTTCATTTATTTCATTTTATTATACTAATCGAAAAAAAGAATGAGTAGCCCTCAATGAGAATATATCACTTTGAATTCGTATAAAGTTTTAATAAAGTATGTCATTAAATTCTTGATAAAATTGTATAAAGAAATTCCGTAGTATACTGCAGAATTCATGTAGCAGTAGAGGTATAAACACAGGGTATAGAGAACTACCGTTCCTAGAAAAAAATAAGACTATTTGCTTTATGTATTCAAACAAAATAATGATCAGCAGAAGAAACTGAAAGAGCAATTCGAGTAATGCGAGCTCACGAATGATTTGGACGAACCGCAACTTCCTTCGAATATGTGTCAATCGTATAATTTATCTTACAAAATTATTGTACAAATCCTTTTTATATTTTATATTATTTTATATTAATTTTCGCACAGTGAATGCCAGATCATTGTGTTCGCCTGACTGCAAGAAACATATCGTCCATGATATAATTTTGATATATATTATAGTATTGTCAAATTTTCAATACCGAAGCGTAAAGTACAAAATGAAATTCTACTAAATATCAAAGAGAAACCATATTTTATGAATTCATGATAGACCTTTTCATGTGATATATTAAAATTCTGAAGATATTAATACACGATTTTTAACGTAAATGATTTATACTTTATAAAACATTTCTAAAAGCAATCTTTAACTGAATAAATTTTCTTAAAATTATTTTTTATTTTATATTTCTACGTCAGTTGTCACAAAATATAATTTTCTCACTTACGTGTATTACATATTCAAATTTATGTTAAAGTTTTAATAATTTTGTTACAATTTTATTACAATACATTGGATATGACAAATAACATAAATTCTATTATTTATCGACTAAAAATTACGTTTTTAATTTCTACCACAGTATAAAATATTATTCAAAATCTTTCCATAAACTTTTTTTATCTACCAATATTAATATACAATAATAACAAAATTTCATTATTTAATATAAATCATCACTTCTCGAAGATTTAATAAAAAATACAGATTTAATAAAAAATACGAAATATCAATCAATATTTGAGTATAATACAGTGTTTTATGTTGAAAATGAAAACAAAATATATGTTAAAAAAGATTGTGATTTAAGATTTATACGTGTTGCAATTTTTGGTTTCAAAAATGTCTTGAAATATAATAAAAAATATAATAGAGAAGGAATAATTACCTTAATGTCTTTATCATACGTAACACATTTCGCAATAATATTAATTTTTATTATTTTTCGCACTTTGTTCAAGAATTTTCCATTTAATATCAAAGAAAATTTATTGTCTCATACAGTAACTTGATATAAATCTTTGTAATATACAGGGTGGATGCAAAAATAAGTTAAAAGTAACGAATAATATTGCAATTAATGTTTTGTTTTTAAGAAAATTGAGTTTGAGATTTAATTAAGACGACTTATCCCGCGGGTATATTCGTATACACATACAAAAAAGTGTTGGCATGTCTAGTTTCCTTGCAATAATTTTATAAATACAAATAATACATTAATAAAATCTGTTCCCAAAATAATTCACTACATACAAAAGTAACGTGCAACAGTTTCTAGTAATGAATTATATAATAATAATACAAGTAATACAAAAATTCAAGAATCAAAAAGGTATTAACATATGACGAGTTCTACCATGTATTTGTACAGAATATAAAATATTTTTATGGTTCAAAGATAAGCGTTCTTTCTTAATGTTGGCTTTCTAATATTCCACTATACTTACAAAAGGACATTTTGTAATAATATACCGTCATTAAATGCAGATTAAATATCGAAATTACAAACGTGTCGATATTTTCATGAATCGATACTCTCGAATTTTTATATTTCTTGTATTATTATTGTATAACTTGTTATTCAAAATTTCTACTGCACGTTACTTTTGTATGTAGTGTTGGAAATAGATTTTGTTGATGCATCATTTGTTTTCATAAAGATATCGTCAAAAAAATTAGGTGTGCCAATACTTTTTTGATTCATTCTAGATTAGATTTTGCACTCATTTTTATGAAGTAATTTCAATCTAATTAATTTGAAGGATCCGCATTTATCTAATTTATTTTGTCACTATATTTATTTAACTCCGAGACATATTTAGATTATATGGTTTATATGTGCATAACTGCAGTGAGTATCGATCTATTATTTGATTATCGTCCTCCCGTTCAATATGTCATGAAAATATGTGATTACAAAATCAAAGATCTTTATTATTCAAGTTTCTGCTTTGTATTTTTCTTTTTTTTTTTTTATTAATGGGCGATTTAAATACGGAATTGATGAAATATTTTTATAAAAACAGATTGGACATACATAGTTCTTTATTTCCCATTTCTTTCAAACTTTTTTTTTTAGTTTCATCTATAAATCTAACTGACGATTGGATAGTGTTTGCAATATTGATCCCCAATATGACTTTGATCATAACATTATTATGTAAAATTGATATTATTGTTAATAATAAGTTAGACACCACATCATACGAATTTTATCACTACTCAAGCCTCGGTTTGTGTAGTAGTGAGGTTCCTACGTCGGTGAGGGAAAGAACGATAACGAAAAGTAAATATGGAGGGAGCTATTCCACTACGACTCTCGAAGAGTGGTACTCGCGAGCTATAGGACAGGCTCATGAGAAGAAAGTACATATATTCGATCTTACCAATGGCAAGCATTGGCTGATTCAAGAACCAACTATGATTCGTGTTACTCTTTGCAAGCCAGGGGACGAGCTGTTTCTTTCTCGTTACACAAAACCCACCATGATCCGTAACCAAACTTCAAATCGATCGTATAAATAAAATATAATAAAATAATATGAGATAATGTATAATGTATAATAATAATTGTTGAGATCTCGTACATACTACCGAATATATATTGTTACAAATCGAAAAATCATTAAAATCGGTGAAATTTCCTCATTAAAAATCGAAAAATACATTTTTATAAATATTGTGTATTATTAAAACCGGAGTAACGGTAACATATACAGACAAAAGTTGTTTAGAATGATAACATATTTTATTTGTTGCTTGACAACATATTTTAAAGTCATCAAAATTGGTAAGGAATCGTTAATATAAATATTTACCTAATACCTTATTTACTTACATTGTTTAAGTTATTTTAAGCTAAAAACATTGTGTATGTCATCTACAATATCTGTCAGACAACACGTAATACGAAAATACCAGAAATTTTTAATACACAAATATATAATTGGAACAGACGTAATGTTTCGAGGAAAAATAAAACATATGTAAAATAAAATTTCTTCAATGTTTATTTTTAAAAAAAATTAAAAATTTTTGTAATATACATACGTGAATGTACATGTGTAATATATATGTATATATTTATTTATTTATTTATTTATTTATTTATTTATTTATTTATTTATTTATATTTATATATTTATATTTATATATATAAATTTGGTTTAATTTATTTATGATTACACACATATGAACAATTAACAGATTATTATACATGTGAAAATGAAAAATAGATTTGTTTTAGAGAAAATAAGATTTGATCATAGTTGAATAAGTACTCGCGTATAATACAATGGCTTCAGAAAATTTTCGCACATATAATAAAAAATTGTCGATATTTTAAAATCTTATTAACTTTGCAAAAGAAAAATACAAGAAATTTTAAAGAATAAGTTATAAAGAATAAATTTCGATCTTCAAAATCATGATAAATTTAATTTATATTATGTTTTATATTATACTATATAATACTATATAATAATTATAATTATAAATAATATAATTGTAATTATAAATAACAGTAATATAATATAAGATACATATAAGATGAAACAATAATTATTATCATTTTTAGAGATATGAAAAAACAAGAAGTTACTCAGTACAAAGATGTTAATATGGCAATAATAATTTTTTTTTAGCTGAGGAGTTATTTTAAGATCATCATTTCTTTTTTCGTATTAATCGATATATTAATCGATATTTTATATAGCGAATAATTATTAGTTTAGGAGAGAAAGAGATATTTTAACTTTAATTTCGTAAAAATTATCCTACGAAATTAAAGTATTCTTGTGTTTATACTGTTGTTATCTTTCACGTATGGATTTTAAAATTGAAATTAAAATATCTACTAAACGAATAATTTTTTGACATACAGTTTTTAAAGAGAACGTCGAGCTACATCGATCAATAGATAAAAGAATATTAATCCACTGAAAAAAGTGGAGGCGAAATCTCTAAAACCCCTTCACCTACAAAAAAAAAAATCATTATTTTCATTCTTTTTATACTTTTATTAACAATACTTTTATTAACAAAGTTCTTTCACATTTCCAAAAACAAAGGGAAATATTTAAAGTAGTAGTTATTGCTGTACTTTACATATTCACGTAATTATAACAAGCTATATATATTTGTTAGTTGAAGTCGTAGAAATAAACGTTGGAGGAAAAAATTAAAAGATTAAAAATAGATTACGCATATTATTGACGATTCTATTTTTCGCAAATGAGATAACACATTATTTTTTTACATAGAAATGTATCTTCTTTTTGCATATATATCTAATTCTTTTGTAAAAGAAAAGTATTATGATAATAAGATTAAAGATACATATTTTAATCTTAATTTTTTAAAACGTATCATTGTGAAAAATAAGGACAAGGACATAACTTACGGCTCTCAAGTTTTTTCCCTATATTACATATTTACATATTATGAATAAGTAATCATTTTTCTTTTATATTCGTTATATAAAAGAATACATTATCTTTTTATTATTGTAAGTTATTGTTTTAGTAATTGCAATTAAAAAAATGAAATTGTAGAAAACAAAAAAATGTTTCTTTCCTTAGAATAAAAGAATTCAATGAGCAATAGTTTCTTTCATTTTTATGAAAATGTCATGTTTGACATAAATGAATTAAAACTGCACGAAATCGATGTTAGTTTTTGTGAAAATTGTCACATTTTCTTAGTTTAATTGTTTCTTCGCTTATATTTAAATTAAAGACAAATTTGTTACTATACAATGCTTTTTTGAACTACAAGCTATTAATATTAATTGCTATTTTGTTACAACTAATTTAAAATTATTGTAGATATACAGGATTGAGTAATACGTAAAAACGAACATGACGTGATTTTTTACGATGAAATTAGAAAAAGTTATGAAATAAAATTTTTTTATTTGTTTTCAAGAAAATTAAACTCGAAAATTTATCAAGTGTGACACAAATAAATAATTAATAAAGAAATTATCGTGTGTGTGGAAATAATAAAAAATGTAGAATAAAATGTTTTCGTCTAAAGATTCATTTTCAAGAAAATAAACTTTGAACATGTTTTATTAAAAGTTGCTTTGGTACACGTGATACATAAATAAATTTTTAAACTCGATTTTTTTTGAAAACGAAAAAAATTTTTACTATATTTTTTACTTATTTTCGGGTAAAATAATTTCTTGTTAATTATTTCTTTTTTCATCTCTGTAATTAGCTGAATTCAAATATATGTGATAAATCTTCAAACCCGTTTTTTTTTTTTTCGAAGACACAGTCACAAATCAAAAAATTTTATTCTACATGTTTTCCTTATTTTTTCATAAACAATTCGATTCTGTCCACTTTTACATACTATTCGGTCGAATCCTATATTTGCTTTGCGTTTCATGAATACACTCGTCATCGTTTAATTTTAAATATGCAAACAGATATGTACACACTTTTGAAATTAAATTCTATGGTTAAAAGATTCGAATATTTTTTTGTTAAATCATCTAAATCAATTTAAATATCGCAATAGTTAATGGATCGTCCGGCATACTTTATACGTTAAGTATGATGCCACAATTGTTTATGTCTTTATATCTTTTCTTAGCAATAGGTGATAGAGGAAGTTTATATTGTTTACATAGCATTTCAGAAAATAAAATTGTAATCGTAAAATTGTCGATTTCTTAAATCTTGTAACATCGTGTAAAAAAATTGTACAACGTTCTCTACCTATGGTCACTTTAAAGGCTGAGTTTTTTTCAAATTTATATAACTGAAGATAATTTTTTTAAAGATAAAAATCAGTGAATTTAAAAAATATTTCAAGACGAAGAAAACAAACTCGAAAGTCGTGCGCTACGTATTTATCTTTGTCTTTTACAATATAAGTTTTGTAAAATTAAGATTAAAATATCTTCTGAGCTAGTCATTTTTTAATCCATATTATCCTAATATTTTTTCTTATAGAATGTCGAAAGGATTCAATGTAAATAAGTATGTAAATATTTATTTAAAATTTGTGTAACTGCAACGTGCGTCATTGCATTTGCGAAAAAAATATGATCGGCAGCATATCTATTTTGAACTCTTCATCTTTTTCCTTTAACATTTATTTCTAATTTCAACCAAAAAGGCATTGCCATATAAATTATTCTGTATATAGGTGTTTATTAAAAGATTAAAATATAATACACATATTTTTCTTAATTTTATATGTTTAGATTGTGAAAAACAATATTTTTAATCTGTATCGTATAATTAATTATTTATAACATCTTTTGATAAATAATGGATAAATTGTTTAAGCTTTATATGTCCCTTATATGTTCCTCGTGTTAATTTAAAGCACTTTTCTTATAAAATATATTTGAAATCTGTAAAATCATAATACAAAATTGTATCTCTATTGTATCTCTACCTGAAAGTAGCTTATATATTGAATAGAAATTTAATCTATTGTTAATAAAAATATTTGCAATCTTTTCGTTGTAGATATTAATTTTTTCGACGAATAAATTAAATAGAAAAAATGAGGGACAAAATGAGGTTTAAATGGTATTATAAAATTTGATTTTAAAAAATAGAAATATCATAGAAATATGTACTTCCTCTTAAGTATCAGTTATAAAACTACAATTTATATGTATAATATTTTTTAAAATAATATTTTAAAATCATAGTCAATTTAAAAAAAAATCACATATCTTTGAAAGTGATCAATTATGAAGCAACACAAGAGTAATAGTCTCAGAAAATTATATAGAGTTCTGAATATTGTTACAGTAAATACATAATATATTACTCAAACGTATGATTATTAGTTTTAATTTATTTGTATTACAAGTTATTTGTTCTTCTTTGTTAAAATTTGTTATATGAAAGTGTTTGAGATTTATCGTATCTTAGCATTTGCCAAAGTCGATACACTCGTTAGTTTACTTTACCGACTTCGTTAGAAGCAAGTATGTATATGTTTTCTATTCTAACAGACGAGTCAACCAACGGGAACGTGTATAATTAGTCATGTAGATCAAGTATCTATATAAGAAAGACCCTCTTTGACATTCGAAGAATTTCATTGTTTACTTGGGCCACCTATTGGTCTCAGTTCTCAGGCATTTTTAATCGTGAATATGGATCGTATTGTTTCCATACTAGAAGAATATCATGTTCTTTATCAAGCATATCGAGAATTTTTTTACTATTCTTTCTACCTTACACTTATACTTTTCACTATTATTTTCTTATATTATTTCGAGTTTACTTTCCGGATTTAATTAAATTTCTTTGTTCCCTTTGTCCTCGTTATTTGCATCATGTGAATGAATATAATTTGGATGTATTTTATAAAGAAACGGAATTTGTCGCAATCTGAGTAGCCGTTCGTTCAAAAAAAGAAGTATTTCATACAATTCAAATATACATCACGGTAAGTGTATTTTCATTATCCTTATTAATTTTTAATTAGTAAACAGCGAAGTAAGAAAAATTATATTTAGGGAAGTAAAAGTGAAACAAGTAATATAATTAAGTTCATTTTGTATTTGAATTTATTTCTTACTTTTTCCAAGATTTTTTCGTAAGATTATAAATAACACACATATTTAAGTGTTCTTATTTAAATGCAGCATTCTATGTATTATACTGTAATATATTGATTTAATTATAATTTACGATATTTATATGATAAATATACAGTTTGATGTTATTTTGCCGGAACTACTTATTTGGCTTTCTACAATTATTTATTTCTAATTATTTAATATATCTAATTTTGATAATCTTTTTCAGAATTTCACAAATGCTTATTCAAGATTCAGATTCAAGTTGAAGAATTTGTGCTAAATAGACTTTGTGATGGTCAAGTAAATTTATTCTTACATCAGGTAAACCTGTAACTTTTCTTATCACGTCATGGTAAGCCATTTTTCTCATTATTTTTATTTTCATCTTTAATTATACAATGCAGATAAAACAATGTTTTTTGAACTAAAGAATAAAATAATCAATTGTTGACTATACTATTGACGACCTAGGTAAGAATAATGAATTCCCCCTATATTTCATTGCATTTGAGTCATTTTATAATAAAAGATATCTCCTTATTCATAGAATCTTCTCCATATATACTGCTACAAAATCTATTAATCTATAATTCTACCATTTTATTACGTTTTAATTTTTAAATTCAGGACCTATGAAAAGATGAATTCTGAATTTTATATTTATTTACATATGAGAAATAGGAAAAATTTGTTCCAATTATATTATATAGATAGAATAAAATTTATTATATAGAATAAAATTTATTAATTCCAATATTGAATTGAATATATATTTGCTATTTTTACGTAATATTACAAGAAATTCAAATTAAATACTAATTTTTAACGGAACAGTTGCACGAATTTTGATAACTAATATTTATGATATCTCATTACATAGAAAATGAATAAATACACAGACTTCAAATTTTCTATCTCTTTGCATTCTACTCTATTCTATACTACAATAGTAACGCAAAAAGCATATAGTATATCTCTAAAATAAATGACACCCTATATACAGATTTGTATTACATAATTTACTGTTCAAATTCATTTCAAAAGAATGAAATTGATTACTGAAGATATAGCTATTTTTGATTTTATATTATAACTCAAAATAAATATTATATAACTAGAAAAATTATAACTTTTTCCAATTATATGTTATTATGAAATTTATATATCATTACACATTATTATTGCAAAAAATTGAAACTTTTTCTAAAACTTATTTTTTTACACGAAATCGATAGTTTATCATTGACATCGTTATTTTTTAAATTATTTCTCGTCAAATTAATAATTTCAACATTAAACAAAAATGATTAAATATCATTGTGTATCAATCAATCCTCATCTTCAGAGTCGCCGTCATTGACTGTTTGAATATTTATTCAATCCTTTGACAATACTATACTTTGCATAATATAAGGCTGACTATTCTGGACTCTCCCTCTATCGCCATTATCCGTGACAAAGCTATGTCCCTCTATTATTCTCACATAACCTGTACAAAGACTCAAATTGAGATCGTGAAGGAGAAATTTAGGCTAATCCTTATTCAAGACAATGCTAGAAACAAAGAGATATAAGATCATGCTTAACCTAAACCTAACCTAATCGCCATCGATGTTTAGCTGCATCCATTTGCGACTTGTGACGAAATATGTTTGGAACTTTGTATGGTATATATATATATATATGATGAACGAACACTGTGGGGACCAGATGAGGCCTTTATCCCCAACCTAGTTGGCTTCTTCGGCCGAAGGGAGAGTTTGAAATTGAAATTGAAATGAGACAGTGAGGACTTGAACGCAAAGTGATGTAAGAACTCCAAAACGTCGAGATACGTTACAATGTACAGAGTCACAAAAAAGTGATTTAATTAAAACGCAGCAGGAAAATATTTGGGGCGTACGAAAGATTTGCACAAAACAGAGAACGTGTTAAATACGATGGTGGGAAGAACACGTTGCCCATAAATTAAAAAAAATTTCAGGGCTATTTACAGTGCCATAAAGTTTATTTGAGCGAAAATAAGATTTAATCATACGTCTACTTTCAAGACAAGAAAGATGAACGCAAATAATGGAAGAAATATGTACTTGACAAACTAATGTCAGAAGAAGATCACCTGTAGCTTCCGTGAAAGTTAATTTGCATATGAGAATTAAGAATGCACCGAATATTTCAGATTTTATTGAAATTAATCACGAGTAAACAGCATATTGGAGCCTTTGCAGTATGTAAAAATAGGAAAATACATGTTCAATTTATTTTTAACCCTATAATGAACATCGATAATTATGTTTATAAGAAAATATTTCTTATTTTACATTCTTCATATGACTTCTTACTGAAATTGAGTGTCTACGACAAAATTCAATCTTACTCCTATCACTATGCGTATCTTACATAAAAAAAATCAATTTCACTGTTACATCACTTGTACGAGAAAATACGACATATACAAGTTAAACAATTATTGTAATTCTTAATATGTTGCTCGTGGTCTGTTGCAGAACACTGAGAGACAAAATCAAATAAACCACATCAGTGCATATCGCTATAATCGATATTCAATATTAATTTTTAATTAGCATACAAAGTACGCTAGTTTTAAATAGAAATCATCACGTCATATGAGAAAAGATAATTTTAGAAAACAAAGTTTTAACATTCTGGACCTAAAATTTTATATATACATATAACAATATAGAGGCAATCAATGATATCAGAATATAAATAAGAAGTTAGAGTCAGATACAAACTTGAATTCTTCCAAAACACAAAAACAGAAAGAAGACTAAATTATGTTAAGGTAAAAAAATTATTTACCTACTCTTAATCATAAAATATGTACATGTACAATAAAATGGATTATTTTATATATAAGAATAAACTTAACGATAGGAACACTTATTTTACACTGACTGATGATGAGCATTAATCTATCTTCTCTCGATCATTGATTAGTATTGTTTCTACACCAGAAAATGTGTTCATTATTACCAACATATAGCAATTTAAAACAAAGGAACGATTATTCATTATCCAAAGAATCAAACGAAAGAAATTGAAATTCAAGATAGTGAATCCTCCGATCTTAATATAATTACACCAACAATAACATAATTACACCAACAATAATAAAAACCATAAAAAGATAAAAGAAAATTAAAGACAGTGAGAGTAATCTCTCTTCTTAAAGATGATCTTAAATTGGCTGTCTAATGAGTAATATTAGAAAGCATTCATAAATATAGTGACGTCAATTAAAAACACAAGTATAGTTACAACAACAAAAATGTGTATATCTTATATAAACAAAGTGAAGTAAATGAAATTTAAAAAATTTTATTTTGTACTAAATTTATTTTAATTTATTTTATTATTTGGAGCAGATATTTATATTACGTTCAAATATTCCGATTGTAAATAATAATCTAAATCTTTTAAAGACCTACAGGATGCTACAAATCTATTGCCTTAATGTACTGTTTATGCAACGTAATGAAAAAGATAATTAACAAACGTCTTACATGATTTGTCAAATGCAATCTGGGAATTATGTATCAACAGACAACATCGCACTACACTGGATAGTCTTATTGCCTCCAACGAAGAAAAACTTTGAAAAACTTCGTCAATATGATCACCATAACTTAATGATATCTATCTACACATTAAAAAGCCATATGAGATATGATTATTAGAATTCGAAAACACTTTTAATTCTTCGATTAATTTTCTCAAAAATTAATGGCTTGCTGTGTGAAAAAACGAAAATCAGTAGTAGTGTACCACAAGGCTCTGTAATTAATGTTACGTTTTCCATACCAATAATTTATGAAATCACGAGTATCATAGAAGCACTAGTTAAATGTGTTCTATTTACAGATGACTTCACTTTTAGATCAAGATATTTAAAACTTAATTAAATCAAAGCAATTAAGCTTACTTTAAAAGCTTATTTTCTTCAAATTAAAGTCGACAATCATGATTTTTAATAGAAATAAATCTAATTGTACAACATAGAGTACTCTAATACTTGGAAATTATACTCTATCGATAAATAATTAAAATTCTTGGTTTCACCATTAATAATAAAGACAGATCACACATTATGAAAACTAAAGAGAACTATATTCAAAAGTTAAATTTCATGAAGACAATAACATTTAAAAACTGAAGAACTAACTTTAGAATCCTAATTAAATAACATATGAAGCTCTAATCAGATTGAAAATCGATTATGGATTAATATTGTAAACCAAAATCAAAAGACCAGAAAAAATAATTAATGACAGTCCAGCAAGAATTACAACTGGACTTTTTTGCATTAGCCTCATTTAGGAGTTGTTAAGTGATAAATCATACACCTTTACACTATAGAAGAATATTGTAGAAGAACTATCGTATGCTTTAACCATTGCATCTTTTTCAAATAATTCTACGAAAAAAATTATATTCTATAATAGATCCATGCACCGATTCAATCAAAGGACAAGTTTGTCGAATTTACATTCATACTTCTAATTTACTGAAGATTATTTTAGGTTACAATTTCTGGATAGTTAAAAACATCATCTTGAATGTTGAAAACTCCAACATAAATGAAACTTATATTATCAAGAAAACATCAGACAATCTGTTGAAAGAATTCCTTCTTGAAAGTGTGGGATAGAAAGCAGATTTTGCTATTAAATTGTTTGAAATTTTTCTCACCTCCAGTTAGGCTTGTGCAATATTAAAAGAGATGAAATAAGTAGAAGAAGTAAATCATATATTTAAAACAAATATATTTTATATATATACATATAGTCTCCATGAAGACGTTTTGCAAATTGTGGAAATCCAATAATAAAACAGATTATTGAAAAATATGAAATTCTACAAAAAAATTTAGTCAAAATTTTTTCTTAGATGAATATCACATATCTACAGGAACCAAAAGTAACCAAAGGATTGATGAAGTTGCAATAGAAGCAAATTTATTTCGTTGTCAATGTTAATATTGATCACAATGACCAATTCATAATTTTTGTTAGAAATTCTATAGATATAAAACAGTGTATTTTCAAAGATTTCAATAATTTTTCATAAAGTCAACGTTGTGTAATTTATTGTATTACAAATTTTTTCTATTCTACCGCTTTAATGATCTCAGATGGAAATTTAATGATTTACTCGTCGATAATTCTATAGTATAAATTCTAGAAATAATATATGATTTATTTATGTACAAATTATATATTTAAGGCGTTGGTCTAAGTACTATAGTAATTTTTCAGCATGATATAAAATGATATGTATAAGTAATATCCGTGACATATGATTTTATTTTGTAAAAACTAATCATAGAAAGTGTGTATTGAAAATTGCAACTGCACTGATTATTTTTCGAATCCATTTTTCTTGAAAACAAATTGTATCTCAAACAATTTTGTTATTCTTGACTTTCTTCTCATTTCAAACCATAGAATCTCTCTGACTTGATTTATACTACAATTTACGAACCATTTTGTATAGACTATGTTAATATTGTCAGTACACGTATGATATAATAGAATATAGAAGATTTTCCATTGTCAAAGAGAAACGGTACAACAAATTTATATTTAAAAAAATGTTATTTAAACTATCGATTACTTCACGTGAAAAAAAGAATTTTAGAAAATATTTTTGTTAGAAATTTTTTTCAACTTATGTATACAATTTATAAATCTTTTATCATATGATAGTCGAAATCAAAAGAAGCAACTATTGTCTGAAACTTTACAGTTTATGAGTTATGATATAAAATCGGTAATTCGAAATATTACAAATATTTACAATAATATATCATATAATTATAATATAATATAATACACTGTGTATAAATGTTTATAATATATTATATAATTAATTAATTTATATTACAATAATTATACAATAAATATTTATAATATATAATATACTATGTATATATTATAAATATTTATAATCGAAATATTCTTCGAATTTTCAAAGAATAATTTCATTTTCTTAGAATGAATTTATGTAGAAAAAAGAAATTGCATACTATATTCTCTATGTGTCTCTCAATTTTCTTAATTTCGGATTAAGCATCTTCCCTTATATTAAAAATTATAACATATGATAATTGCTAATATTTTCCGAATATTATAAAAATATTATTGCTAATTATTTCTAGAAGATAATCTGAAAAGAGCTTTTATTCACTCTTTTTTATTTGTTATGCGAACGATACATAGTAGAACTATTTTAAAATCTATCATATCAACGAAATATAAACAATGATCTTAAGAAATTAAACAAAAAAAATATGAATTCTTTGAAGCAGCATTTCTGTCCAATTTACCAAAATATGGCCACATTCCTGCAAGTATAATACTAAATCCAAGACACATGAAAAACGTGGTAAAATAGATTGCATAAATACTTCTCCATCTTTTTTTTTTCAGCAACAGTTTTCAGCTTATTACACAGGAATAGGAATTTTTTATTTACGCCAATTCACTAAAAGTATCATAGAAGTACACTTCATAAATCTTTTTATTACATTTTGTTGTTGTTAGATAAAGTATCAATTTTGTATTTTAAAAGTAACACAGACAGTTTTGGATTGTTATTTGTCACTTTTACAGACAAACGAGCTCGTTATTTAATTTCATAAGAATTTATTGCATTTGATTCCCTTGTCCCAGTAACACAGTTAGACATTACAAGATACAAAAGTGACGCTTAAGCCTTTATAGAAAGACAACAATAGTGTTATCTTCGCAATTCATACAATTTAAGCAACTATTTACTGCAATGCATTAAATGAAGCGCTTACGGGGGCTCGAATCTACCGGCGCTTGATCTGTAGATTGTATAAATCTTTACAAAATGATATAATAAACACAAGAGAAATAAAATTTAAAATTTAACGAAGAATAATAAAATCTAGCATTTAATGGACACATCATGAGTAAAAGTCATTAACGACGAAAGAATGAAAAAAGGAAAAAATTAAAACTAAAGATAATCAACAAAATATAAAAATGTTTAGCATAAAATGGCTACGTAGAAGACATAGAAACAATTAACATATCAGCTGTAACGAACTCATACGCAAGCTCTGTAAAATATACATAAAAGTTGAACTCATGAACAATCAAGTGTGACAGAGAACATGGTGTAACTATAGCACAATAATGTTGTTGCAGTGTTCTTCTATTGTTATCACGAATAGTTTGTTCAGTTCGGATAGCTTCTTATTGTTTTTCAATGGAAGACATCGAATCGAAGACAAAACATATCTCACAATAGCCTCTTTCAAATTTAATGACATTGTAGCATATTTGAATAGATACAAGGAACTTACTGTAAAATTAAAAATTGAAATTTTTTTCTATTTTAAGAATCGTCAGATTACAATTCCCAATTCTATATTTTGTTACGTTTACAGTATATTCTTCCTAGATCTCTGGGACAATATCCGATGGAATTAATTATGTCATGATTATAGATACTTTTCTCTTTGTAAGCAGTATAGCGTAGTTAGTATATATTATTAATATATACTATCTAATACAATATGTATCCTACGAAAGTCAGAAATTTTTTTTATGCTCCGTACCTACGCAAAATAATTTTTAATTATTCGTACTTTTTTGAAATTTGACCCATATTCATTATGAAACTATTCCAATGTATATAGCAGTATGTCCTATAATAATTTTTATCCGAGATATTGAAGCAGGAAAAATATCAAAATAAAACTATTTTCACTTCTTTCTTTTACAGTGGATCAAGAAAGTATTTACATCTTTAATTTACGCTTTTTAAATAGATAATTTCTTAATACTTGACGATTTTAGTGACTCTTACCCTATATATATTTAACGATGTAGTACAAAAAAATTATAAAACAAAACAAAAATTACAATCAAGAAAATATTTATAGAAATTATTGCTTTTAATTTAATTAAAGAACCGTACCTTACACATCGTTATTTTGTTTGTTACACATCTACAATTTGACATTTACTCCATATGTTTTATGCGATATCCTAAAAAATTGTTCTAATTAGCGTATGACTCGTCATTTGTTGTAACAAGTATTCATTATTCCATCGATTTATACAGAATTTCGTTGCACCATTTATATCCTGGAACATGTAAATCATTTTAATTTTCGTTGACGGAACAATTTCAGAATCCAATTCAGTATTAGTTCTTCTCCATCGAAGAGAAAAGTATTGAATTTAATCACATTAGAGAATAACGTTATTTCCAGTAAATAGATTGAGGTTTATCATGCAGATTCATACTTTGGAGAATCTAATTCACTAATAAACGTGACAGAAAGATATTTTATACAGAGATTATAAGTCTCATTATACTTTCATTTTTTTAACACACATTTTTTTTATACTGTATGCACATTCGAGAAAAAAAGTGTCTTCCACTTTGCAATTTGCTACATAATCTAGAAACGTTTTAAAATAAAATGAACAATGTACATATTTTAAAAGTAGAGGCTCCAGACTTTAAAATGAATTTATTAAGTCTTTTGTTACATGATTTATTAAAATTATGCGATTAAACTAGTCGAGAATATTTTTTACAATTTTAGTATCGTGTCTTTTATATATATATAAATCAAGGATGTAATATAAACTTTTTTATTCAAAGTAACAATGAACCCTGTAAGAATATAAGAAGATAAGAATACAAGAAAGTTAAAGATTCATTGTATCAAAATAAATGCAATATCAAAGAGCAAAGATACAAATTTTAAATACATGACATTACATTTTTTTCTTCATTGCAGCGATAATATTGATTGTACACTATTTCGATGATGTTCTTAATTCAGTATACAAAATAATGTTATTCCCGCTCAGTTTGGAAATGATCCTCGTCGTTGCAATCTAAAAGGGTGAAAATATTCTGTCACAGTAAAAAGTGGTTAAAAAAAAGAATTTCCGTAAAATGAAAGACTTCAAGGTGTTCACTTGTCTAGCACAAATATTGCTCAGTTCGAGGATGATGTTCTTAACACTTTGGAAGACGCGAAGTAACTAAAGTGCACAACAACACAGAGCAACCCTGAGCGAACTTCACCTCTCAAACGACTGTAAAGAACTGACTCTTCCTTTCCTTTAACCTATAATTTTCATGCTGCGCATGTGTTGCCGTATAAGCTTGGAAATGAAAATAACTGAGTGAAAATACCCGAGTTTGATTGACACTATTCCCTTGTGCGACAGAGACAATTTTTTCTTAAAGCTCGGCGCAATTGTGTGAAAATTGCAGGTAAACAGGAAGGGAAAGAATAGAAGCAACATCTCTTCTTGGAAACACATTTATTATTCACTCGCCATCGGTGGACAGCCATTTTTCCCCTCATGCGTAATTCACTAGTTATGTCACGCGAGGGT
The DNA here is from genome assembly GCA_032399595.1 of Tetragonula carbonaria. Lineage (NCBI taxonomy): Eukaryota > Metazoa > Arthropoda > Insecta > Hymenoptera > Apidae > Tetragonula > Tetragonula carbonaria. The sequence goes on along the minus strand of JAUCRC010000018.1, from coordinate 5,542,538 downwards.
GACAATATTTTTGTTCCTCTCTAGACTTTTTCCGCGAAATGTGTAGAACCACACTGACCCCGACCGTCGTCAGACGTTTCCCGATCGTCGAACGAGAATGGACTTCATTGGCTACAGGCACTATAGTTTCCTGAGATTCTGCTTACTCGCGGCGAGACTGACACCGTACAAACCAACGCTGTTAAGCGTAGTGCATACTACGATCGTGTGTTTGATACTTCTCAATCAAACGTTTTCCATGGTAAGTCCGTTCGTACGAAATGTATAATTATTCAATTGGTTTTCTCTCGTTTTCTATCAACTTTTCTTGTATATCACTTGTCAGAAAATTCATCTTTCACTTACGTTTACGTTATCGATCGTTACAGTTTCTTCTCCTGAAAAACTATACTTGCCCCTTTCAATACTCTTCGTCGCAAATGAGCGTTGCAATTTTAATAGCAAGTGTAAATATAACATACGGTTTGTTACTTGTGAAATCTGTAAACGTAAGTTACAAAATTAATTTCAACTAGTCATAATATCGTGTCGTCGTGTAACACTTCTTTTTCTCTGGATTTTCCAAGATAGAGGAATGGTTAAAGGATATAGAACGTGATTGCAAGTGTTTATTCAAGTAAGAAGTAAATCAATCGTCGCGCAAAGCAGCGAGAAAAACGTGTAAGTAAATATTTTACATTTAAGATGCATTACAGCTACACTATGTACATTTTACGCTGGTTTCATTATTATTATGACGCTGTCTCTTTCACGTCGCATTCTCGAGATTTTATTATTTACGAACGAAACTCTGTGTTATATACCGAATATTCCAGTACTCGTAGAAAGATCTCGAAATTATTATTTGATTGCCATTTTGAGGAACGTTACACACATTTTAATACCAATAATTTTCTGTTGTCGTGACGTTCCCTTTTTATTGATAACTTCGCATATACGCGGGCTGTACAAAATTGCTATGTAAGTATAGCTTTGATTCTATACAAATGGCGATTGGATATTATGAAGTTTTTTACGCTTATTAGCTACCGCATGAAAAACGCCGTGCATAGAAATTCGATGGAAATGGCCATTTTCAAGAAGGATATCATTGTACGCAACGAAATAGAAGGCAATATCAATGAAAATTTATAACTTAATAACAAAGTTAGTATCTTCTGTAGGTTAAGTGCTAACAATGTCAATATTCATGCAAAGCTTATTTGTGCGAATATATGCTGTCTTTGAACTTCGATATTTTAAATGTTAAACATTTCTATATTTTTAATTTCCTTAATTTTTTAATATTAAATTTAATTTTTTAATATTTTTTTTACTTTTAATATTTTTAGTTTCTTTTATTTTTTAACATTTATTTTAATTTTTTAATATTTTTTTTATTTTTAATATTTTTAATTTCTAACGCGAAATTAAGCTCATTGCACTGCATAGACATGCTTATATTAATTCATTTTTCCTTGAAGGTGGACTAAGTATCTGAAACACAATTTTTCATTCCTCTACCTACTGGTCTTTGTAGCAATGTCAGTACATTTCGCACTGATCATGTTCAATGTAAGTAACATCACAGTCCTGTCTTAAAAACGTCGCCATACATAACATGACAGAAATACGACGATTTTTAATCCGTTTCAGCTGACAGTACAAAAATTAAGGCACAAAATTGTTGTAAATCTGAACGAAATATAAGATTCGAGATTTAGAACAACGATTAACAACGTTTCTAAAAAAAAAAAATAAAAAGAAAAACTAACATACGAAACTAACTTAGAAAATAAAATTTTAAAACTTTATTTCATTTTCAGAAATCATCAAATTCCCATTCGAGTCCTGTATATTATTATGCATATGATATATTCTCTATAGATTTCCAGAACGATATTCGATGGACTTCGATTTCCTGTGATTATAAACTTTACTATATTTGTAACGGCTGCAATATTCTGTACTAAAATGTACCAGGTAATACAATGCATATTCGACGAAAGTCAGAAATTCTTTTACATTCCGTAAGTACGCAAAATAATTTTTTATTATTGGCATTTGATAATTTTTCTAACCGTTAATTATTCGCTAATTTTTGTTACTTTAAATCACATATAAATCTTGAAAAAGTATATTTAGCATTACATATTGTATAATTATATTAACATGTAATATAACATATATATATATATATATATATATATATATACATAAATTGTATATATATGTAAAATTTAAATAGTAAACAGTATTAAAACATACCAATATTAATATAATTTAAATATTATATAATATACCAATATTAATATAACTTAAATATTATATAATATATTGATATAATTTAAATATTATATAATATACCAATATTGATATAATTTAAATATTATATAATTATACTATTATAATTATATACTTACTAATATTTATACTACTATTATAATTATATAATTTACTTATAATAATTATATAATTAACAATATTATAAATATTATATAACTATGCTATTATTATACATCATTCGTATATTATAAATAATAGGTTTACAAGGTAAGATGAATTTTTTAAATTATTTTTAAATCATTATATTCTACTGTCACTAAAGAAATAATTGAATCACTTCAGTGTGATGAAAATATTCAAAACACTTTTCGAGAAATAAACATTTTTTGTTTATATCGAATATTAACTATAACAGAATAACTTAGATGCAGAGTTTCAATCATAACTTGGACTTTTATTTATGAGAATAGTTCAAAAGTTTGATTCACGACAATAGCACTACTGATGAAATATTCAAAAATCGGATTATTGCCTTATGTGAAAAAATTTGGAATATACTAATATATATTACATATGTACTAAATTAATAAATAAATTAATTAATTAATTAATAATTTAATAAATAAATAATTTAATAAATAAATAAATTAATAAATAAATAATTTAATTAATAAATAAATAGATTGAATTTGAAATATAGTAATTTTTGAACATAGTAATTCTTTTTTAAGAGACGTATATGTTATAGGAGAAATGGATTTCAACGATTCGTTTGAATAAATTTTGAATATTCTTACTTTTTAATAATCAAAGTATGAATCTCGGAACGAAAGGGTTTTCACATTTATAGTTTCATTTATGTGCCTTATTGTTAGTGACTGTCGAGTACCAAAGTTTGGTTAGAAAAGACGTAAAGTGTGTAAAAGTAGAATTAGAGTACCAATGGTACTTTATCGTAATGAGTGAACAACATCGCAAATATAGTTCCATTTCAAAAAACCAGCGGTGTGAGAGAAAATATCAAGTCGAAAATATTAAGTTTTTTTCAGATTCGAGTCAGATTCCGCTAAATTCCGGAATAATTTTGGAAAATGTACGGATTTTCCAAAAGAGTCGGGATTTCCAATGGAATCGGGTTAGTCGACACCCGAAATTTGAAACAAAATATTACACTTGGATGTCACATATTTGGTTATTACTTTTACTACTTCATGCTGTATTTTTTGTAATTTTAGAATTTTCAAGAAACCCGATTCTATCGGAAATTTCGAAAGACGTGATCATCGAATTTTCACTTTTGCCTACACTTTCGAGTTCTCACACGCTTCCAAAAAGTAAAAGCAAATTCTCCCCGAGAACAATATCGTAACCATCATGAAGTATTTTCCCTCGAATAATAAGTTCCATTGGCAAAATATTTTATAATAACGAATTACTTTGAAAGATAAACAACTCACAAACTTATACAAATAAGCAAATATTTAAACAAAGAAGCATCGTTTACATATAGAAAATATTGAGATATTCAGTAGAATGTAAAATTGTATCAAATATCACGTTCTGTTCCATTTTTGTTTTGTCTCGTCTACTAATCTCAATATGGCTTTTTCAGATATACTGCAGAATGGTATAATTTATCATTAACAATACAAAAATTGCTACTTTTTATTATGCGAGGAAACCATCACTCGGCAGTATTAAATCTCTATGGTATATGGGTACCCACGTTCGAAACCTTGGGCATGGTAAGAAATATTTCCGCAAGAAACCAAAATACATAAAATGAGAAAGAAATACTTTTCCAGCAATTCAAACTTTTTTGGTCCTACTTTATGGTATTGCATTCCACTCAGAAATAATGACAACGATTATAGCACATTAGCGAAAACATGTTGATGTACGTTACTATTATTGCCACTGTAAGATGATACTTTATAATAACATCGCACGCATTTGGATTGTGTTAAAAGTAATGCACCGGTATGTAAAACTATACCAACAGTTCATTACGTGAAAAGGAGGACTAAAGGTATCATTTGAAATTTATATTCCTTTATCAATCGCAATCACCGAAAACTATTAGGTTTTGGAGAATTATATATTTACTACATGCTTATATTTGTACATTTATCTAAAACTTCTAGAGGAGCGCCTGATATTTTCTCTTTCGTTTTCTTTCGAAAGTAATGTCATAATTATAATATAATATCCTCAACGCCCATTCTCTTCGTCAACAGGAATTCTCATGGCACTTACATGACTTTAGAATCATCAAATTTGGTCCACGACTTTAAACGCGTGACGATTGCTGAACAATGTGTAACGGGCCTTATTGCTTAAAATATTGCCTTCAAATGCAGCAAGCCCTAAACACTATACAAGAGAAATATTGTTTGCTATTGCATTCGTTTGCAGAAATTCTAGATTTTCTAGTAATTTGATTATGGAATTCCAAAGCAATTTTATAATTGTTCACAATCCCTCATCTAAACACTGCGCCAATTTGGAATTGAGTCTGAAAATTAGAAATAATTAATTCGTTTTCATTTCCAGTTGAATGACCTCGTCGCTTCAACTGTACAGAAATGTTTTAACTATATTATAGAAAGTTATATTAATTAACTACGCCCTCAGTTATTTGTATGTACGTTACTCGAACTATTGTTTTATAGATTATAATTTTATAATTTAAATAACTAGGTATTCTTGCTATCTATTTATTAAACGTTTGGGCACTTTAAAAACATTGGTAGCAATAGTCACGGTTATTTATTTCTTTGCTTTCGTGCAAAACTTTTTCTCTAATTATCTGTTTTTTAAAGATACTCTATCTTTGTATATTGCAAATAAATTTTAGGTATTTGAGTCAAATAAATATGCTCTTTTTGCCTTCGAGTACAGAAATTAAAAAATCAAAAATAAACAAATTTTTAATCCAGAATAATTTTATTACCTATATGCGTGCATATTAATTTATGTTTAGTATTATTAAATTTGTTATTATAATTAATTATTATAATTTGTTAGAATAATTATAAAGATATAATTATTCCGATTGTTTTAGATAAGTTTTTTTAGGTTCCAGAAAGGATAAATTGTATTTTGAACGAAACTTAAATCCAATTAAAATTAAACACAATTACAAATGTTCATGTTGCAATAAGAAAGTTATAATCACTAATGTATATTGGAAAATTTAAAATAAAAAATCTCAAAAACTGAAAAACTAATATTCAAAATATTCTAGCTCACTATTACAAGTTATTCGATAACAATTTGCAGTTCATACGTCAGTTTTGTATTAGCTATTCTAGTGACGTCATTTGAAACATATGCAAAGATTTTCAATCAACAAATGCTATTACTTCCAGAACTATTCGTTATTTGAGAAAATGTTTCACACGAAACTTTTACTCTTTCGAAGGAAAAATAATCCAATGTAGTTTGTTTGTAGCTATACGCGTGAAGAACATACAAGTTAACATTATTTTCTTAAATGAAATTACATAATTTTTCATACATCCATGCATCTTGACAGTCTCTATAAAAAAAAGTGATAACTTAAACGTTTGTCGACAAACTATTCGTTTAGGAGATATTTTAACTTTTAACTTTAATTAAAAATACAGTTAAAATAAATTTTCTTAAAATATTAATTTTTCAACGTACGTGAGTATCTTTTCATATAGGATATCGAGTTACATCCATTGTTTCGATGCATCAAAAAGTATATTATTTTTTTTTAAATAATGGAAATATAAAATATAAAAATTACTTGTTAAAAGAGGAAAAAAAATATACATATCACAGAATGTTACACACATCTCCAAAACGTACAACTTTCGTACAAAAAATTTTTTTTGCACAACGCAACCGTGGAAGTTATTCGAGATGAGCACGTTTCGCACTTTGTGTAGTATATTATATTCTTTTTTTACTTACAAAGGTAAGAGGAATTGATTGATCGTCAAATATAATGTGTAAATCGATTGGATGACTCGTCTCTGAGGTGGAGAAAGTGGCTTGCAACGACTGTGACTATATTAAATTATAAACGATAATATATAAAATAAATAAATATTATAAATTATAAACGGTAATATGTTTCCACAGATATTTTTATATTAAAAAAGAAAAATTATGCACAAAATTTTAAAAACGTTAAGGACAAATATGTCTTATATTAAGAATACACTTAGATAAATATTCGCAAACTATGGGAATTAAATGCTAAATTCGAACGAAATATCGATTAATAAATATATAGAAAAAATCCTATTCTTTAGACATGTGTTTACTTACCTATTCATGGAGGTATATTACCTCGGTCAGATTAACAAATTCTTGATTAATAAATTAATAAAACTAATTTGTAAAACTATCGATTTTCCAAAAAGTCTATCGTTCTTTCCTTTTACGTGGAGGAAATTCTTCATAAGACACCTGAGTCTTTTAAGGGAAGACCCAGGGTAGTGTCGGACTTTTATCTCTACTAAAAACACCTCCATGATGGCCGGTTTTTGTCCGCACGTTGGGAGAACTCCGGGTCCGTTTTATGCACACAGAGCTCTCTCGTGTTGTTGTCCTAAAATTGACAATGTATTTTTTTTACCCGAACAGGGTCTCGAATCTTGGACCCCTTTCAGATTAAGGAGTCTGACCAACAACACACTCTACAAACTGAGCTATCTCCACCTCCATAAATAACTTTCGTTAAAATGACACCTGAATGCAGTTCATTTATAAAATGCTCCACGAAGATTCATTCTCACTTAGTTCATCACTAAATAGGAGCTTAAAACAGTTGGGGCGTAGGACACGGTCACACCCCCATCCTATAATGGGTCCGCAACGGTGGTCGCTTAACCTCGCGATTGCTTACGGCGAGCGGTCAGCTTACATCTACCGACGGACTTAAAAGTAATTCCATTATTTAACATATTCAAGATGCGTCACGTACCACAGTTCTCACGTTTAAAAGCGCAATGGAAAACTAACAAATGCAATGAATAAATAATGATAAATTAATATTCAAAACATAATACGTTTTAATAAATTAATATGTTTACCTTATAGTATATCAATCCCAAATAACAAAGTCAAATTTATTTCTTCATGTACCGAGGTTGAAGTCGCTCTCAAATGTATTACGCAGAATCTTTTGCATATTTGCACAAGAAAATTGAAGGCAAAATCACATAATAAAATTATGAATTGCAAGTCTCACATAAGGCGTCAAGGAGTTGCTAAAACCTCTAAATCTTCATTTGCCCTTGCATATTTATATTACTTATTGTTAGGCGCTTATGTCATATATGTATGTCTCCATATTTACGCATTCTCCACTTCTTTCAGGAAGACTGTCCCATCATTGTCGCTTCAAACTGATTCAGTCAATGTCTATCGTGTGAGACTGCGGTTCCGCTTACATAACAGTCGCTCAAGCCTCAAATTGTCCGATTCCTAGTTAGGCTGGTGTGTGTTTTCTTATACTCTAACACATTATGAATATCACAAATATCATACGCATGAAAATTTTTGGGTATTGTTTCGAACGATCAAAATGGAATTTGGACGTTGTTAGGAAAGATATGAGAAGATTCTAAATATAATACTTCAACTTCGGAAACCTCGAAGAAGAAAAATAATTTTACAAAATCTAGAGTATGAAAGACAGAAAGAAAACAACACAAAAGTTAGATGACGATAACATTGCTATAATTAGATCAGATCACTACATATGTATACGTTTACGAAGCAGTTTTGCGTAACTTTAGATGCTTTAGATATTCTAGATATTTGAATTACAAATATCGTGATACTTGTTTTTTTAATATGACTAACTGGAGTCATTCGAAACCACAGCCCACATTTTTAGTACAACCTATGAAATAAATATTAGCTTATTAAAAAGTATTTAAACAAAAATTAAAAAGAAAAAGAATAATGCCAACAGTACACGGACTTCCCAAGTGACAGCCATTTAAATCCATGCTCAGCGCTGCTTAGCTTTGTTTATAAATTAGTTTATTGACATTTGTCTAAATTTACATTGAGGTACAATTATCTCCAATAAACGCGAGATTACAATTTGTTTGATTCGCTTCTTAATAGTCTAGTTACTAGACATTTCTAGGGCTTACAATTAGTATCACAGCAATGATTTGCAGTGTTATGTTTTCTCTTTCGCGTATATCGATCTCGTCTTAATTCTATTATTTCCACTATTATTTTAGCTTACTATATTATCTTACTTGTATTCCAGAAAAAAATATTGCATGAGCATTGACAAAAATAGGAAAAAAACTGGATTTATTCTAATTTTTCGTCTAGATTAATATTTATTTCTGTTATTCAAAACAGTTTATAGATTAAAATGTGAAATCTCTAGTTAGTGACTTATGCTCTTCATTGTGGATAGGTAACTATCTCTAACGTATCTTTTGCGAGAATAAATGAACAACTTGTTGCGTGAAACTGAAACTACTCGTATGTGAAGTACAGCAATAGGAATGGTAGCGTGCAAAAACAGACAGACATGAGTAGAAAATTGATTAAATTGTCATAACTAAACCATCGGTATTTCCTCAATGAGACCTAAAGACACATTACTAGGGACGAGAATAGATGTGTCACGAATCTATACAATTTGCCTGCGATTTCCTGCCCAAATTGAAACAATTTCACCCTGCAAGAGCTCGTAATTTCTGCACTTTTCTTCCTTTCATTATGTCAAAGTGTAGAAGTGAATAAATAAGTATGCGGATCCTATAGACAGATTAAAGTCATATACAATAGACGTTATAATAGAAGTCAAATGGCATAAAGTTCGGATGAGAGCTGTTACATGTCATAACAATGCTGTTTTAGCTACCTATATTACGACTAGACTGTAGACTTTCATTTCATGAAAAATTTTAAAGTGTAAAATTGCACAGAATGCACGTAATATGAATAAATATTACAAAATATGTGCAAAGTGCAGTGCTATTAAATTTATTGAATGAAACAACTTTTCACCATAATTCTATTTTCGTATATATTTGAAAAGCATGTATTTGAATAAAAATGTGCAACCCATATACCAATTTTCGTAGAATGCTAGATTAAATTTTATTTATATTATAGAGATAATATAATAATAAGTCACCGATACAGTTTGTTTCTCCAATTTGTTACAGAATGATTGTTCTTATTATGCTGTTATTATTGTTGTTATTATTGTTGTTGAATCGAACAAATATTCACTTCAAATATCAATCCAGAAATGTTCGTTCATTTTGTAGAAAAACCACCCACAAATTATGAAAAGACATTATTGTTAATATAATATTCAAATAAAGGACATTTTTTAATACTGATTGATGAACACAGCCACATGAATAATTCTATAAAGATAGTGTACTAAAAATTGTAATGTTGTTATCCAGATATTATAAAATTCGAAAAGATCGTAGAAGATATTTCAAAATCGACATAAATGTACTTATATATTTGAGCTACAGACAGATAATATTTTTTCTCTGCGTTACTATTTACAATCGAGTTTTCTAAAACTAATTCTGTATTTTCTGTATTTTCCGTAAAATCTTGTACTTTCTAAAACAAAAGATTTACATATATATTAAGAAAAAGTATTTAGTTCATTTATTTTTATTTTGAGTATTGAATTATTTTTTTAATTATTTTTTTAGTTTCCCGGGAATGAAGAAGAACAGAGAATTGCCGCAGAATGTTTCAACGTGTGTCAGGGCCTTAACATTCGGTGTCATGGCTGTCGTGCCGTGTGCATTTATTGTAATCGTTTACGGCCGTTGACCCACAAGTCTGTTTCAATTCCTCGTCGCTACGACTGTCGGTAACGCATAATCGCTGTTTCATTAATTTTATAAACGAACTTATTAAACAAATTCGACAAATTGTTTGTTTCATAGTCTCGAGCTAATTAGTTTCGAGCTAATTTCATTTCCAGCAATCATATGTAGATGAAACTTTTAATTTTGAAATTACTTGCTTGTAATTTAAATTTGGAGAAAAAATCGAATTCGACTGGCTGCAGCAAGTTGCCAATTTTTCGAAAAGACGGCAAAAAACCAAAAGTGGCCTCGATACAAGGATCAGAGTCTCGGTTCAATTGATGATTGAGACTCAATCAAAACAAACGTACAGAATGGAGACAGAATGAGAATTCTGGGAGGAGTTTACAAATATTTATAAATTGCACGAGTATTCATGGAATAATACAACAGAAAGAAGATCAGATTTGATATCATAGGGAAAAAATCGCATTCGGTTTAAGATGCTTAACTAATTAACAAATTAATCTTTGTAACACTTTCCAGTTGCTAAAAACTTTATCGTTACAGATGGTCTTTCCTGTGCATTAACTACATTTCTCATGACTGTATTTTGTTTTTCTTTTCAATCCTTGGGCGAATTTTATTCAACAAGGTAATAAAAAGCAGAGTCATCCATACGCAGATAATTTCACAAGGTTCATTTGTCTTTAGCTCTCTTAATAACGCGGAATTAGAAAATCTATTTCTTTGGATTCAACCATCATTTATTTAATTTCTTTCTATTTTTTGTAGGTAGTGACAAACCTCATATTGTTAACAGTAATATTGAAGCTGAAAAACGGTTCGATATTTTAAAACACGTGTTTCAACGTTGGCGCCACACTGAAAAACTGAAGAATCAGTAGTGCAGAAGATCACATTTCTATATGAAATTTTTATGTGAATTCCAATTGTTTTTTTCTAATGTTTAAAATTTTCCTAATGTTTAAAATTTAATTTTAAATGTTCCTAAAAATATGTAAATGCATAAACTTCCAAACAGTCAGATAATAAATACTGTGTGTACTTTTCCAACAGTTAATGAAATTCAATTGGATTTATATTTTTGAGACATTCATTTTCTTAATTCTTATTTGGTATTTCATAATAAAAATATGTCATTAAAATACTGTCTGGAGTGGGATACCATTCTACATCCCACTATCCCAAGGCATACATCTAGCTGCTTATATTCTTATATTCTTCGCATTGCTGGCTGAGTTGCATGTACAAGAAAAGGAAGAACCTAGCGACACTTTGATTCTGGATATTATTTTTCCCGAAACTGAAAAGCAAAGTGTATTGGTGTCTCGAGTGAACCTGTCAATTGAATTGGTGTGTCGTGTTAAACTGTAAGTAGAAGAAACATACGGGCGCTTCATTTTTTGATAAAAAAAATTATTCTTTTTCAAAAATGCGTAAAACCACATAAAAATATGTAAAAATGTAAAACGAAAATTGTCTCACTTCGCACGTATGCCTCACATTTTTTCTAAATTGTCAATAAAATTATTAATACAAAATTATTCGTCTGGCGCAAACTGTTCGATCAAAGTTATATACATTTACATTTGCATTAATTAATCATTCGTAATTAATCAGATTTGAATTTATAAACTGATCAGTCGCTTGCGTGTTATTCATAATAACTTCTGGTTATTCAGTTATTGCAATTAGACTGCGCATTCATATTTTAACTGAAAATTCACTTATTTTCGAGAAATAAGAACATGAGTATTTTGTATATTTTCTTCGCATCACATTCTGTGCAATTTTGCACCTTTCATTTTTCTATAAATGCATAAAAATCAGTACACATTTCGAAAAACAGAAAACGTCATACAGTATGAGGACGATATATATTTCTGGAGACGAAAGATGTCCAATTATTGATAATTTTTTATTCATTAGCGTTTATTACATAAGAAAACATAATCGGAAGAAAAATATCATTTTGAGATATGGAAATAATATTTCAAGGATTCTTGCTTGCTAAATGTAGCTTAATAGCGTCTAATAGAATTGTAGATTATGAAACTATTCCAAAAAAAAACCATAAAATTATCGATTTAAATTCTAATGAGAACATAAAAAGGTATAAAAAGGTATATTTGTGAAAATAAAAACTTCAGCTTAAATAGTGCCTAAGCCAATGATGTACAACCCGCGCTCTGCTTTGAAATCAAATTTTTGTTATTCACTAAACAACAAATTACAATTACTTTTCGATTGTAAAATAATATTTCGAAAATAAAATTAATAACTGAATAATAATAAAGTTGACTCAATTAAAAATATGTAAAAATACATATACATAGAAGATACTATCCTAACAATGTATCTATATTTTTCTTTTTAACTTCTTTATCTTTTTTTGCTTAGCAATTATTTATATGGAAGTAAACATCGATGAAAAAATCAGAGAAAATTTCTGAGACTTGTAACTTGCACGTTGTTACGAATTAATTACTTAATTACGAATGCATGAGTCTCCCGAGGTGTCAAAGTACGAATAGGAAAGGATATATAAGCGCAGCAGAAAGAGTCCACAGACAGAAATCGTTTGGCACTGCAGCAAGCAAAAGCTAGTATTATAATATTTTCATATCTCTAAGTTCCGCAGTGGAAGTCTTCTCTTGTTCTGTGCAAATAAATAGTTCTGTGAAATTGTAAAGTATAATTCCTAATTATATCTTTAGAACGATGCACATGGCTCGTTATATACTCGTTATACTCGCAACACTGATTTACACAGTTGGGCATCACTGATCTAGTGATAGCAATATGAAAACAAAAATTTTTCTACGATACAAACAGGTAATTTATTCGACAAAATCAAAACAGTTCATATCATTGAATACTACAACAATGTAGCCCTAATAATTGCATTAAATTATATGATATTATATCAACATGAAACTTAATATATTTATTTAGAGATAGATTTAATATACACATATATATATATATATATATATATAGATCTTAAATTAAAATTATAGATATTTTGTCAAATAAAATATATATGCCGGAACGGAATCTTTTTAAGAACAAAAACATAGCTATTTTGTCTAAGTCCGTCTATTTCGATCTCTGTTTTTCTTCGATCAGTAGAAAATCAATTGAATGCAGATCATTTTACATTCTCATATTGTTTATTAATAATACAAAAGTCACGGTCTGCTCGTGTAACGTCGTAAACGCGGCAAAATTAACCATGCGAGCGACATAATAAACACTATAAAACTATTTTCAGCTATCAATGACGTAAATCATTAGTTTCATATAAATGCAAATTTTCTTTTTCATTAATATCTTATTCATAATGCAGTATCGACTAGTCTGTTTATTCTCAGTTTTTTCCAAAAGAGATATTTGGGAAAAATGAAAATATCGTGAAAGAAATACAGTGCTGTGAATAATTATAGGTTCAAAGCAATTTCTATAAATTTTTATGAATACGGGGATGATTTATGAAAAGCAATTATTTTTTATAGTTCGTAATATTATAATTTGAGTAAGAATTATTTCTTGTCGTCCACATGACAGAGATATATCGAACAATTTCGATGCAGCGTTTTTCCACTTATGAAAAATTATAACTTCAAAATTACTACAAAATCTGTTAAAGTTAAAAGAACATTTTTTTTATAAGTTAGTTAAGTTATAATATTTGTGTGAAAAAATAAAATTTATCATCATTCTTTTATTATATTAATCATCAATAATGCCACGAGATCGACAACTTTCGGAAATGAAGCAACAACGAATTTTGGACCTGCGACATTGTGGAATGTCGCACAGTGAAATCGCGAATATTATTAATAGATCGCAAAATGTAATTAGCAAATTTCTTACAGAAAGGAAAAGAAAATTACGCACAAAGATCAATTTGACCTAAGAAGTTTTCTTCAATCGTTGAAACGAACAGCACTGACAATGAAAGAAATCTTGGAAGCTTTGTCACAAATAGTGAACGATATCAATTAAAATGATAATTGAAAATGTGATATTTTAACAAGGCAATGCACCTGTCCGCTAAAAGATGGTTCAATGGTTGCAAAATTAAAGTCCTAGAGTGAGTGAATTAAAGTCCTACCATCATTGAGACCAGACTTAAATTCTACGAAGAATGTTTGGGTACTGCTGGTAAAGAACGTTTGTGACAAAGAAAAGCCGGAAATTCAGTCGAAAGCTGAAATTACAACGTAGAATAAAGAAAGCGTGGGAAAACATTCCTCAAATAACGACAAACTGTATGATTGAATGTATAACACGAAGATTATTAGCTGTAATTAAGAATAGAGATCGTTTCACCAACCACTAAATAATTTTCAAAGTAAATTGCCGTTTTAACATTTTTTAAAAATAATCAGACACCTGAAACTATATTTATTCACAGTTCAACTGGATGATTTCATGTTTAACAACTTCCAAGATATTTAAGTTAAAAAAAATTTTACACAAATTAAAGCATGTGAGGTTCTAAGCATTGTGAAAAATAATTATCTTCTATTGCAAGGATTGTGAAAAATAACTATTTTCTATCCTATTCTGAAAAATAATTATTTTCTAATACATTCTTATTCACGAAAATTTAGAAAAAATTCTTTGAATCCATAATTATTCATAGCACTACACGTTCAACAATGAACAACAACGAATTTGAAAATTTTATTGTTCAAAAGATATTAAAGCATAAAGTTTATATAAATACAATATAATACAATACAAATGCAATATAATATTGTGAAAAATATATTTGCAAAGATCATTTTACTGTTAAATGCAAAAAGCGCAAAGAATGTATTCTTATTATGTATTAATATACAATTTTATATTAATTTGTAGTGATATTCTAATCGACTAATTACAAATTTGTATTAATGTATAATTAACATCACTGAAATACTAATATTAATGATTAATATTAATTTATTTATAAATCAATAATAATAAATTTAGTAATTAATGAAAAATCAACGGCGTTTTATTACAAATGAGAGCCGTACGAATTTTAATAATGCAGTTCACAGTTTTTCTTTTGTTATGTTGAATATCTGCGTACTTTTATATAGTAATAGTAATAGCGAAAATTTACATATAGTGAAAATATATGCAAAAAACATGCAAGAAATATTCAGAAAATGTGAAAACTATACTAATACTGTGCACAACGTATACATTGATCTTGCAATATTGTTGTCATTATAAATGAAAATTGTATGAAGTTTAATAATTATGCAATCTATTCTTTTTCTTTTATTATTTCGAACGTTGTGTAGAGCCCCTTTGTAGAATTTGAGGCACTTAGAAAACAATTTTCAAGCGAACACAAATTCTCAACTTTAAATATTTTTCATATCCTACAGAACAATCAAAAGAGTAATTATTTTCTCTTGCTTCTCCATTAGACAGGCAGCAGTGAGTTTTTTCTAATCTTTCTCCGACCAGTAAGGGAATAAAAGATATTCCAACATGAACGTTCAACTGCATCCCGTGGATTGTACGTGCTGAATTTTGAAAAGAAGTTCGTTTACAGAGAATCCGGTGGATGAAAGATTACTTTCCAAACTATTTCTATTATTGTGCCATTTAAGTTCTGCTAATTTTTGAGAACGTCGTTACATGTGGAACAGACCGGAATTCGAACTGAGAGGTCTGCTTACTTTATGGAGCACGCAAATACTGTAATAGTAATATCCATGATGGTTTAATACGTGATACAGTTTAGGTAATATTCTACTAGGTTTAGTAGACTATTACCGGAATTGTATCACGTATTAATCCATCATAGATATTACTACAATGTTTGCGTGCTCCATAAAGCAAGCAGGTTTTTCAGTTTTAATTTCGGCCTGTTCGACATGTAAAAAGGTCCTCTAAAAATTAGCAGAACTTAAATGGCACAGTAGTAGAAACAGAATGGAAAGTAATCCTTCATCCACCGGATTCTCTGCGTAAACCAACTGAGTGTTTCCGTACCTAGGTAATTTCACTTTTGTATCTTACTTTTTTGAAATGGTCTTATATTCGTCTTGAGTATTATCCATTTTTGTATTTGATATTCAAACGACTAAAAGTGTTGTACGAATGAAGACTAAATTTCTAATATCTTTTCGTAGTATTAATTATGAAACATTTATTGATCGTTTTACATTTATTTAAATTTACACAGATTTATTTGCAAACCATCTCTAAATTTATTACAAACTGTATCCATAAACTTGTCATTCTTTGAAATTTATTACGTCACTTCGAAGTAACGTAATAAATATTGTGTTCGTATATACAGGGTGTTGCAAAACAAATTATATCTATACGTACAATTTTAAATAACACAAGAATTTAAAAGATGACTTATACAGCTGTAATATATTACTTGAATTGTAAGCAATAATAAATAAAAAGAAATACGTAATGTTCAAAATATATTATACATTATATTATTTCGTCGATGAAATGAATCTTTATTTAACTTAAATATTTTTAATCATATTCACGAACATATAAATTTGCACAAACAGTCGCAATCTAATCGTAAGTTTGCTTGAGAAATGACACAACCGACGAATGTAAACCCTGTATATTAAGAAATACAATATGTAACTAATCTAACAGCACAACGTTTTGTTGTACATTCGTACGATCGATAGATCATTTCGAAACAATGAATTAATCAATTTTTCACGCGATAATCGCCATTAAAAAGACAAGAATTTCTTCTACATATTCTGCTTAGAAGCGAGCAATATTAGAAAACAAATTTGTATTAGCTTACACACTGAACACACCAAAATATATATGTAATAATATTTAAAAAAAAAGTAATTTATAATACAAGTAATTACATTTTTTACAGATATCTTACACACAATCCTGTAAGCAGTTTTTGGTTATGGATATTTACCATGATGAAATTAATAGAATTTAGCGACACTGCTTTCATCTGTGTTAGGAAAACAACCATTTCCACACTGGTACCATCACATAACAGTTCTCCTTTGTATATGGTTTTCGTTTGTGGAAACCATAGGATCAGGCATCTGGTTTAGCTTAATAAACGCTTTTATACACTCCTGCATGTATTCTTATTATGCTTTGAAAGCAATGCGATTCAGTATACCAAAATGAGTCTCCATGATGCTGACTATGCTGCAGATAGTACAAATGTTTTGAGGCATAGTAATAACTATTTCAACATGTTACTATGTACATATTGCCCAAATTCAATGCAACATTACAACTTCAAACCTCAAACCTTTCTGCGCTGATGTATCTCAGCTATTTTATTCCTCTTTTTTTTTTTTATTCCTCAGTTTTTCCAAACAGTCTTATCTGTCTAACAAACGTGTAAATAGAACAGAAAAGACAAATCAAATAAAAACTCAATGAAACGATAAAAAACCATTGGCATCTATATTCATTACCACAGTAATTTCCTTTATTAATGAAGTACCATCTCGTTCAATTCAATAAATAATTCTCGAAACAGATCTGCCAACACCGTTCATATTTTTTAATTTTAATTTTCACCACTAGTAGCGCTGCGATGCAAAATCTGCCTGAAACAGTACGATACGGATGTGACACGAAAAATGGTAATAAAGTGGCTGAAAAAATACGTTGTATGTAACTGTATGCAATGTTTATTCATATGTCTCGTCTGTGGCCTCGGAGTCGCCAGCCAGACTCATCAGGGGGGCCATACTGATAGCTGCCGGTGACCCCTGCCCCAGACATTTGCATCAGCTTGGTGTAAAAATGGTAACCTTCCTAGGGTCGAATCCGCACGCTGCTTAACCTGATGATCGCTATTGTTCTGTTGGCTAGTTGCAGTCCATGTACTGTATTCGCAAGGGTCTTCTGAACTTACTGTTAATCTGCGAACGATTAATTCGTGAGAGCGCAATTAAACTGTAATATCGAAATGCATGCACCATTAACCAATTATTTTCGTCAAATTGTACAGAAAAACGCTTAGCCGAAGAGGCCCGTCGACCAGGGATGATAACAAAAGAAACTAACCGTGGCAAGGTGGCAGCAGTATGAAAAGTAGTCTTTAGTCATAATATTCGAAATTTAGACTATGAATTCTTCGCGCTCATATGATCAACTCTAAAGATCCTAAAAATATGATAAAAGAAGAAACAGCATATCTTGAGAAACGCTCGAGTTCCTAAGAATCTTCCAATTATATTGCTGCAAAAAAGAAAAAAGGAAACAAGATAAAATAAATGTGTCAAAAGACACATTTACATATATTTTACATATTCACATATATTTTACACATATTTTACATATTTACATATATTTACATATATTTACATATTTACATATTTTAATCGTGTTTATTTTCACAAGTGTTACACGTTATCTTTACTATTTCATTCACAGTGTGTCGAACATTGCGCTGTGTTAAAATAACATCGAAATTTATCGCGTACTTGAAAACCCTCTGCATTGCTGAAATCACCTGATCTAGCCAAAGGTAACATATTATTAACACTTGTGCTCGTTTTCTGATTGTCTGACTGAGAGACATCACTATTAAGATATTCATCACGTAACATATTGTGGAAACAACATGTTGCAGTGATGATCAGATTCGTAGTTTCCGGCAGTACCGCAATCGGCGAAGAAAGTATTCGAAAGTTCTGACATAAAGTTGCAAAAGCATTTTCAGATACTCTACTGGCCCTGTACAATCGATCGTTGAAAACTGCTTTCGTGATGTCTTGAGCGGCTTGATCCTTTGGGTATGGTTTCATTACACGGTCACTGAGCCTGAAAACTTCATCGGCTATGATCACGTGTGGTACCACTATGTCGGATGCCGGAAGTGACTTTTCCACTGGAAAGCGAAATTCCCCCGAACACACGTGACGACCCATAATCGACTTCTCGAAGATACCACTCTCCCCTTCATCGCCGTAAGAACCAATGTCGACGATGACAAATTTGCAGCTAGTGTCAATTAAGGCGAATAATACGATGGAAAAATAATGCTTATCAGAGTGTAATGATCCACTGTTTTTAGGTGACAATACCCGAACGTGCTTTCCACCTATTACCCCGATACAATTCGGAAAATTGCATTTCGTCGTAAAATCGTTGGCAATCTTTTCAAAGTCGGAGATCTGAGGCTCGGGTAAAAATATAGGTACCAATTTCTTGTATAATTCTTTTAGTACGTCTCTCACGATAATGCTTATATAACCGTATGATATCTTGAACGCGACTGATAGTGATCTGAATGTTTCTCCCGTGGCAAGAAACCTGCAAGAATATCATTATTATTTTATAGTAAAAGGCGATAATAAATTTAGGAAACATTTGAAAATAAAATGTGGCCTTTTAACGTTGATATTCCCAAAGTTCGTCGTAGCATAAATTCGAACAAAATTAGATTCAACAAATCCTGACGTCTATTCAAAGTACAATAAAATGATTAAAAAAAATTGCACAACAAGTTTTAAGGGATTATTGTTTCGAAAAAATTTCAATACAACAAACACAAATATCGAGTGACGAAAAATATTTTTCGATCATAATGCAAAAACATCTTTAACACACCGTACTTTCCTTTACGTATGACTATAATTCGAAATATATTACATTTAATATTTGATCTTCCGCTTTTCTAAAACTTTTTTCAGTGTATAAAATTTATCTTATTTTGATCTAGTTTTTAAATTTAATCCTTCCATTTCTTTTAATTTCTAATGCTAAAAAGTAATGTCGATCGTGATCATCGTGGTAGTGTTAAAAAGAAAAAACTTAGGGTTGTCACAATAGGAGTTTTATGCTTTGAAATAAAACCAAATGGATTGTTAATGCGATTTTTCTTAACGAAGTTATAATAATTTAAAATTCAAAATGTCGACAATTTTTCATCGTGGCTCAGTTCAACATGAACAACGTAAAAATTAACTTGCCTCAATGTTAAAAGCAATTTTTCCACCGGTGAAATGGGATATTTCACTCTTCTGGATGATGTCTTTTTTATGTTATTTCCGATCAAACTTAAAACGAAATCCACTTGTTTTTTATTCAATCTAAAGAACTGCCTATACGTTTCCTCGTCATACAACAAATGATTTTTTATAAACGAATTTCCATGATCCTCCTTATCACGATCTTTATAAATATGTTTTATTTTTCTCCTCTTTTTTTTCGACAAAATTGTAAACAGTATTTCCTCCTCCTTTTCTTCTTTTAACAGCGTCAACAGTAACATATTACGATACATTCCAGACCGAAACATCGGTTTCGGTTTTCTCATGCGATAGCCTTTCGTTTGATAGACGACAACATACTAAAAAAAAAATCGAAGTGATTGGCGACTAGCACTTACGTTTAAAAAAAGAGTACAGAATTTTGTTGAGTTCACAGTTTTGTAATTGTTTTCATAATAGATCAGCAAATGTTATTTATTAACATGTTGACTGCGCGATAGTCACTGCCGACCGTTAATTCTACTAATATTTCCATAAATGTTTTACAATAATTAAGAGGAAATAAATTATCATTAACAAAGAAGTTTGAATAACATAAATAATTAAGCAATTTAGTAAAACGAAAATTACGCTTCTGTTATACTTTATTGTAATGTAATATATCATAGAAATTAAGTACTTTGTTTTCGCAGACAAAATGTGTAAGTCAACGTGTTAATTTATTTTTAAGCATTATTAGGCATTTCATATTTAATAATCGAAATTATTTAATATTTAATTGATTAAATTGATAATCGTGATTAATAGTTTGAATTTGTGTAATTATGATATTCAATCAATGATTAAATTACTCTGCTTTAGTTACTTGATTCATTAAATTTTAACTTTTTGTCGAACTCTATATAGATATCAAACGAATATACCTTGATGAGAACAAGTATTGAATTCACAGAAATATTAATTTTCTGGTATCGATAATTTCATAAAAGTATCAAATGTTTTTGATACCTACAGTTTAGATAATCAATATTATAAATTGTTGAACGATACCAACAGTATTGATCCAATGGTATCGATCTGATCAGTACTTTAGTCTACAAGGGCTTATTGTAACGTTAAAAAAAAAATTAAAAGTATTGAACAATGTGGTTAGTCTAATACTAATCTATATAAAAGAGACAAGATTAGACACATTTAGAACTAAAATGTATTAGGAAGGAAAAGGTATCATAGAAATAAAAATCTTAAGAATCTTGGAAAAAATTTTATAAGATAAACAGGAACATCAGAAAGTTAAACATTTTCATAATTCATCAGAATATTATTGATTAGTATTCGTAGTTTTACTTATACTCTTTAATCATTTTTATAAAATATAATATTGTTTACATCATATATTTCTAATAAAAAAAGATAACTTAATATCAGTGGCTATTTCAGCCACTAGCAGTTGTTTTCAGTTACAGATATAACCTCACTTTTTTGCTAGTTGTTTGTGATTAATTTTGAATTAAAGAAATTTCGCAAACAATTGCACATAAATAAATAATACAATCAACAAGAATTGAATCGAATGACGATTTGTTACAATCATTTCTCAGGAATGTTACCAAGCTAATAATAAATCCACAATTTTAATATAAAATTGTAACGAAAGTGCAGAATTTTTCACCAATGTAAAATAGGATAAGAAACATGATATCGTACATGGCCACGGTGGTGATCTACAAACAATCAAATATTACCAGAAAATGCAATTCTCGCAAACATGACTTTCCACGAACTGTCACAACAAATTCCGCAAGTGCCCATCACTAGGCAACGCAATGCTGCCACATATTTGTAGGAATTGTGATTACAGCCAACCTACGTGATCAGCGTTTTGCTCTAGACATCTTAATTAAGCCTAAGGATAATTTATTTTTATGGTTGTAAACGAGCAGGTCGTATGTCACGTGTTTTCATTAAAATTTTTAATGTCGTCATTTAAATATATGTATTACATATTTTTGGTAAAATAAATATATAAAATATAATATTAATTGTTTTATACAATTATTTTATACAAAACAAATTATAAGTACAAGCAGATTAATAACAACAGAAAATAAAAAGAAATTACGAGAAAGAGATATAAGATAGCGTCATGTTCTTCAAATTTCGTGCACATTCAGACAACTACTCGAATAGTGATTACAGAAGAACAAAATGTCTTAAAATAAATGAAAGTAGTTATATCGCGTGCATTTTGAGGATATCACTTTCGTCATACATTAATACGTCATAATTTCGTCATAAATGAATGCAGAGTTAAATTTTTATTATTCCTTCAATTTTTATTATTCGTTAATCCTCTATTAAAACTTTGACTGTTCTTCCAAAAACGTATTAACGAATCTACTTGAAACTCTGAAATTTTGCATGTAGCTTCATTTTACATAGAAACAATGATTGTAAACAAGATTTTTGACAACTCAAATACTAAAATTTCACGAAAAACATTTGCCGTTTAATGTCACTTTCTGCATTATCGATTAAGTTTAGGTTGGATCACAGACATATATATATATAGCATATATCTCGTCTGTGGTACCGTCTATTCATATACCTGATTTTTAGTCAATGATAATAGTGTAACTATTGATCAATGCGTATCTATGGTTTCTATATGTCGATCTAATAAACTAGAGCCAATCATAGCCGACTGCCTTCTCTTTGGCGATTGTGCGCAATCGTAAGCAAACTGCATTAGGTAGAGGGCAGTGATAACGGTGGTGCCGACAAAATGGCCATAAACTTTGTAACAGAAAGAGTTCAAATCTACGTCACAGTTTCAAGAAATTTATGCATCAATTGCAGAATATAAGATTTATGTATTTATCACAAAGAAATGCATGGAAATGAATATTATAAGTCATACAAAATTTAGAGATGACGATAATTACATTCGTATCTTTTCTTCATGATTCTCCACGATTTATTTTCTATTTTTCATTAACGCGTTTCAATGTCGGACGATTTTTTTTTTTGGATTGCAATTCCATTTCCAGTAACGACCAATTTTTTTTTTAAATTCTTTCTTTAATTATATTTTTAAATGATCATTATTTAATTGGTTGATGTTTAATGATACTTAAGTATGAGATACTGAGGTACTGAATAATACTTAATCATCATTGATCAAATCAAATAATCTTAATCGAATTTATATGTTTGAATACAAAAGGCGGCGAGTAGAAGAATATCTTGATCGTCAACAGCTCTTTCTTAAGTTTTATAAATTTTCTGTTCTATTTTCGGGTCTCATTTGTGCCCACTCTAAAGTAAATGAAATCCTCAGATATGCTGTTACAAATGTATTAGCTATTGATATTTTATTAGTCAGAGGAGCAACAAACATGTGTGTATTTAGAAATCTGCAATTAAAGGCACATCATTTGTATGTTATTAAATATTTTATTTCATGATCTATAAATTACATACATACTTTATTAATTACATGTATACTTTATTAAATAACAATTCTCTCATCTTAGGTACAGTTCAGAGTAGATCTCCAGCTATCACAGAAAATAATATTGAAAATATCATTAAGATTTGGCCAAGCAACAATCGACAGTACAGAATCAGAAGAATTCGCAATTTTACTTTTTGCATTTCATATTTTGTATTTTTATCTTTATTGACATAGATACTGTCATAAATATTATTTTACTTTATTATTTTTACTTTTGTTTACTTTATTATTTATTTTTACTTTATTGTTTTTACTTTTACTATCATAGTTACTGCTATGAATGTTAAATTTTCGATTTTTGAGAAATTCCTTCCAACAGTTACTTTTTGATTTTATTAATTTTAAATTTAAACATGCCAAAGTTTATTGTTTCGAAAATAGAATATGACAATACATTCATTATTATATCAAGTAATATATAATATAATTACGATATAATTACAATATAATTTTTAATTTCTTTCTTACACCCATTGTATATTATTGCATAATTTGTGTATTTTGTATATATTCCGCAATATATTATGTATAATGTTGTTTATGTATAATTATTATTAATATTTAATAATATTATTATCTTTATCAAAAAATTATAAACAATTTGATTTTGAAATATGAAAGATATATAATATTAATATGAATTCAATTTAATTAAATTAAATATTGAATATGATAACAGAAATGATGATATAAATAGATTAGAGCCACAATAATTCACACGATGTTTCCTGTAAATGTTTAACTTTAGTATAACCGAAAGAAAAACTACTTCTAAGACCTTGTTTATGTACTTACACATTGCTCATAGTATGTACACAGAAACACTAAATGGTTGCGGAAAATTCTAACGAATTTTACCAAATTTGTTTTATTTTAATATTAATAGATGAATATGAATATGAATAAATTAATTTCAGTACAATGTACAGTACATCTATAAAGTCATGTATAAATGTGAAAGTTATGTTGATTTTTTTACGTAAATTTTTTTACAACTATTTCAAATTTTTAAATCTGAATTTGAAATGTTTTTTATTTTGTATGATTAATACGTATTTTAATATTTTCAGTAATTCCAGAAAGTTGTTCGTTATAAAAATAACGATAAAAAAGTGCCGATACTTCAAACTATAACTTCGCAAAAAAATTCAAACGATAAAAAATTCAAGAAATCCTAACATTTTGAAACAAAAAAAAAAAATCATGTTTTAAAGCAAGTTTTAAAGGAGTCTTGTGAAAAGAAAATTTTCAGCCTTCAAAATTATGGAAAAATTTAGTCACGAACAAGATATTTCAATATTTTCAGAGGCGTTAAAATTTCTTTGTATATTTAAAAGAAGAAAATTGTCGTTTCATACACCCTATATGTTGTACAAAGTTTTCAAAGTGAACAGAAATTCGTGTAATATATGGTAGAAAAAGAAATATAAATACGAATTGACATTGGTAGGACAACATCATAAGATATTAGTACGAAATATCTTATATGTTTGTGTGTGTATTATGTGTTACATATATAATTATACTTACATGTTAACGATAAAATCGTTTATAGATCATAGTAATTATAAAATAGATCATATATTTTATTAAAACTAATATATTTTATTAAATATACTACATTTCATATAATTCATACCAGCATTATGTGAATTATTAAAATTCATTTTACTAATATTTACTATAATTATATTTATATAATTCATTCTTTTTAATTCACGGCATAAATATTTGATCTATCATGATGAGACATGTTATTTTTTGAATATAATTTTTGCTCTTTCAAATTATTATATATTTTATTAAAATGATTATTTCTACAGGATGTAACACTAATATTTTTCCATCTAAGAAATTCCAAAAATGTAAAAATTATTAATTTTAAAATTAAGAAGTTTTTGAAACACGGCTGGTTCAGTGTCTTTTATTTATATTCGCTTTTAATTAATTTATGCATTAAAAAATTGTATAGGTGACATGAAGAATGTCTTTACATTCTCCAAAAATTTCATCTAAATATTAACTTACGAAATTAATTAAATCCTTGAATTAATTTACTTAATTTATGTATTATATGTTGGAATTCAAATATTGTACATGACTGCCATATCAAGATTTTATAAACGTATTTTCTGCATAGTGAATCACGCGCAAATTTCGTGCGCAGGTGTCACGCGCAGATCCTATGTATATATTATGTCAGTGATATTCAACGCCTTTGGGAATCACATCTGAGCTACAGGAACGGTACTAAATTACGTGATACACCAAGGGGGTGCAGAACACAGGATTTTGCCTAAATTTACGGTGAGTATTCTTGCCCAATTCGAATTCAAGACTAGACGAATTAATACTTCAACAATGATATTTTAATTTCACAATAAATTTTAATTTTAATGAACTTTGACAATAATGTTTCAATAGAAATTTAATATTTGCTTTTATTATTATTAACAGTGTAAAAACGAACAAACACAAGTCTAACAAGTTGGGAAATACCGGTCATTGATGTATCGAAAGTAATTTATATACGTTTATAATGTTTAAGAATAGTTGTCTTATTTAACCTTGTTGCGGTTGTCACATCTCAATATTACTTAATGTAAAATTCTGTAATATCTCAACACTATTCTTGTTCTAGTAATTATTTTGTTTTACGAGAAATTTTGATTGTATTGTATTTTTCTAAACTGAAGATACTTTTGGAAATTTTAAATTATCTAATTAAATCGACTTAGGAATTGAAATATTAGTTTATGTTATTATATTGTAATATATAATGTAATATTATATATAATATAATATTATAATGTAATTAGTTTATATTATTATTATAAACTATTATATTAGTTTATATTATTATTATTATTATTATTATTATTATTATTATTATTATTATTATTATTATTATCATTATTACGTAATTAGTTTATATTATTAGAATGTAACATAAATTCGGTATTATACGATGAAATTGAAATATTTTGTATTATATCTAACAAAGTCACGTTTTTAACAAAGTTCAGTTATTTCAGTACGAAAACAGTGCTATAGCATGTAACTGTAGAGTCACCCCTATGAATACTGAAAGTGTAAACAGTAGAGATTGTAGTTACATAAACAAAGGTTATAGTAGAAGATATAATTTTATATATAGGTACAATAAACAAATAGGTACATTTAACATATTTAAAAAAATTCAAAATTTTAACTCATAGTCTTGGACAATACTGAAATAAAATATCTTTTTTGTTTATGTGAATATCAGAACGATCTTTCCTTATTTTATTTTATTTTTTGCCTATCAAACGAAATTTATTGTTTATCCTGTACTTGAATTAACCTTTATTGAAATATTTTTTCGTACATTAGAAATTTTATAAACGAACACTAATTTTTATTTATTCTTTTATTTAAACACATTAGTATAATGCTTAGAAAATATATAATACATATTTTTTATTTAAACACATTAGTATAATGCTTAGAAAATATATAATACATATAGTAACATTTCAACTAATTATACGTCTGGTTATGTTGCAAATAAACAACGACACATTAATATAATATTTAGAAAATATATAATATAGATAGTAACATTTTAACTAATTATATGTGTGGCTATGTTGCACATAATACACAATGCAATATTATCATATTAGAAAGTAATTTTACTTATTTTCTATATTGTTTATTTTTTTTAGTTTCTGTTTAATTTATCTAATTATCTTACACTTTTCAGAGCTCCAAAAATCCTTGTGACTTCAGAAGTTAAGCAAAGAGTCAAGTCTATGATTTTCGTTATGCTCTCATGGTAAGTCATTCTCAATATTTTTCGTTAGTTTTTTGTTTTGAGGTCAAAGTCTGCAGTCAAAAACTGATAGCTAAAAGAACAGTTTTATCTTATTTTTATTTGCAGAATATATATATTTATATATTTGCAATATATCTTTAATACAATATATCTATATATCTTCCATATAAGTGTGTATGTTATATAATAACATAATTAATATAATAAAAATATAATAAAAATTCAGAAAAGTAGTTTCGTCCCAGAAATATATAAAAAAAAAGTCACTGCGCAAGAACAACATACATTAAAAAAAAAAATGATCAGAATTTTTATAAATAAATATTTCCTTACTATTAATACCAAATTAATCTCTCCTATTTTGTAAAACGTTTTGGTAATGATTCACATAACTTTTTATATATATTAATAAAAGATTTAAATCTACTTCTCTCGAACATATCACTTTTCAGTACATATTTCATTTTTTCGTTTCGGATTTCTCCTCTTTTCATGGTACATTCTTTAAAATTATTGCCCAAAATTGTCTTCCATTATACTGAGATCAGATCAGTTCTCGCCAATCATTTCATAATTATTTCTTTAAGTGTGAGCAATCTTATATTAAACACTCGTAACTATATCTGTTCCTTTAGCTACTTGACTGGCTGTCGATAAAGAATATTTGAGGCGCGTAAAACTAATGAAAATTAATAACACCATTCACTCTGTCAGAATGTCAGTAACAAAACTTTAGATTGAAAATTATTCAATTATTTGCAAAAGACAACTAAAACAATTGAAAAATGTTAAAACCACAGACGTTCACTGATTACATTTTATTACAATGTATACGTACACATGTATAATATATATGTGTACATAGTGTCGTCGATAATTATAAACTCAACCACACATACATACAAAAACTGTTGTTTAAGGAACTCACTGCTAATGACTCTGATCTTCATCAAGGATATATTCTCCTATTGACCTCCAAAATCTCGTTGGCCAAAATCAATTACTTTACACAAATATAAATTAGTGTTCAGATTAGAGTTAACGTGAGGCCTTCGTTTTGAAAACACGCAAGCTACTGACTGACTTTCAAATCGTCCATGAGTAGTGATGTTAAATAACACACCGAGAAAAAGTCTCGACATGAAAACATTGGATTAGAACTGCAAGTGTAGGAATGTTATTATACTACACACTAACTACGTGTCGATAGGTGCAAAAAGGCCAAAATAGAATTCCTGAGGAACAAACGATAACCGCGCCTTAAAGGCAAAAATCACATAGAATCATGTGCACAATGTCAACTCAAAAAATAGTAAAATCTATATAAGAGTATCGCTCATCATTGTTGCTGTTCCCAATACACAGGTTATTACTTCCTAGCTTCTTAACTGAAGCCGAGGCGATGACAAGTGTACCATCACAGAAATAGCCACATTTTATTTTCACCACAACAGCAGTGACAGTGATGGGTGTGAATATTTTTATACGTATATTTTTCTATAGATGTTAGTGTATCCACTATTATAACAATATTAGTAATAGTAATAGAATAATAGAATAGAAAAACCCAAATCAGAAGAACCGTCCTAACACAGGCAACTTAGGGCATCCACATCGACAATAAATCAGTAGAACCGTCCAAGTTGATATTGTGCATATGATTGTCACTAATAGCCAGGATCGTTGCACTTTCAAGTAGCAACTGCCTTTCAGTTTTGCATTCTTAAAAAGGAAATCCCCCACATATCAACAATAGTATATACATAGCTACGTAAGCTAGACGACGTAGCACATGTATATAACAGTCCCTGTGTACAAAATGGCCACAAGCACAATAGACTGGTTAATTGCTCACTATAATTAGAGCAATTAACATACTTGCCTGGTCCTTATCGAGTTGTTCTTTAAGAATTTTTCTATTAACCTTTTAATGCACCGGACACGACACGTAGTACAAATAGTGTCTAGTATAGTAACATTCAGGTACTTACAGCTCTCTTCAATTTCTGTCGAGATTCATCTTGAGTTATCGAGGATCGGAGCCTTGTAGTCGGTTTTCCTTTGTCAGTTACTTGCGCAGTTGCAAGATCAAGGCTTCATGTTAACTGTATTCACAACCCTAATTCATGTGGAACGAAACAGTTATAATAAGAAACAACGGGTAACAGACTTTCGAAGATCACAATTCGGGATGAAATTACAAAATAATTTTACTCGGAGATTTTTGTTTCTTATTAGTAACAAATGATATAATTTTACGTGCAGACAAAGTTATTCGATCATTATATATAAATGCACAAGTTATATACTTCTACATATAGGAAATCCATTACATATTTGTCTGTAAAATGTACTACTTCCTCAATACTTTTTAATAGATTCTATTTAAGACTTGTTTAAAGTAGTGTAATCACGTTATAAGCAATGAAAACAGATGAAGAAAAGCTGTTGAAAAAAGTTTCAAATTGGATAAAATTTTTCCATTACATTGAGATCAGAGTGTCTTGTCAATCATTTCATAATACTTTATTTTTTTGAATGTGAGCGTGTATTGAACACATTTGTAACTGTATGTTTTCCTTGATCTACTTGCGTGACTATCGACGAAGAATTTGAAATTCTTGACACGCCATTCTTACATATATACAAAACTAATGAAAAATAATAACACTGTTCGCTTTGTCAGAATGTCAGTAACAAGACTTTAGATTACAAATTATTTTTCCTTGAAAAAAAAACAACCAAACAATGTTAAAACCACAAACGTTCACTGATAAATTTTATTATCATGTATACATGTACGTATACATGTACAATATATATGTACACAGTGTCGTCAATAATTATAAACTCAACTACACATACATACAAAAACTTGCTTAAGGAAGTCACTGCTATTGACTTTAATCTTCATCAAGGATTCATCATTCTCCTATTGACTTCCAAAATCTCGTCATTAATTACTTTATACAAATATAAATTAGTGTTCAGATTAGAGTTAACGTGAGGTCTTCGTTTTGAAAACACGCAAGCTACTCACTGATTTTCAAACCGTCCATGAGTAGTGATGTTAAATAACACACCGAAAAAAAAGTCTCGACATGAAACATTGAATTAGAACTGTAAGTGTAGGAATGTTAGTATACCATGCATTATACCACGTGTTGATAGGTGTAAAAGGGCCAAAGGGAGATTCCTGAAGAACAAACGATAACCGTGTCATAACTGTGATCTCAAGATCACAATTACATAGAATCATGTGCACAGTGTCAATTTTAATTATAGTGAACTATCTAATCAAAAATATCGCCCTTCACTTGTTGCTGTACCCGCTACACATATACCTTGTAGCTTTAAAGCCGAAGTCGAGCGGCGATAACAAGTGTAAATATATTTTTATATCAATAGCAATATATTTATTTTTTTATAGCAGTAGCAAATATATATTTTTATACCTTATTTTCGTACCTTATAATAGTAAGTTATAGTAGTAAATTATAGCAGTAAAGTAATAGCAACAGTAGCAATGAATGGGTGTAAATATTTTTGTACACCTATTTCTGTACTTACATTTCTGTACATACATTATTGCACAAACATTTCTGTACATACACTGTTACACCAATAGTAATAAGGTAGAATGACAAAACGTCCCATATCAGTAAAACCGTCCAAATCGTAGTGCAACGCAAAGCAACAACTGACAATAAACCAGTTGACAATAAACCAGTAGAACTAGTAGTCCAAGTTGATGCTGTGTACATGATTGTCACTAATTGCCAAGATCGACGCACTTCCAAATAGCAACCTCCTTTCAGTTTTGCATTCTTAAAAAGGACATCTCCCACGTATCAGCAATAGTATATACATAGCTACGTAAGCTAGATGACGTAGCACATGTATATAACCGTCCCTGTGTACAAAATGGCCACAAGCACAATAGACTGGTTAATTGCTCACTATAATTAGAGCAATTAACATACTTGCCTGGTCCTTATCGAGTTGTCTTTAAGAATTTCCCTATTAGCCTTTTAATGCACCGGACATGACACGTAGTAAAAATAATGTTTAGTATACTAACATTCAGGTACTTACAGCTCTCTTCAATTTCTGTCGAGATTCACTTTGAGTTATTGAGGACCGAGGCTTGTAGTCGGTTTGTCTTTGTCAATTACTTGCGCAGTTACAAGATCAAGGTTTCATGTTAACTGTATTCACAACCCTAATTCATGTGGAACGAAACAGTTATAATAAGAAACAACGGGCAACAGTCTTTCGAGGATCATTTCGGAACGATTATTTTATAAAAATATTAATTACAAAATAATTTACTCGGAGATTTTTGTTTCTTATTAGTATTAATGTAATCGAAAGCAATCGAAATAAATGATCTTCTCTTACGTGCAGACAAAGATTATTCGATCATTATATACAAATGTATATAATTACAATTATACATACAGGAAATCAATCAAATATTTGTCTGTAAAATCTACTATTTTTTTTTTAATACTTTTTAATAGATTCTATTGCCGAAAATAAAAGTTTCGATTTGGATAAAATTTTTCTATAACAGAGACAAATAATTTGTTATCGAACGTATTCAATATTGAATTTCAGCATTAAAAAAGTTCTCGATCGTTGCAACGATCTATTTTTGAATATTCTATTTTTTTCTTTTTTTTTTTAAATTACGTCTTATTGATTATTTTTCATTCTTTAATATTTATTCAATGAAGTTCAGTACTCTTTTTCAGATTCGCTTAATCGTTGGAAAAATTGAAGTTTTATCTTTAATATAAAAAATATTTTTCGCTATTAGCTGCTACTGAGAAAATATATTGAAGATAAGAATGAGGGTTTAAAAAACTCTATTAGAAAACTCTGTTAGCTGAGAATGATTTACTTCTCTCGTGAAAATTCAGAAAAATTGAAATATTTTTGCTCGAAAATTGTTCATGACTGTGAATAAAATATTGCTCTTATTATTTATTAGTATTAATGTAATTATTGCTCTATTTTCTAATAATGTATAAATCAATTATCGAATGATTTAGAAATTACTGATCAACGATTACCAGTGACTGCGAATGTTTATGCACATTCACGTTTTTGTAGAATTAAAAAAGTGGAATCTAAATAGAAACTTTTTACCAACTAAATGTTACAACAAGCATTTTACTTCAAATATTTCACCCATTTTTTGCAGTTTACATGCATCGTGGATGGTTCTTGTATTTTCCAAAAATTCGCAATTATGTTCGATAATCGTTTGTAGATGTAATTATACAAAGAATCAATTACTGCCCAAAAGAACGAATTTTCGTCTTCATCTCATCGAATTCGAGTTCAAACGATTACTTGCGTATAAATTTATTCGTCGAAAGTAACCAAATCCTCGAATACTGTATTGTCGATATCAAATGCTATTATCGAGCGTCTTCGAGCCTCAGTGAGTACAAAGTAAAATATTCAAAGAGACTTGTGTTTATTGTGCATTGAACGTGAAATGAAGTAGCGATTTATGTTCGAAATTAGTTAATTTATATAGAGAATATAGATCGCAAGAATTGGTAAAGACTGAAATAGCAATAGATCATTCTCATTTCTTTTAAGTATATAAAATTTTACATAGCGTATAATAGCGATGCACATAATGATGAAATCGGGAATACTTTTTTTGCTTCGAATTTTGAATACGCAGCGAAAAGTTCGAAGCATAAATTTTCGATAGCTCTCATAAATTTTCGATTATCTTGGAAGTCTTGATGAAAGAGGATCGAGAATAATTAAGATATTGGTTTCGATTCTTGAAACAGTTATGAGAATCCTGAGCTAATTATGAGTAAATTAAATTATAATTGTAGTTTATATCGGTTTCAATATTTTTCTTTTTTTATAGATGTACTACGTGTGTCAAGTAACGAAACTGAATCCATAGCTCGATATCTGTATCGATAAAACCAACACCAATCGAGACATTTTATTTTTATTTTATTAATATACAGCACTGAATAAATCCTTTAGTATAAAATGCAAAATACTTAAACATTATGATATACAATAGAAAGTACTTAGCAATTAGTAGATAGCGAATTTTTATGCATTTATTAAAAAGATATAAAATTGCACAGAATGTACATAATATGAAAAAATATATAAATATCCAAAGTTTAATGCATTTTATAACATTCAATGCATAAAACACATTTTTTTCATCTTCTCTTTTTTTTTTAAATCTTATTCTCAAAAATACGAAATCGCATAAAAATCGCCACAAATGTTTAAGAATAGATCTTCCGCAATAGGTTATTAAAAAGGTTAGAAAATTAACAGATACAATTTAAATTGATGTGTAAATTGTATTATTGTATTGATGGGTAAATTATATTATTCATGAAAAGTACGATGTGATTAAATAAAGAAAATCAAATATCATACGACTTCTTTTGAAAACTTAAGATCTAAGGATAAGTAGTAGTAGGAAAAATTTACATATGTCGATCATATCACATCGCTTGTCGATATGTTCATCGCTTTCTGTCATATTGACGAGTTTTTTTATAATATGAAGAATAATGAACGAAATTTCAGTTGGAAATAGAAAAATAAGTTACACGATAATTTAGACATTTCAAGAAATTTTGATGTAATGAAACGAGTATGAGTGTTAAGAAAGAGATTTGGCGAGAAATAGATATCAAAAATATAAGTTGTAAGTTAATAGATTGTTATAGACGATAGAAGTAAATATCACGAATACTATTAACAGTAGATAATTGAAAATCACCTAAGGTATAATTGTAAATTAATGAGTTATTATTTATACGATGGAAATGAATAACATGGCATTCAGATATATTGATTCTTTGACGCCAGATTCTGTATACCTCGTTAAGATACGAAATTTCTCATGTCTCTATGACAATAGATATATGGAAATAACGAAATTATTTATTTATATTTCGTACGTTGATCTAAATAACGTTATGAAAGTTAATAATTATTCCACTAATCTACAATTGCATTGACGTATACAATTTACGTACGAAATTAAATAGTTTGATTATATATTGCTGCTCAATTATCATTTTGAGTTGGCAGAAGAACTTTTTCTACAATCTCATGCATCCAGAGCTACCAAACAAAAGCTACCAAACAAAAGCAATACAGTTTATCAATTTGCAAATAGACAAAAAGTTATATTGAGAACGAAAAAAGAAGTGATGTAAAAACTATGTAAAAATGTTAGTTTTTGCATAAGCGAGTGCTATATCAAGGCATGATATCTCAATTATATTATATCTTCAGAGCATATGAGAATTCCCGTATTTTAAGAACACAGTAAAAACAGCTTCTTTTATTTTTAAAGATGTTCTGTAACGTCTCAACAAGAAAGCTGAAGACTTTCTTAGCAACGCTAATTACTCGGAAGAAGATAGTGATAAATCCATAATTACGTCACTAGATCACGTGTGGCGTAGATAAAAAAAAGAAGAATATTCGATACAAGAGAAACAAATGAAATGGATGACGATTGCAGCTATATTTAAAAAATATTTAAGAAAAATTTGCTTGCATGACACACATGCATGGTGTGATGCATTCTACTCATTCAAATAGTTTCAGATTGTCAGCGTACAGCAACCATATGCGAATATTTCAGAAGTTTCTATGGTTTATAAGCAATATGAAATGTAACAGTTCAAGAAAGCAGTGCGACCAGTCAGACAGCCCAGTCGGTTCTGAAAAGTTCACAAACATTCACAGAATGGGAACAGAAGAAGCTTGTGCTTATGTCTTCCTCGACGAATTGAAAATGATGGAAATTTTCTTCAAGATATGTCCAAGATAACCATGATAAACCTTGTCAAATGAAGTAAAATTTGGAGTGGCAGCCAAGCACACAGCTATTACAGCAGACAAAAATGAACAGATGTGAAATCAATAGTATTTTTTATTGAATTGAATTTCATTTATTATCGGGAAAAAGCTCTCTAAGTTGACGCAGCTAACACTTCTTCACGTTTCAAGATTATTCAAGATTATTCAGCATTAAAACATACAATTATATAGAAGAATTATATAGAAGATGCATAGAATGAACATTTTTTTCTGACAATAAATTCAAGATTGTCATGCAGCAATAAAAGATAATTTCAGTAATATTTATTCGTACGATGAAATCAAGATTGTTGTACCATTGTAAAATAGTACAAGATAAGTGGGATACAAAGAGTTGTACATTATTATGACTTATTATCAAGAGCTTACTTCACTATATGTATCAGGTGCAATTCTTTTATACTGCAGCTGCGAGTCGAAGAAAAAGTCTATCAAGTATGATTATTTATTTGCTCTATCGTATATTCCTGCAATCATATCTGTGTCGACAAATCTCAGTTTAAAAGCTGAGTACGTGAAATAAGAGCACGTATCTGAATGTGAAAAAAAAAACACATTGAAATAAATCAGTTTTAATAAGCAAAGAATGTCGATTCCATTGGCAATTTCACTAATAATTCTATGTAACTCAGAAGATTTAGCATCGAACATGGACATAATTTGTGCCAATTAATCGCAATTATTATACGCTAAAGGATTACTATTTCTGTGTGTCAAGAATCTTAGAAAGTACTTAGCTGAATTCTCTAACATTAAGATTACAAAATCTTTCATTTCAAGTGTGATAACAGTTTGCCAAATATCTATTGTCTTTTATATATAGTACATTTTCTTGAATATTAAAAAGATACGATAATATTTTGAAATTAAAGAATCGAGCAGACATTGCGAATTTATGTTGCGACAACATTTCACATCACACTGCCATTTCATAACCAAATCTTTTTTTATTCAAATAGAGTGTTTCCGCGATTCTGTGGTCTCCATACTCGCCAAATCTCAGAGTTCGTGTGATTTTTTTTTTATTCTCGAAAATGAAATTCGACCTCAATGATTAACATATGCGAATATGTTTACAATGCCGTTAAAATATTCTAGCTAAAAGCGTTTCCAACTAAAGAGTTTCAACACTGTTATCCAGAATAAGAGCAATATGTTGTGCGATTTTCCAACAAAATTATTTTTAAGAGTTACTTTTAATATTAACGGATACATAATAAGTTATATGTAAAAAAGTATGTCGCACTAGTCTCATTATATTTTTAATAGACTTTTTTAAATTCGCTACCTCAGTCTTAAAGACACTGAATATTTTTATGCAAATTCGTATTTCTCAGAATATAATTAAACAAATAGAAGATTGCTCTTCGTACCAAATACTTGCAGCTTTGCTTTGAATATTTTTTATATTATTTTATATCATGTGTCATTTATACTTTAGAATTTTTTAACAATATACGACAATCCGCAGTTCAGTCAATATTAATTGACCTTGATCTAAATATGTAAATATGCAACTGTGTTTTAATTTGTTGCAACAAAGAACACGTTATTTAGATTTTTTCAACGAACGATGATTGCTTATTAAACGCGTCTGTTTCTTCAGTTGCATTTATTCTAAGATACTTTCATATTTATCTGATTCAACAAATCTCGAGACAAATCACGATATGTTTCGTTTTTTGTCATTTCTCATTTTTCCGCTTTACTCCGGCATTTCTTTATAGTTTACAATGTAAGAAAAATGAATGTGAGACCGTGGCTCAACAATAAATGAATCAGCAACTGTGCAATCGAAAATAAAAATTCCACGATACGATCACGAATTTACATAAGTATATATGCGTAGGTTCAGTAGTTCTGAACTCATTTAAACTGTATGCAGGTCCAGTTATCACACTCCTATTCATAAGCATCGACTCCGTAATGACATGGGAATTGATTTACACAAATTTGCATTATATTAATTATTCAGTGCTAAGTTTGGAATTAGAAAAAGTCTAAAACTTGTTTATCTGTCTATTGAGGCTCATCTTTCATTCTCTCTTTATTCACTCAGACGTCATCATTCTCAAATCACATACATGATTTTGATCCTCCCAAAATTTGATTATTGATTAAATTATTAACAAAAATACACAATCGACAAGATTTTTAAATATTATTTCTACAGATATTTAAAATTGTAAACACACCGTTAATAAGTATCATTTAATCCGGAAATATATATATATATATATATATATATATATATATATATATCATATAATATTGTTTCCTGTCACATACACGATAAAAGCGACTTCGCAAAGTTAGATTATTGGTTAAACAATTATACTGCAAACGTATCATTAAATAAGAATTAATTCGATTGTTCTCTCCTGTTCTCAAAGCGCCTGCGCTCATAATTACATAATTACAGGCCCATAATTACAGCAGGCTTGGTTTCTATCGATGTGTGAACGGTTACCTTTTAGTCTTAGGTAAATTAAGATAAAATTGGAGTAATATTACACTTTATAGGTGTACACGTTTTTATTCTTATAAAAACCATTGCTATAATAATATAATGAACTAAATTATGTAGAATAGACTATTAAAAAACAATAATAAAATATTTGTCTATTTAATGAGACAGCTGATAAAAAACGAATTTTAATTTCAATCTAACATTTGGATGCAAATATTATGAAAATTTACAGAAATGCTTGTCAAAACACAGTGGATGCAAAATTTTTTTTACATGCTACGCAAATTAAGTTAGACCTTCTAATAGCACTGTTTCTTATACTACGGACTACGCAACGCTTCAAATTGCGTCCTGATAGTTTTTCTAATCCGTACGGTTTTTTCCCCTTCATGATGAATTCATCTTCCCTTGTTCGTGTTCATTCATACTCTATTTTATCAGACGTGTATTGGAGTCATGATTTTGCTCGCCCTCCTACAGTTTCTTTATATAACAAATACGAATTTAATACCATTCTTGAAAATATATTGAATGTCACTTTCTTCCAGTACGTTCATCCAGATATGTATATAATATTTTATCCGACTAGTCCACACCATTCATAAGATTATTGTATGAACGAATAATGCTTGGTTTTGTTTTCTCTCTTTCCCTTCCATAGCGTCTTTTAATTACTGTTACATTCGCTGTTGATGCCTCCCTGTAGAAATTAACAAAACAGCGGTTCCTCGCGATTTTTTTTCTCGCGATGCGCGCATAGAAGCACTTCCTCGTTTCGAAAATATTTCGTTTCTGCAACTTTTATTTGCTTAGCTTCACTTGGAATGTCTTTCCTATTTTTTCTTATATAGGTATTTTTTGTATTTATATAAAAATTTAGCTAAAGCAGTACTTGTGAAAAAAATTATCAACATATATATGATGTCCTTTATTTAGACAATCAGCATCTTGCAGCAATTTTTCGACAACATCGTGAGCCCATTTTTTTTCGAAATCTTTGATTTTGCACCTCGATAACAGTAAAATGATATACAATATATTTTGATACTGCATCACAAAGCATCCAGAACCCTATGCCCCATTTGTGATGTTTCTTGTTCAATAAATATTGCGTGATGCTTGAATGATAAAGATTCATCGATGGACAACATTTTGTGTGGAGTGTAATGTATTTGAAACACCAGATTGTCGTGCTCCAGAATTGGATTAAATTTGGCACATGCGTCATATTTTTCACATGAAAAACACTTTTTATTATCAACTACATGTAAACATCTTAAAAGATTTTGAAATCTGTTCCTTGAGAACATTTTTTTCTAAACCAAGGTACAGCTCTTGAACTTACAGCCCAATATGAATTTATTGTTGGCTTTCTTGTTATTCCCATTTCCAATAAAACGGCTAGAAATGCCTTCTATTCCACGACAGTAACTGGATACCAATCTATCAATCTCGACTTATCATTTGCTATGGATGTTGATAACAATTCTTCGGCATATCTGTCTGTTTCCTCAACCATCATTGCCCAATCAGAGAATCAGTAAAAAAGAGATTAAAATATTCAATCGGTTTGGAACCAACAGGTAAAAGATGTTGCCGATGGTCCCGAGTTTTCTACGAATTCGAATAAATTTCCTTGGCGATCATATTCATTTTCCATAATTCTAATATATATTTCGAGATGTGACTAGTATTTTGGATATTAATGTCAGAATCAGAATCGTCGATGACATTCTTCTTCTTTAAAAAATGGCAACATCACTGTCGGTGCTGTCGCAATTCGAATCCGCTGTTATGCTTCGCCGTTTTACGTTTCGAAGCCATTGAATTGCTGAAGGGCATAAAATAATAATAAAATAAAATTGTAATGGGGATTACGTATAAAATTACTAAAAATATTGCTGCACATACCTTTTATATACGCAATAAAATGTTTTAATAATATTTTTATATGATTTGAACGCACTGACGTCACTAAGAACTGTTGCTCAGGAGAATGTCAGAACAAGACTA
This sequence comes from Tetragonula carbonaria, assembly GCA_032399595.1. Taxonomy (NCBI): domain Eukaryota; kingdom Metazoa; phylum Arthropoda; class Insecta; order Hymenoptera; family Apidae; genus Tetragonula; species Tetragonula carbonaria. The sequence goes on along the minus strand of JAUCRC010000018.1, from coordinate 5,502,754 downwards.
AACTTTAGGAAAAATTTGTTGCATGTAAGCAGAGAACAGCGCTATCGCTTGGCAATTTTCGATTGGGAAATAAGAAAGGCCCGTAAACGGTTAATCTTGTCATAATTTAACTTCAATGTTTGCTTCCTTTATTTATCAAGAATTTCGTACTTCAAGAAGCAAATATTATATGCATCTATTAAGCAGCGCCGAAAATCGGTACATACATACTTGTCCATTCATGGTATTTGCATCTACTCTAGCCAGTATCTACTCGTAGTGCAATGTAGTTTAATGTGCATAGTATCAAGAATACTATACGTATACAAGCAAATACTCAGTTAGTAAGAATCATTTTTTATTTTCATTAATATATGCGCAGAAAATGTTAATCGATTTGCGATTAACGTTTGAGTGAAATGAATCGCTATAAAATAAATACATTTGATGAATGTATTTGTGCATCTTGTAGCTAAAATAAATACATTTGACGTGGATGTCAGAAAGTGACATTTTCTCTTTCCAGCCGCTCTTATCAAGTTTTTCTCGTTCACAATTGATTTTGTTGTTTTCAAGTTTTCTCTGTCGACTGTCAGAGAGATCACTGTTGTATGTGAATAAATAAATACATAGTTAGTGGACATCGATGTTAATAGCGTAGTATTTCATGAACATCGGAGAGATAAACACCTAGCTAGCGGGAATCAATTTGTTCACATAGTATTTCATGACAGTCGGGGGAAAGAAATTTCTCGATCTCGCCCCCCAATCACTTTTCGCGAAATTATGAAAGGTATCATTCCCTTTTATCTCATTTTTGATATCATTTTCAGTTGATCATCGGTAAGATACTTCTTTCTAGAAGATGTCTTTCAATTTCTTCAAGACGTGAACGACTGAAGAAAGGCAACCGTCGATTAATCGTTTTTCAACGCTCAATGAGCATTGGTGAACAAGATTCCCGATTTTGCTCTCAGCTAATCTTCGCAAAGTTTTTCTTACGACTATGAACAAATGCCTATGAAACGACTATGAACAAAATTTATTACGATTATGAACAAATGCAGGAGAAATTTATCGAGCATTAATCGTAACAGTGGAAATTTCAACCACGATGATTATTTGTGAAGATATTAATATCAGATGTAATTTGTACGCCATGAAAGTTCAACAACGTTCGTAACGTGAAGCTTGAATGATTCAATAAGTGAAAGTGTAGCGTGGAAATAAACTTTAGTATAACTTCTCTGTCTAAATCTTCGCATCTTGTAAAGTATTCTGGATACTTTGGAAGCAAGTACTCAGCAAACAGAAGCACTCATTAGACAGTGCTGAAAGTTTAATATTATTAATTAATTTCAATCTGTGTATACTTATGGATTCACAGCGGCCTTAGTTAATACTTACGCCCCACAGTACAATGTGATGATGGCTTTGAATACTGTACTTGCATAAACAAATACTCAGTTATTAGAATAATAGTAATGTCCTGGCGAATAATAGTAATGAAATTTTCTCAGATGGCTGTAACACTGCAGATGAAAAATTTTTCAAAAATGCGAGGAAATTTCCAATGTTTAGAAATTATATTCCATTATCGTCGTCTGCGCAACCACTCCATCTAAAGTCATGCCGAGGCGAACTACACCAGTTATTATTTGATCTTCACCTTGTACCACGATCAATACTTTTTTCCTTTAATTCCAATTTGGATAGTTCGCTTTGGCGAACCGTGGATTCTCTGCTACTCAGCTCGGGAAAATGGCGTCCTCTTGCGACGTGTGCCAGTTTTGTGCCAACAGGCCCCAGAGAGGAGTTACGTACTACGACTTGAGCCACAAGAGATTATTGTATTGCGATTCGTAGTGCCCTAACTATGCTCTCTTCTCTTTCTAATAGGCGTTGGGGTGCGATTCATCTAGCTGGCGGCGTATGTCCTTTGAAATCTCAAGCGATTGGTGTTGCCCTTCTTTGAAACTCAGTTCCAGTGGCGTGTTGCTTTCGTTGCACTTTTAGCGTCGTAACGCTATACGAAATAAATAATAAATAAAACAAGATCTTCAGTTTCTTCTTCTTAACAATAATCGTCGTTGTTCAGATTTATTTGAGAGTTTGGCTGTTTTATAGATTATCCTATCTAGCTGAGCTAGATGATAACAAGAGTCATTAGCTGAAAAGTAGATTAAAACAGTCATAGTTACTCTCGCTAAATATGTATTTAGAACGATACAGCTATATACTAATACAATATATATTTATCACATATGCCGCTTTTACCGTTGCTGGAGAGAGAAGACCTCTATCTCCTTATTATACACACAAAAGCAAAAATGAAACGTTCTCGTTGTAATGACTCAGAGTTGCTTTTCACGGCAATTTAAACACATTAATTATTAAATTATTAATAATTCTTTTCTTAATTATGAAACGATTCACTATTTATACGACTTTCATCTTGAGTACAATCTGTTACCGAATGCAGATTTCTCGTAGTTTCGAGATAAACTTAGTTTCGTAAAATGAACTTAGTTGATGTATCCCGTTGTTTTATTATTTCTCGATTTCTGGACATTTTTCAGACTTCAGTTTACTGATCATATCTCACAATTGACAATTTCATTTTCATTTACAGAAGATGTGATTGCCATCATTCGACTGTGTAATATTCAATTCCACGTCTTCTTGTGCCATTTTGATACATTGAATGCCATTAGCCATTAAATTACTAGCGCTCAATGACGCTTACTAATGTAAGTGAAACTGTGAAGGTTATGAGTGATACTAATAAAAATGTACAATTCAAGCTGTTAAGGCCACTCACGACTGTGTCGATCACGCATCTTGCCTGGTCACTTGATAGTCGAAAAATCATCCACTGATTAGGAAATGAGATGAGCCTGCCTTGTAATTGTAATACTTATTTTATTTCTACAGTATACGCTTATAATACTTTATTTCTACAATAAGCTAATGTAACTCTTCAATTAAGTCTCTTCTAAGTTTATTGTAGAAATAATTAATATAAACTTAATACGAAACAAAATATACACAAATTAAATTACTAACTAACGGTTGGTGTCTTTAATACTTATTCTTCCTAAAATATTTATATTATAGGATAATGATAGAGTAACAATGTACTAAAAATAATAATATGCTGTTATTTAGTTTTTATGTTCTGAAGAGATTGGAGGAGGAAAACAGCACACTATCACAATGTTATTCCTCTATAAGTGAATTGAACTGATTACAAAGAATTAAAGGAAGCAATATATATATATGGCTAACTTACATAAAATACATTTATATGTATCTTTTTGAAGACTTTAGAAAAGCTTGTACAAAGATGAATCAGGTGTGTTAATATGAAAAAAGGCTGCAGGAAAATAATGTTGTAAGATCTCTATTGTTATTTTAATAAATTTTAGTTACAGCCGGATAATTATTAAATCATCTTCAAATATAGTAAAATATAAAAGTATAATGAAATATAGTTGAAATAGTAATTGTCTAGTTTATGCTTTATGTATTGAATTTAATGCTTTATTGAATATGCAAAATGTATGCAGAATATGTATAACAATAACCATATGTTATTGTTAAAATTTTTAACTTTATGCGTTTTAATAAAAGAAGAAATTATGAAAATCTCTAATAACAAAATGCAGTTTTTAAATGTTTTGAGATTATTTAAAACAAGCTAATTTTGAAATTTTCTTGTCTTTTAATTTATTTATTTCATTATTTTCCTTATAATTTCTATTAATTTTACGTTTGCATAAATTTCATTTTATTTATATTCACATGTTTTTTATATTCACAAAAATATTCTTGATGCTTTTTAGTTAAATTTTAACTTCTGGATAAATTTAGATTAGATTTAAGTATGTTTATATATCTTACTTTTCTTATTTCTTTCATTAAGAATCATTTGCTTCTTTTTTGGATTTTTCCGAAATATTGACGATATTGCCGGTCGGTTTTCGCCGACACTAACTTAATTATTATAAATTCTTAGAGATTTTTGTAGATTCTTATAGATTCTAATTTTTATTTTTTTATTTTTTTATTATGTGATTGAAATATAATCCAAATCTGAAATATAACTTCAATTTATTCCTTTATATTCTGCAATTATTTTTACATTCGTTCGCAACGACTTGATAATTATAGATATAGTTTGTTAAGTCAAATTTCGGATTGTGTGTTTATTATACCAAAAAACGGAAGAGTAATTCTGTACTCAGTGATTTTTCCGAATTTTGCCTATTTTGATATATTTTTCCTATTTGATATGAAGTTTTTCCCTTAAACGCTTTATAAAGCGTTTAATAAGAATACATTTGGGGAATGTTGAAAAAATTACGTACTGTTATTTAAAAAAAAAAAGAAAATATGTATGTACAAATGTATGAATAAAAATATGTATGATATAATCATATTAAAATAGGTAAAATATGAAAAAATTACTAAATTGTATAATTACTAAAGAAAGAAGCATATATTCGCTTTCTTGAGTGTATTTTATTGTACATATTTACATTCATAGTGAATAATATAAAATATCATAGTGAATAATATAAGGTATCATTTGAATTAACCTGTGAAGCCCAGGTTCAAGATCACAGATATCGCAAAAATAATCGGTACGTTTCTTTTCACTTGGTTTATTTGACTTGAAACAAACGGTACAAATTTTTTGTGTTTCCAACAGATAGTTGATAAACAAACTGTGACCTGTTATTCAAACCTATTATTATATATTTTCATTATTGCTCTCAGACATTAGTCCTGGTCGTAATGTGACTACCCGAAAATTCCAACCAGTAATTTTTCTCAAAATCTTTTATGTCATAATTATTTCATTATTTTTTATTGCAAATTTCTTGTATATATGTTTACTACAAACACTTTAAATCCCAAGAAAAAAAATTTTTTCTACTAAAATATTTTACAGAGAAGGACTATATTGGTTTAGAGTATCAACTTCGCTCATTATATTATATATTTTCGATATAATTGACAATTATTTCAAATTTGGTCATATATCCCAGACAAATATCTTATAATCTTGATCTTCTTTAGTAATCTGTCTTGAAGTAAAAAGACAACGAAATTATAATTTCTTTTGCACTATGTTTTCCTTGAATGCATATTGATAGATACTGAAATAAAGTTGGATAATTTTCTATAGTCGTCATTTCGATTGATTTTTTTATTGGTTGTAAAATAGTTATTACAGCGTATGTAAATTTGTTTATTTAATGCTCGTGCAGGTATAAAATTGGCCAATTTTGTTACAAGGCTCATAATATCTTCCAAGAACATGAAACCGGCCTTTGCTAATGTATAACACAATGAAAACCTAGACCTGAATGTACAATATGCTTGATAAATATATTTACCAAACTATTTTCCTCTTTAGTAATATTCCGAGCATCGTCAATAGTTACTGACACAATTTTAAAAAGGTCTATTTCTCTCTCAGTGAGTGCATTAACAGCGTTGTCGCAATATATGTATTGCTTTTGTGGTTGTTGCTAATGATAATAAATTGATTAATTCTTCTTTGATTTTATCTCCAACACAATAATGAATAAAAATTGCTGAAACGAGCTGATCCAATTGTGTCAATATTCTTGTCAAGGCAAAGAGAAATTAAGTGAGAATGATTCATGTCTATTTTTCGTTGATGAGTTACATTTTTTGCTATTTTTCACTATATTTCCAGCCAAAGGCATATCTTTCATTCTTTGAATAATTTTTTCCTTATTTTCGAAATCTTCAAAGAGAACTGAGACGCTTTTTAACCATATTCCCCATCACTAAAAGGTTTTCAGCAAAGGTGTTTAGCAATTACAATTTTGAGGTTATAAAACTAGCAGCAGTTATATTTGAATGACCACTGATAAATTTCATTAGAGACGTTGATTGAATATTTTTATGTTTGATTCTTTGGACAATTAATTCTTTTTGTTCGTTTTTATTTTTCTCAAAGAACGATTTATGGTTTATTTCATAATGCCGTTTTACATACAACAGTCTCAGAAACACAAGACATATACTGCTTTATTATCTCTGTAAATCATACCATATTCTTTAGTTCACCAATTTTCGTTCAAACTCTCTACTGTTTGAGTAAGGCTTATAAAAAAAATTTATTCACAAGTAAAATCGAATGGAACGAAAAGCCAAAACTCGTAAAAATTCAACTATCGCACACTTTGGGAGTACGCGGTGAGGTTAATCGTTGCGAATGAAAGTCGTTTGCAAAATAGCAGACGTTCTAAGCGCGTTTGTAGAAGTCACAATACGCTCGTAAATCGAATCGGTCTAATTGTTTCCGCTACATCTTGGCTCGAAAAGCGATGTAGGCGAGGAGAGAAGTGTAATAGGTCTATAATTACGTTATTGAGAAGGTTGGTTGATTTTTGGCCAAAATGTGCTGTTGGGTAAAGGTTTCAGTTCCATAAAGTATTATTTGTAATTTACAAACTTTATGAGCCTAACGATGCGTCCCTTACATTACGTTTATACGTTTATTAGGCTTGGTTGTAGGATAAAGGTCAGACACACATGAACAATAAAAATACATCTATTAGTGGTCGGATGCAACACAAAATATATTAAACAACACAATTTATATCGCCGAGTAGGACACTGATGATCAGCTGTTTTCATTTAACATGGCGGTGAAAGAATGAGTATGTGTAACATATAAGAAAACATAAGTTTTTATCGTTTCTAATCGTTTTATTAAAACAAATTCTAAAAAAAGGAATTGTTAAAAAAAAAATAATTTTTTTGAAGCACAACATTTTCTTTATTTGTCAAAATCGCATATTTGGTTTTAAAAGAGACAAAAATGGCTGTTGCTAGTGCACACTAGTGACTTTTTTTACCTGTTCAGATATAGCTTAGTTTGCGTTTTACCTGTACTTACATGATAAGAGCAACAAGTATCTTTAATCTCCGGATACAACATTGTTTTTTTTAATTCATGTGGCTTTGATTGATCACTGATTTGAACGCAAAGAAAGTATGATAAAAAGAAAGAGACTATATTACGCAGCTTGCTCAAGTTATTCACACTGTAGACTGCATAACGAGCGGGAGAAAATTAATTTGTTGATTAATTTCTTCGTACAAAAACGAAATGCTTGATTTTACACTGTGCAAAAAATTGAACTGAGCGCATAAAATAATGTTATCTTTTGTTGTTGTGAAGTTGTTCACGTGCCACAAAAATTTTCGTACGTACATTCCTGGCACGTGTGCCTTAAGTTCGCCATTGCACTATCATACTATTTCTATTTTTCTTATCTTTATAATAATAAAAATTAAATCATCAACACTATTACCTTTGATTCGTAAATATAATTCTTCTCAGTATGTTCGTTTTAAGTATGATTATCTCGAAATCGAAAAAGTGTTTAGTATGATGTATAGTAGTCTCTATACACTATGAGACTTTGTATATATTATACATTATGGTGGTTTAAAAGGTGGTTAAAATTTTTTATTTGCATTCGTATTTTAAAATAATGTAATTTACGGTGATTATCTTTTATACGTGTATCAAACAGTTTAATCGTACATAATTAATCGTATAATTAATATTAATCGTACACAATTATAGTACCACATTTGATTACACACAAGGCATCTGAATTATATACACACAGTTCGTTCCTGATGTGTATAAAATATAAAATATGATACTTTTAATATTTGAGCACATTTGTGGCATTATATCTAATTGTACATGAAGTATGAAAAAAAAAGGAAAAACACTATCAAAATATCAGTAGTACTAATAGTGTCAATAATGATTATTTTTTAATATATCCTTTATTGGATATTAACATATCCTACGTTTTTGTAATATGTGTTGGAATTGCTTTTTCATCCTGATTATTAGCGTATTTAAATTAATTTTGCATATGCGTTAGCTGTGTAATTTCATTGTACTTTCAACCGAAGTACGATTAATTATTTGTTACGTACCCCCATAAAAAAAGAATCGTACGACGAACAATCTGGCGATTTCGATGACCGTGTCATTGATTTAAATTTTCATTTTACTGTTTCTTTACTGTTGATTATTTCCATTAAAGATCTGATTTGTCTTGGATTTGTTTGTATTAGCAAGCGTTTCGAATAATTTAGAAAACAAGAAATCTGTAGAACAAAAGAAAATATTTATTTTTCTGGATTTTTATATAAATTCCATAATTGCTGGAATGATTTGTCCGTAACAGCTACGTTCGGACCGATCGGAATGTGTGCCATGTGTGGTGAAAAATCCGCATGAAAAAAAAGTTTCCAATAAAAAAAAAAAGATCACCTCTTTTGTCTCTTTGTTTGCAAGAAAGCATTGTTGTGAAACGGCATGAACTTACGAACTTGATCGAATAATGATCTTTTTCGTTCGATTGCGTTCTATACTAAGAAAAAATGTAATTCGCACTTAAATGTTTACTTAAAATAATTTTGTTAAAATCCGTCAAAACTCATGAGTCCTCAATTTCGATATTGGATTTGATGATTTGTAATTATCTTCGTTTGAACTTGCCAAAACACGTAAACAAACGTATGACAATATGATTGATATATCTTGAAAATTTAATTCGATAAGAGTCAACGTTAACTCCATGCGAATTGTTTTTCTGGATCGGAATTCGTTTTCATTGGAATTCTTGATAATTAAATATCGATCGTTTAAAAGTCCAGCTTCAACAGTGGTGATATTTGTTCACTATTTTTCTGCTTTATTTTACTCTTTTCATCTATTATCGTCACCTTTTTTTGCATTTCGCGAAAAAGTAAAAGAAGCAAAGTAGAAGAAAGAGTTGAGAAAGTAGAATTACTTGTTTTGCATACCGTCGTTATCCATCAGAAGAAATCATAAAATTCAACAAGATTTTAAAAATTGTTATGAGAATTGTGATCTAAGTTTCATCCGAGAAGTCTACGAGCATCTAGATTTAGTGTTATATATCGAAGTCGGTGAGAAGAATTCCAAAGTGGCCTTTCTTTTTTAAAAGAAAGCAAGAAAAATAAAACAGAGTTTTCAAAAGTCGAAAGGTACACATATTGAAAAAAATTCAAAGACTTGAAATTAAAAACTTCACGCAAATTGGCAGATAATTTCCGATTTGATTGAATACCTTTAACGATTTTAGAAACCAAATTGAATTATTTATTACTGAATTGGGAGTAATTGAACTATATCATTATCATACGTCTTTCGAAGGTAAAATATAAATATAATTACATATTGTTCCTGTTGTTTGATCGTTGTGAAATTTTTGCACACATCATTTTCTTAAGAAATATAATAATTGTTGTAAGTTTTTACTTAGTTTTTACTTACACTTAACTTACAGTTAGTAACTTAATTTTTGTATCAAGATGGTGCGAATAATACATCGGAAACGAAGGACAAGACATTATGAATGAGATAATACACCAGTATCGTATTTTGAGTAATTTATTCTCATTATATATACCAGTATCTTTGAGCAAATTATTCTCATTATAAGTTGAACTCGTAATTCGGGCCAAATCTGTGCCTTTTATTTGAATAAAACACGCTTCCTCTGTGTCCTCTGATTAGGTTAGGTATAGGTTCTTCTATGAGTCGTAGCCATTATCTTCTTTTGGCTGTTATACTTCTTTGTCGTCGCTATCACCGGTGCTCTGAATGTATAGCTAAAGATGATCGTTATACTGAGATTAATTTAAATTATAACGTGGCAGCAAATTAATAAATATGATTACTTTTCTCACATTTATGCTCAATGTAAACTTAAGTACTCGATTCGACTTTTATCTAGAAGACAGAACCTATCTCGTTGTTGAGATAAATTTCGTTTTATGCATAGCGAAAGTGCAGCCGCTATCACATTCAATGGTCAGCTTACGACTACAATTCATGGTTCTCCCAGAAATACTACGCATCTCCAAGATTCTAGTTACAATTAGATATGTCTTCGATTATACTCAAGATCTCATCCCACAATATGTTGCACATGAATGATCTGAGAATCGATCCCTCAGAAAACTTAACTACTCGATTCGACTTTTATCTAGAAGACAGAACGTATCTCGTTGTTGAGATAAATTTCGTTTTATGCATAGCGAAAGTGTATTCGGTCACATTCAATGGTCAGCTTACGACTATAATTCATGGCTTTTTCAGAAAACACCCACACGTATATTTCTTTGGACGATCGAATTCAGATACTGTGTGCTCTGCCGACTCTATCTTGCATTCTGAATTTCTCGTTATCTTGATCAGATGGATCGTTGGTTTTTCTCCTTATCAGTTTTTACACAGTAACACAAATTTCGTCTTTTGCATAGTCATTTGAAGGGAATTCTGCCTGAACCAACTAGCGACGGAATTCATGGTTCTTCCATCGGTACTATTCGTTTTGTCTAAGAATTTCTGCTGAAATTATTATCACCAAGTAATATATGCTACTGCAATGGTGTTATGTATGTCTTTGATTATCTTCTGGGCTTCGTTTTATAACAGGTTGCGCACGAATGACCTGAGAAACGATCCCTGTAGAATGACATGTGTGTTTCTTCGAATGGTCTCCGAAGTGTATAGTATCACTGTTCTGTCTTGCAGGTAATTTCTCGTAATATCTTGATGGTAAGTAGTTTGGTAATATCCACCTTAGTAGTTTTCGGACGACTTTATTTATGAATTGCTGAATATCTATATTTAGGAACTGTCATTGATCCTTTGCAAGATGTCCATGAACCACTAATTTTTAACTATGATGGAAGTCGCTGTATAACAGTGCATACAAACACAATTTCCCACAATTTTTCAAGACGATGAGTTTCGACGCGGGATTTATTTTAGAAATTGGTATCTCGAAAGGTATGATGAAGACACTTGCTTTGTGACGATTATGCCAATGACGAAATTAAAAGATCTCAATTGAAAGAAGCGGTGAATATATTTTCAGCACGAGAGAAAGGACTTAGGTACGTAATAAAACATCGTTGTGTTATTAAATGTATATTAAAAATTGAGTTATATTTAGATCTGCTTTTTGCACGTGAAACAGATACATTTCTCTTATTATTTCAGCACATCGAAACACAAATCACAAATTTTCAATGTCAAATATCTAAAATACAAGTATAATTTTTTAAAAACATTTTGTCACAGGTCTAAAGCTACAAAAAAGGATGGAGAAACTTAAAAAGATGTTAGAGAAATTCAGAAGATGTAAAACAGAATCTGCTGTGTCTCGAAAGAGCTTTATTTCTTGTGATTAATTATTATTTTTTATGATCAATTTTTAAAAAATATCACAAATAATATAAACACAAACACAGCATTATGAGACACTGGATAAAGTTATCAGGATCTTATTTAACTCTTTCCTAGTGAGACACGTCTTTTGCCAGAAAAAATATAAAGCATCCTATTGAGAAATAATGAAATTTTATACCAACCAAAGCTGCAATAATATAACTAACTAACTATAATTAACTACGTTGGTTAGTTTTCATGAAAAAATTTCTGTGAGAGGTATTTCAACCATATAATTTTCCTTATAATCAATATACTCAATATAATTTATAGTGTCCATATAATTAAATGAATTTCTGTCCTTCTCTGAAAAAAAAGAAAAAAAAATATTAACTTTGTTTAAATGTTCTTGCATCAGTAATAGTAACGATCATATTGCGAACTTTTATGCGTTTATATAGAATTCTAAAGTACGAAATAATATAGATAAAATAAGATAGATATGAATAATATAATATAGAAATAATATAGATATGAAAAAGTCTACAAAATATCCAAAATATAGTGGTTTTTTTTTTGATATTTATACTTATACATTTTAATTATATTCTCAAAAATATTAAGTTATATAAACAATCTAGTGATGACTAGAGTTTATCCGTTTATTACGATATTGTTGAATAACTAAAAAGTTTGCATTGAGTCAAGCGAATATTCTTACTACTAAGGATAAAATTTGGCAGGATTCGTCATGGCCTACACTTTCCCTTCATCTAAGATAATATATAAGATTTTTTGGTGAAAACCAAAGGACAGAGATTTTATTATTTTATTATTTTACTTTACTTTATTTTATTTATTTTATTATTTTATTATTTTACTCAATTAGATTCAGTAACGCATGAAACTAAAATGTACATTATTTAAGTGTACACGACTCAGTCTGAACAACGACTCAGTCTCAGTATACACGACTTTGAAATTGGAAAATAAAAATTTTGATGTCAGAAGTGAGATGCTTTGACGGTGGAATTGCTTTTAAATATTTATGATACCTCACTGGGAAAAAAAATCAACTATCAATTTTAATTGGTGAGGAGAAAAGAGGATTAACATCTTAAGACCACATTCATAATTATGGCAACATCCATAATTTGAACTGGCCAGGAAGTCCCTACGATTTCTATTAACAATTGGCTAGCATGCTAATATACGTAGAAAGTTCCAATTCAGATTTGTACAGCGTATTGTTGTTTAACAATTAATTTTTAATCATACATATGTAAAATGAAAATTTTAAAAGTTGAATTTACCTGGGGAGTTTGTCTTCCTATTGTGGATGATTTTCTAGAAAACATTTACGTTATTTTATTTTAAAAAAGGAAAGAAACACAGTACAAACTTGCAAAAAATATGTACAGAAAGGATATTATTGAAGAACGAGTGTCTTAGAGAGATATTGACAAAGTAAAGTATAAATCCATGGGAAAGTGCATCCATCATCTATGTATCAAAATCCTTTACATGAATCGTTTACACGAACTTAGATTATTGATGTTTAGAGCATAACGTGAAAAATTGAATGAATTAGGAGCAAAATTTTTTATCCAAATACATAATTTGTATTTTTTTAGTTTAATCTTCATATTTAATAGATACAATTAATACAGTCAATCTATACAGTGATAAAAAGAATAACTAATATAATGATTAGGTAACTGAAGACTGCAAAGTATGACTATTCGTTGTTGAATTTTACAATGACTGAAATATATGTTTTTAATCGCATTAGAAAGAATTAGATAGATGATTGGATAGATGGAACGTCAGCTATTTATTAGGAACAAATATGATAGTTGAAAATGTAAAGAATTAGCAATAAAAAAAACATCGTAACTTTTGAAGTATAAAAGAAATATTAATTCTCTTAATGGAATTGGATATTTACTGATTGTAAGTACTCAATTATTTACGTATCCAGCAATATATGTACATTTGTATGTTTTTATTTAACACGTATGTATTAATCGATTGAAATTTTTAGTTTGATTGACTGGTTAATATTCGAATCCGAACCAGAATAGTTGTTGGTGAACAAATCACCAGGCAACATCATTGGTTTTTGGATTCCCTTTGGAATATTTTTCGACGACACCCCAAGACGAAGATTTCGAGCAATTTGGACAGATTCGAGACGAATTCGATTGAAGATCCAGAAGTTTCAGTTATTTTTACATTTGTCGAGAATCCAAAGAGTTCTAACCCGGACCTTTTGCACGTACCGAGAAGAAACTCGGGTTAGTAGCAAAAAAAATAAAAAGAAAAAAATATTCGTGTAAAAACAAATTTGAGCTATCCACCAAAAATTCGGTTTCTATTCAGATTAATTACAGTCCCAGAGGCTGAAACTTTTTGATCATCCTAAAAATTTCTGTTTCAAATTGATTATTTAAGAATCCCATATCTTTCATTATCGTTACCTAGTTAATTCAGGAATTGTTCAATGTCAAAGCATTAAAAAACGAACATAAACCAGTAGAGGGACATAAGTTGCAAGAACCTGGGTCCGTAATCTCTTCTAGAATTTTTTTAAAGTTAAAAATGACAGTCCGAGTAGTGAAAGGAGTAGCAAGGAAGAACGCTTAACTCAACTAATAACAGAGCAAGGACAATATCTATAGAAGAAATGGAAGAAATATACCGAAGGAGTCGATCAGAAGTGACTTTGCTATTTGGCATCATCAATCATAGGACAGTCTCCTCAGTAATCTTTAGAAGGTTTTAGTTGCTCATTTTTTATTAAAAAATTATTATTAAGTTTTGTATTAAAAGTTAAGTTTTGTATTGAAAATTAAGTTTTGTATTATTAAGTATTGAATTAAAATGTTTACAAAATATAATAGTTATGTGTGATGGGGAATTCGAGGAAAGGGCCCGGAATTTTCTCCAATGCCCAACAACGACACAATTGTCGCCATCTGAAGCGAAGGCTAAGCCTGTGAATATTTGTGTTAGCCATCTAGGCCTATCGCTCAAAAATATTAAGGATACGATTGTTATGTGTGCATGATTATGTTAGAAGATGAAGATTTCGAGAATCCATGTGGTAAAGAAATCCAGCAGAGAGAGACGAGAGTAAAGACAAAGAGACTGTGAGTCAGCGAGTAGAGACAGAGCTTTAATAGAGAGAATACAGAGAGTACTAATCTTTTTGTTACCGCAGCATTAAGACTTTTTATTTCTGTCAATCCTTATTTCAATAAACTTGATTTAACAACGTGGAATAAAATATTCCCTTTATTTTATTCCTACATTGCTACAATAGCAATGTAGTCGAAATATGGCGATACAGCAGGACTGACTGTAACCTGAATCGTAAAATAACGTAAAATAACCGTAAAATAATCGTAAAATAACCATGACGGAGTGATTACATGATTATTATTGCACGTAATTTGTCGCCAACGTGTGTGAGGCGATCTTGTTTTTTTTTTTTTTTAATAAGAGAGAACTTGCATGAATAAACCACTACGATAAAAACTGTTACACATTATGCGATTTGAAGGTTCATTGATGAATTAAGGCCGAATGTAACATCAAGATACATATATTGATATACAGCAACATACAGTATACACATAGTTATCTTAAGACTTAATTAAACTTAATTAAACTAATTGTAAGCCAGATCGATTCTATTACACACTGTTTACTCAATCCTCTGCTCTTCTACATTCAAAGATCAGATCCATGTGTGTATGTGTGTGTGTTGTCTTTTCTTTCTCACACTTATACCTTCAAAATTATATTATTTTACAAATATTATACATACATAAAATACATAACGTTGTGCATAACGAAGTATTGTAAGCCTCAGTCGCTTTAAAGTGATAAGCTTTGCTATGCTAAGTTTTAGCATTACTATTATAACCACTGATCAATCGTGTAAACTGGCTGTTAAGACTCGTGAAATATAATTATAGTGGAACATCGTAACAAAAAACAAACAAGTGCAATTAAATGAATCGTAATGAGCCGTACATTATTTTTCGTATAAAATCATTTTGCAATAGTCGTCCTTCATCTTTTATAATTCTCTATTATGTATTGTCGAATTGGCGGCTCGCGAACCAATCATGACTTGTACTCCTCTTTTGAAAGCTCTCTTTATACTTACACTTTACTCTATTCCTTTCTCCTTCGAATGTTGCGCGAGTCCCACTATCACTCTCGTTTTTTATAAGAAATTAAAAATACTTTCATGACTTTTTTTGGTACTTGAGTACCGCATGTGCCAAATAAATGAAGTTAAGAACTTAAAAGGAGTTGCTTTTTTTGTACAGTGTATTTTCTAGTAATAAATAAATTTCAAGCTCTCAAAAAGCTAAAACAGATATATAATTTTAAAGTATATTGTATATTCCCCAAACATCATTTCTGGTACACGCGGCATTTTGAGACAGTTCACTTGGAATTGTCTTAAAACGTCGACACTCAACGTGTTAAATAAAATATGACAAAGCAATATAAGAATATATAATAATAATAAATTGTTGAGGCTCCGGTCCAGCCGTAAATTATGAAAAATTGAATTACGGGTTATGAAAATGTATCGTATCGCTAATGTATGTGTATGTAGAAAAGATTGTAGAAAAGTACTTTCCCATAAATTGACAAAGTTAAAAGATTGAACGAAATATGTGTAATAATTTGCATCTGGTAAGAGAATCGGTCAGGACCTGAAAGAAAAAGAAGAGAAAGTCGAATTCCATTTTGTTTCCCTTCAGACTCTAATCAATTCTTTTACCACTCACAGTCCAGCCATTATTGCACATGTTTGATTTATTGTTTTCACTTTATCAATTATAATCTCTTCTCATGCACATGTTAGCGATGATGTATTTTCATAAACAGCTGAATACAGCTTTCCATAATTTACGACTGTATCGGGGCCTCAACAACTGATTATTATTATTATTATGTATTCCTATATTACCTTATCATATTTTACTTAAAAAAAAAGTCGATACGAAATTGTTTTTAATTTCTGTTACAAAAAGCAGATGATGACGGGATTTAGTGCAGCATCCGGAGAGAAGAAAGAAACAACAGAGTTAAATATATAGAAGACTCTTGCCCTACCGTGGCTCTCACACAGGAATACAATCCACAATTGCCGCCAGTTCGGCAGGCCTGATATAAAATATTATCCGCTATTTCATTGTTTTTTTCTACCGACTGTTACATCATAAGGTCCTTATACTGCCACGTTTACCTTGCATCTGGTACTTTTTGCAACTATCCATTACTTTCAACATTCTTTTGACGTCGACGTCGATAGAACCCTGACTTTAAAGCGACTAAAGTTCATTTTCAATCCGTCGTGCGAAGGAACATATTGTTTAAGATTCACGTTCTAACGAAATTAAACATATGAGAATTAGCAATAGCTTCATCCATAACTCATCAGTAAACGTAACGTAAAATATAAGAGGGTCGCTCTCCGAAAAATTCCACATTTCATACGACAATATAGATATCACTATAAAGAAACTACAGTATGGAAATCGTCATTGAAGGGTTAAAATCCATGGCCAAGATAGACTCTAAATCATATATAAATACCGAATGGAAACAATGTTACTATTAAAATTGAATTTTAATTTTTTTCTGAAGTCTTCTTCAATTCGTCATAATTCCCGAATTCCTCCAGCTAGCTCTGTTACTCAACAACATCGCAGTCATCGAGTACAATTTCGATCGTGCGTGAGCTTTTGTAATAAATCAGTACCAAATCCTGTGACCAATTATTAGTGTCGATGTTCTTGAAATCCATGGTTTTTAAAACTACTCCAGAATCAAAGCGCCTACTTGACGACACCATCGAGTGCAGCACAGCTTTTGGAGAAGTTCAAGAGAATATTGGAGTGACTGGTTGGTATTTCTAGTTGCGAATAAACTCGACGTAACGACGCGGATAGCCCGGGAAATTTCTATTGTTTTTTTTCCAAAACTCCAACTTTCGTCTTTAACCGAGTGCAAAATTTCTGTGAGGTTATAAATATATCGAAGCGGTTTTTCCAATTGCAGGTGTTCACTGTTTTCCAATTGTAAGGTCATAGGAAAATGAGACAAAGGAAAGAATGATCTATTCATCTGACCAACTTCTCTCATTGGTATGGAACGCACATCGCGCTTATGGTCAACAAAACATCGGTGAAGGAGTGAATTTCCACATGCGATGCTGGACATTTAATTTTGTTTTGCTCGATCTTCGTTTGTTCGTATCGACCAGGTGGTATTTCGTTACTGAAAAAGTAGTTTTGTTTCAATTGAGCCGTTTATTTTGAAAGTGGCCTAAGTCCGTTTTCCAAGAAAAATCAAGCTAGCTGTTTTAATATTTCTACGTTATATCTTTTCATTTTTAAACAAATTGTAACTGATACATTTAAAATCACTAAAACTTTGTACACCGAAAATTAGCTGGTTAATAGAATGATAAAAAGGCATAGGTCCCTTGAAAAAAATAAAATTCCCTTAAAATAAAAAAAAAAAGATTTTTATTTTGAAAATGGCTCAAGTCCTACTTTTTTAAGAAAACTGATATTACGGTAAAATTTTATGAGATAAGAGCTATTTTTTATTATTAAGGTAGTAGTGTTCGATTAGTTCAGATAGTGATTTTTTTAAATAATAATAATTCTATTAAATATGGAGGATTTCATTTCAGAACTAAACCATATAAAATGTTCAATAAATGAAGATGCACTATTCAAAACTCTGGATTTATTACCGCGTCGAGTGAGATCAAGAAACTTTAATAATATTGAATTAACACCACTGTACAAAAATGTAAGACCAATCGCAATACTAAAATACAACGATATAATGGACTTATTATACTATATACCATTATAATTTCTTTTATTTTAAATCCTTCCCTATTTTGCATACACAAATACGAAGAAGAATGAATTATAAATACTTACGACAATTTTTATGAATTATAAATTATAAATTAATATTATTTGAATGTAACATTTCTTTAATAATAAACAAAAGTTGGATACTTTTTAATTTTATAACACAAAATCGTAATATTCTTTTATTTTATTTTAAGGGAATTTTATTCTTTTCAAGGGACCTGTGCTTTTTTAAAAATTAAAAAAATTATTTCGTTAATTTTGAAAATGGCTTGTGTCCATTTATAGCCATATCAAAGACGTATTACTTTCTAAATAATGTTTATCATACTAATTGGGTTGGTAAATTATACAGCCTTAGAAACACAAAAACATTATACTACACATATTGTCAGTTACTGATATTTTTAAATTTGTCAAACTTTAAATTTAAATATCTTGATTTAAAGATAAATGGCTCATAACTTGAGCCACTTTCAAAATAAACGGTTCAATTATCTATCCAATTTTTATCCTGTTATGCTATGATAAGCGATCATATGTAATCATATCTAATCTACAGTGGCATACCTTATTTCACTTGTTCCCTCTTCTCTTATCAGGTAGCCAGCAGTCTAGCGTCTTTAAAACTCTACTCAACTGCTTTAATCCAAAAGATTTAGCCCTTTGTGGTTCTCAGACTAAGATTGCTGAACAATTGTTTTTCTTGCTACTGCGCTGGTGTATCCGGATCGTGCAAGGCCACCGTGGAGGTTTTAGTCGGTAAAAATCCGACACTACCCGACTTCCCTCCCTCGGGGGAAACCGGGTGTCTTTTTGAAAATTTCCTCCACGTAAAAAAAAAAAAAAAAACTGCGCTGGTGTAGGTTGAATCATGCGCAAACAAATGGATCATGGATATAATCTGGATCATGATAGAATCGTATATAAAAGTTTCTTTAACGGAGGAAAGTTTCTTCAATCATTTTCCACGTCTTCCTCTGATGCACGACTTTCGATGACTTCTGTGGATATCTAAACAGACATATAATCTTATCTCAATGACGAATAATGTTATCATAGTTACTATCATTTAATGAAACTTTTTTTGTGCAATTTAATTATTAATTCTAATACGTCTTGCTACTATTATGTGCAATATTATAAATAATTTGTATTTATCCGCCGCACTCTTTTTGTTCAAATGTTTTAAATATGGATACAAAAAATAATAAAATTTATATAATATGCAAAATCCAATTGTACTCTCGTTTGATTATAATTCACTGTTGCAAATTCTTATTTAATTATTATTGTTATTATTGATATTGTTTAGTTATACTATTTTTAAGCAATAATAATTACAATCTTTTTTCATCGATATACAGTAGAACTTAAAGGATCAGCTTTTATAATAGATAAATCTAAATGTGCATCCATTTCGTCATCCAATTTTCCTACAATTTTGCCACATTATCACCTCTGATAATACGTAAACCTAGTATTGCTTACTTTACATCTTGAGTTATACTATGCACATGTTTATGAGACTCATCTAATATTATTAATTATTTGGTCGAGACTTGTTTTAATGTTCCGATGAAATTTCCACTATCAGAAGTGATTATAAAAATAGTATGATTTACATAAGTTTCCAAACCTGACGCTATAATCTTAATCGTTATTTATACATTAAAATAATTTTTTCTACTATACATTAAAATAACATTTTCTTTTCGCGTCGTAATTGTTGTTTGTATACCAAATACGTATCAATTAATTTACATGCTTTGCAAATATGTACAATTACATTTAGAAAAAAATTTCCTGTACATTATTATAAAGGAATTATTTATTTTGAATATATCAGATGTTCGATGTTAATCACATGAATCGGAACATTGAAATAAAAGCTTAACACATTCACTCATGTTATGGAATGATTATATCATTAGCAAATTTCTTCTCTGCTGAAAAACAATTGATTCTAACGTACCTGCTTTGGTTTTTCTGCTAGGATTTCTGCTTAGATTAGCGTTAATAAAATTCCTTTTACAATGTTGCATTTAGGAGGGATTTAAAAATCAATTCTTCCATTTCTACTCGAGATGCCGATCCAAACATCTCCTAAATGCCAAAGAGATACACCTTTGAACAACTTCTACTCTTCATTGCAACCTTCACTTCGCTGGAAAATCTTTGTCGCAAATGGAATCGCCGATGTTGTTTGCAATCCTAAAAAATGGCATCACGTTTAATTCTCGTGACAGTCGGATGGACTTTTCGAAGTGACAGGTAATAATGAGTCCTTTCGATGAAGAAAGTCTCTTTACCTTAAGACTCTCCAGCCTAGATTTGACAGACTGGACTGAAAGCCTCTATCAGAGATTTATTCATCTGAAAGAGGAAACAGTCACGCGAAGGCGGATCCCTGTTCCCTTCGATAAAGATAATTCAGAGGTGTTTCTTCTGGCTGGAAATTTCTGCTTCGGTATCTCGGGGACAGCTTGTTGAATTTATTCCCTTTTTAGTAGATTACGGGCCTTGAGGGATCTTAGGATCTTCAGAATTGCATAATTCCGTGCTGAACTACGATACACGTTCTATTATTTTACCAGAAGAGAGTCCACTGACACATCTTATCATATTGTCTGTCATACTTACGTTGCACGGTGATAGCCAATTCTTGTATTGTACAATACTATAATATGTACAAAGTAGACAATATAATATTGTAAATACGTCAAAAGCGATGAGTGATGTCTTTCTTTCCTTTCGTATCAAAATATTCGGAAGACGAATGTTTCATTCCAAAAAGGTCTATGCATATCTTTGTTCGCCTAGTAATCATCTTTAACCGGTCCAACGAAGATCTTGTCGTCAATTCATCTAGCATTTATGATAATCCGAAGCGACCATGAAGTCAGCTTCGTTAACAACAGCTGTAACGCTTGTCTTCTTTGAACAACTCCAACATTCAGACCATCGTTTCCAACTGAATCTTCAATCCTCCAGGGGCATCGTACTTCGAAAGGATTGGTGAAATTCACGAGAGATACTCTGTCAAATAACGAACGACATTTTTTACTTTTTCACGGAGAAATATTTAGTTTTTACTGAAGTTGAAACCTACTTACATTCCAGGCTCCCCGCTTCACATGCAGATTCCGTATATTTTCTTATCGGGTCCTCGATGCTAACATTCTTGGGACCAATTCGTGTCTCTGGAGCGAGTGAAATTAAAGTAACTATCTGAGCTGGCTATTGCTCGAAATTTCTGGAGATGCTACTCACTTCAACGACGATCCCGAACTAGGATATTCTCACAACTAGGAAACGATTTCGGATTTATCTCGCTTTTACAACGTTTTCTCAACTCGATCGGGAATTTTAATCCCTTCGATCAGTATCGTTATGTCTTGCGGGCGTTGAAAACGATTTGGATAAATCAACGGATAATCGGAAAAAATCGTTATGCTTTAGAATTCGATAATATCGGTTTCTCGTAATAAAAACACACGAAGTACGCTCCCATGTGTCGATGTCCTTTAGCTAAATTATAATTTTATCAAATTCTTTCGCTTTTTGAATTCTCTATATTTCTCTATATTTCTACATCAAAGCTGATCGATATCGCAATAAAATCCAAAGAAAAGATATTTGATATTGGTGAAATCCAGACTTTCAACAACCCCCCCTAACGTAGTTAAAAAAAATCGTTTCCTTTGCTTCGATTACAACGTGTATTTTTTTCTGACATATGCACGGTTCTATTACATTTGTTTCGGACGATCTAAATCTATCGCAGGATACATATTCTTATTATGATTTAATACTGCTTGTCATACAGAGCGGACCATTTGAATGGGATCTATATAATTTCTAATTACATTGTTTTTGAGACACGCACATATATAAACTTTGTTAATAAAAGTTATCTAGTACTAAGGGCAGACCGTAATATGGCAGTGATTTTGCTTCCTTTTTTGGAAGCGAAGGGGTTTCAAAGATTTCATGAATACTTTCAGTTTTCTTAAATGGAATGATGTACTATTTTACCCGTGAATCGATATAACTCGACGTCCTTTATAGAAAAAAATATTAACCTATGTAAATGGAAAAGCTATTAGTCCAGGAGCGTTATTAATTTAATCTGAATTTTGCTTGTAAAATCTATGAAAGATAACGAAATACATACTTCCTTGTTCCTTATGAGCAGATTTGCAAAATTAAAGTTAAAGTCATCTCCCGAGCTAACAATTTTTCGATGTGCATAGGCGGACAAAAGGATTCGCGCACTCGACGAAAAAATTGTCTATATTTCAAAATTGTTGGAATTTCATTGAAAAATGTCGTGCAAACAATCTCATTTCAAAGAATCTTGCCTTCACTTCGAGTACCACACGTTACTTTTTTTTTTCAAAGATATCTTTTTTACACCATGTAGCAAATGGAAAAGCATTCGATACTTCTATTCCCAAAAATTGTAAAAATCCAAATGCCTCTGAAAACGCTAAGAAAATCTTCTTGGTTAAATCTACCATGGTTCTTGAAGGACAACTTCAACGATCTCTTGAAACTCGATGTACGATTTTTTCCTTTTTTTCGTCATTCTATCGAACTTCAAATATTACAGTCAAATGGCAAAATGTTAGAATTTCTCGTTAGATCGCTAGATTTAATCTCGCAAGATTTTCTCGACTTTTGTCATTGAACTCTGACATTCACGGTTCAATAAACGGCTGAAAAAAAAAATCGTACAGCAAGTATTAAGGAGTTGATGTAAAGGAAGACTTCAATCTTTAAAATTATGGTAGATTCGGTGATGAGCAAAATTTTTCAGTGATTTTAAAGGCGTCTAAATTCTTACAGTTTTTCGACAACGAAAGCACTTCTTGCTTTTCCAGCCGCTGCATCATGTGAAGACATCTTTAGAAAAAAGGAGCTCGAGGGTGTAAAGTAGAGGTATCATTCTTTAAAAAGACGCCACTTAGATTGTTATACGATTTCGTTTCGCGAAGTTCAAACAGTTTGAAATATCGATAATTTTTCATCGAGTATGTCAATACTGTTCACCTCTGTACATAGTTTAATGCTCTTTTTTTTTAGATTAGTGGATAAAAAAATATATCGTTACACCTAAAAAAAAAAAAGGAGGTAACATTCGGAATCATCGAAACCTCTCCATCTATAAAAAAAAAAAAAATCAACACTGCCATATTATGGTCCCCTCAGTAATAAAACGGTCGTTAACTTTTATTGACAAAGTTTATCTCTATCTCTAAAATTATTTTACCATTGGATAATCCCATTTAAAGTGGTCCACTTTGTATATGGCTTAATCACTTGTTCTAGCATGAAAATTAATTCGATTCCCATCAATTGCTCATCGCGGACAGGAATTCGATCGTATAATAAATATTTGGATACTGAAAAGCAAAGATCGAAACGTTATCCAAAAAATTTTACTGAAGTAACGCTGAAACTTGTTTATTCAAGCTGAGAATATTAACCGATTTGTTATTATTTAATAATATTCTTAACTTAGTAATATAATAAAAACAACCACGCTCAAGGTAAGAATATCGAATCGATTTAATATTATTTATTTTAATACTATCAACTTATGCAAGTTAATTAATATAAAGAAATTCAGTCTTGTTTATTAATATAAAGAGAACAAGCAAATTTAATTTAAGAATATTAATCAATTTAATATCGTTCGTTGATATTCTTAAGTTAATATAAAGAAATTAATATAAAGAAATTTATTTATAAAGAGAATAACCACGTGATCAAAAAATTTTGTTTTTTAAAGATGTTGGTTACAGATCACGATTATGCTTGACCTGTTATAATTTTGTTCATTGATTATTAAATTCTATTTCAATCGCTCATAATAGTTATTATGAGAAAAATTTATTTCGCTTGCTCATCACGTTTATTGACGAAGAAAGTTTCATCAGCTCTTTCTACAATCGCATCAAAACCCTTCAGAAACGATGCCTATGCACTCCACTGACTTCTGTGCAATCTTTACCAAAAGTTATTTCAACAATAATAAATTACACAATTATAAACAAAATCAACAAAATGTCAGCCTTTACTGTCATCATTTAGGGCTGTAAAAATTATTATTAAAACTGTGTAACTATTCTTATTAAATGTAATTGAAATCTGTGAAAATTCATCATCAACATCAGGCATCGTTCTCGAACCGGTTAAAAACCATAAAATTACTTTCTAACGTGAATCTCGTGGAAAAGCTGACGAAGAAATAAATATCTTTGATCGACAAATTGTTGCGCAAATTCAATTTTCGAGAATTTAATTAATACTTTGAATATCGAAAGGTTATTCTATCTATACATACATACAAATTGAGACTTCATTATTTAAATTCAATATATTTACAAACAAGCTCGATAAATAATATCGTTTCCCAGATGTGGGGGACGTGACATTCAAAGTATTAAAAAAATAGAACGTCGTAGGAAATTATTTACAGTCTAGTTATGAGCAACCGAAATAAATATTGTTGATTTAACAGTCATTAGAATATTTATATATATATATATATATATATATATATACTTTTGAATATTAACAGCATAACTGACATTACACCGAACCACAAACTTAAATATTCATTTTATTCCTTGAACAAACAAATGTCCCATCTTGCCTCCCCATATGCGAGATAAAGATGGAACATGTGCATGAAACATAAGTTGTTTCAGAGAACATAAGGTTCCATTTAAGCATGATCGCGAAACATCTTTTCTTATTGTAAAGACGCAAAGAATATTTCATGCGTAATTCGAACGATAATAAGTAGCCAATATCGTTACTTATATAGTCAACAATAAGCGTTGTTCTTTTTCACAAGTTGTTCCTTTTCAAAGTTCTCAAGGTCATCGATTTTTTTTTCCTTCAAGTGACGACGCATTCTTCTCTATTGCATCGCACAGCTCATAAAAAAATACATTCACGCGTATGCTATGGTATAACCTTCAAGTGACCTTGAACTCTGAATGAACTTAAAATTCATAACTGAGGGAAAGAGTGAAATAGCACAAAGAACATCTAGATGATTTAGTAGTAAAAAACTGTAAGGCACTTATCACTTTTATAACATTTCACGTTAGGTGTTCAGAATGTTTTTTCACAACAGCAGAGTGTGCACTTTCCTCAACTATGAATTTCACAGAGTTCGAGATTACTTCAATGTTATATCAGCGCGCACAACTGAATCTGTTTCCCCATAAGTTGCTCGATGTAATAGAAAAGGCTATGTAGTTACTTGAAGGAAAAAAAACATGGACGACCTTTGAGAATTTCGAAAAGAGAACAACCTTTGAAAAGAAACAGCGATTAAAGGATATTGCTCACTTAATACCAATAAAATTACGTATAAGATACTTTTTACGTCTTCATAATTGAAAAAGGTATTTAGGGACCACACCCTTTATTGTTTACACAAATAAATAATAAATACCTTGTACGGTAGTAAGAAAATTTATGTGCTGCTTATCATATATATACAAAAGTGGACAAAAATATTTTCACATTCAATGAAAAATTGTCGATATTACGAACTATTATAATTTCGTGAAACAAAATCGCAAAACAATCCTCATTTTCAAGCGTGATATCTCTACTTTACCTTGAGTTCGTTTCTTCTTTTTTTTTTTTTTTTATGTCATGCAGCAGGTGGAAAAGCAAAGGGTATTTTCATTGCCGAAAATTATAAAAATATAAACGCCTCCAAAATCACTAAGAAATTTTCCTCACGGCTAGATCTGTCATTGTTTTGAAAATTGAAACTTCTCCTTTACTTGAAACTTGCTAAAAGATCTCTTTTCACTATTTCATTGAACTTTGAGCACAGAGTTGAACGACAAAAATTCAGAGTTAAACGACAGAAATCCTAACTTTTTGCCATTTGACCGTAATGTTCAATGCTCGATGAAATGACGGAAAAAAAATCGTACAGCAAGTTTCAAGAGGTCGTCGTAAAAAAGAGACTTCAATGTTCAAGATTATGGTAGATTTAATCACAAAACAATTTTTTAGCGTATCCGGAGGCAATCAGATTTTTTGCAATTTTCGAAAATGCAACAATAATTTTCCTGGTGCATAATATAAAGTGCATAATATAAGGTGCATAATATAATAACAATTTTCCTGATATATAATATAAGGATATATCTATGAAAAAGAACGAATGTAGAACTATTAAAGTGAAAACTTTATGCTTTAAAATGTGATCAGCTGGACTGATGCACAACCTAAACCTAACCTAACTGTTTTTTTTTAATTATACAGCAATTAACTGAAAATAGTAGACAATTTTTCATCGAGTGTGCGAATACTTTCATCAGTAAATAAAAGAATTCTTTTTTTGTTGATTAAACTTGAATTTTCCGATGTTCTTTCTGTTTTACGATTCATTTTTTTTTTTCTCGATTCAGTTATTTTTCGTGAGTCAAATAACGATGTTCGACAGGGCGAAGAAATTGAAACCGCTTCATTTTGAGTTTCTTGTCTCATACTTTTTTCTTTGCCTTTTGGAATAGGCAAGTCATTTGTGTTTTAGTTTCCATTCCTTTTATTCGTTTTTTTTTTTTTTCTAAATTTTGATATCCTATCTTTCAAATATATCACATAAACTGCTTTTTATCACATTTTCTTCGCACTATCCATCAATATGTCGGCGGAGGGGGGAGGAGAGGGGGAGGCCTACACGTCCGTGTAGAGGGCTTTGAAGAGAGTACAAAAATGCAGAAATTTGCTTGAGGAAGTTATTCGTTAATTCGCAATTCGAAGCTTTTATTTTACATAACTTTAGCATTATTAGCAGGAACCAAGGTTACTATAAGTCGTGATGAATTAGTATATACTTGAGTCCATTTGAGAAAATCTATGTTGAGTTTACGCTACCTGTCCATTCGAAGTGTAACTCAACATAGGACAAGCTCAAGTGGGTTCAAATGACGTCAATGTATACAAATTCATGGGAACCTGCGACAATCTCGATTCCCGTAATACTATTCGTTAGCAACTAATTTCCTCAAACAAATTTCCACATTTTCGTACTCTCTTCTACGCCCTTTATACAGACATGCAAGTCTCCCCCCAAAGCCGTTGTTGCTAAAGTTCTATCTGTCTTCCTCTTACGTGTTCTTACTATTTTACAAGAACGCAATGTAATTTGTAGGGCAAACATAGGCAAATTACTTGATTTTGCCCCAATATTTACTACAAATTTCAATCATTTCTCAGTTGAAACTCATTTATAACAAGGTAACATTTATAACAATGTACATTAACTTGCTGTTTTTAAAGTTTAAGAAAGATGTAAAATAAACTGACAAAATTTCAAACTTTCAATATAATTAACTGATTTCGATCTGATAGCTACCTAAAGATGGCAGTAAAGGGGAAAGAAGCCAAAGTGAGAAAAATAAAGTGCAAGACACCGAAATGAGGATACAGGGATGCAGATGGCCGGTGGAGACAGCAAACAAGATTCTCCAGAAAGGAAAACTCAAAGTAAAATGGATGTACAGCAGGAGCCAAAATGGCGCCTAAACGTGTCCAGCTGGCACATAATTTCCCAATGTAAGGAGAAAAATTTACGTTGTAGAAGATGTATTAAAAGTGGGGAAATTAATAAGAAGTACAAAGATATATTGCGGAAAAAGAATATGATAAGCCTAAGATAAACCAACTGGCAAAATTGGTAATATATCAAGTATGTAAGGAATATACGAGAGGAATAGACAAAGTAAGTGAAATTACAAACAGATGTTAAACGTCTAGCATTAATCTAACATAAATGAACCTAAATAGAGCCTAGCACATGATCTGTTACAACAGACAATGCGAGAGATAACATCGACCGTTAGCCTTGCAATTAAAGATTATTAATGAACGTAGATATTCAAAAGCGAAATGATATGGTGATGAGGAGATGGATTTTTCAACCGAAGCAGATTCTCGGAAGAAAAGAAAAATGACGGCTACGTAGTCGTGAATTGCTAGCTACTAATTTTCGATATAGTTTCGCAAATAAAAGTTAAACTACAAGAGATCAAAAAGTGAAATGAATGAATTGGCTGATTACCGATGTGATTCGGCTCTTCTCTGCTAACGAGGCCGGCGGATCTGGAAAGCGGAAGATCTCGCCTGAGCTCCCAATTCCAGAGCAGTCGGTATCTTCAGGAGGATCCTCTTACCCACAAGGAAATAAAGAGGAAGATGACGCGTATTCAGTGTTTATACCGAATTAAGCAGAAGCGCGCGGCTAGGGAAGCCCTCAAGAAGGACTTCCCGATCCGGCACTTCGTGTTTAAAAATGGCCTCGGTCCCCTCTTCTTGCCATAGTACAATGAAATTCGTGCGAGGCTCTGGTCACTCCCCTCACGAGAACCGCAGTACTCAGCCAGCTCAGCAGAATGAAAAATTCATCCTGCTGATCTGGATGAAATCACCTACAGTAATCTGAGGGGCGATCTGGAGATCCATCGTCGTATACCACGTGCTATCGGTCATGGGACATGTTCCTCGTGGGTAGAAGGGTAGCCTGATTGATACACGAGAAATGCTCCCATAGAGAATTGGAGGCTCCTCGCGACTGGCGAGGTCATCCTCAAACCGTTTACCTGTTGGCCGATCGGTCAACACGAGCCGCTTGTCAGCAATCAACAAATAATTAAGGAAGAAAAGTTTCGAGCACTCCTTCATGCTGCAGAGGATGATCTCCTTGGTGCCGCTGTGCTCTCGAGTATTGTCGACGTCGTGTCTTCATGTATTCGGGTCAAAAAGCTGTATAGATACTGTTTCATGCTATCCGGAAAGGCAGGATCCGACTCGGATCTCGCGGCCGAGCCATTGATTCGATTTCGAGACAAGATGTTTAGCGAGAAGCTAACATGTTAGCAACATAACAATAGATGGGAGGATTACTGGATGCAATGAAGGCTAGGTCGCTGAGGCTCTTCTTTAACCCCCTTTCAAGTGTTCAATGCTTGAACGAGCACGGAATAGTGTTCCCGATAACTTTCCTGTTTGCGGACAATGTTGTTTCAATCTTGGAGCAAGGGGACTACAAGTATCTCGGAGTCCCCAAGGGAGTTCACGTCGACCAGACGCCCTACTGGACAATCTAGACGACTCTTTGGTCGCTCCTTGGCAGAAGATTGAAATCGTGGCTACGTTTCTGTTTGAATTTTTTGTTGAATTCTAGGAGGAAGCACATCCGCAAAAACCTTTTTTCCAAGGCCGACCGGATCATCAAACGGACGGTGATGGAACGGTTAAACTTTTCCCAGCCAGCTAGTTCGGAGATGGCCTTCATCCCCTCTCCCTTGCAGGGGATGCCGGTTTCTTCCGTTAGCAAACCTCATGGATGTTACACGCGTTTAGAATGTTATTACAGTTCCCCCTGGCTAGTTTCAGGTTTCGACAGATGTGCCCCAGGAATTCACAGCTCTGCGTTCCAACATTGTCATGACATAAAAGATTTGATGTTCGGTAGCAAATTTCAATGGTAAAACACGGAGATAGACGCGTTACAATTTGACGGTGTTTCCTTGCTCGAGGCGGCAAATGAAAGATACAAATGAAGTTACAACAATATATCGAAATATTAGAAAAACATGTGTCACCTCATACATTGCAAACGATGATTGCTGATCATGTTGAAAAAAATTACGTCAAAACAGTACGTCTTGCGCAGTGAAAAATTAAATGAATCAACGTTCTTAAGTGACCTAGTCATAGACTAGAGATTTAAATCCAATCAAGCGCATATGGCTAACACTTGATATTAAGCATTAGTGCAGACAGATTTCGAAATGCTACTCGAATTATTTGAGAAACTCCAGGAAAAGAGGCAGTGATGAATAAATTGTTGAAATCAGAGCTTGAAACAGGCCTGAAAATAACTGTTAAACTGTTACGAAATTTCTGTTGATATTGGTTTCGATTACGGTCCTTCGATATCGGATATCGGAATTATTATTATTTCTTCGATCTTATACTGATCCTAGCCCGTTTTAACTGCGAGCGTGTGACTATAAACGGAGTCATTCTACTTGCGAGTGTCTGACACTATATACAGACACATTTAACGAATATTACCGGGGAGCTCGTGTGAAAAATTCAACGAATATTATCCAATATTAGGAAGAGAAAGGAATAAACTTCTTAAATTATACAAGTCAGCTTGTGTAATTCTAGCTATTCCGCCAACTCAATTTAATGTGCACAGATTATTTTCTGCACTTAAATTTAACTTATCTCTACACTGGTCAAGTAATATTATAGACTGATCCGTTTCAACATGCCTAAACTAAATAATGAAAATTAAAAAAAAAAGTTTTGAATTAAAAGTTAAAACGGACCTAGGATAAGTACATAGAGGAGCAAAGAAATAATGGTCCTTGGACCGATATTCGACATACGAAGGACAGTAATTGAAATGAATATTAACAGAAATTTCGGTCCTTCGTGATATTAAGAATATCGGTCCATCTGAATTGCTTCAAAGATCGAAATCGATACCATTTTTGCTGATGAACTATTTTCAAGTGCTGATGGGAATTTATGCGAAAAAAGAATGCAAGCAATTCTACAGATTATCCCGCGAAATATTAACTTATTGTTATTTTCATTTCGCGTCGATTGACCAAGCCGATTTTCACCGAAAAACCAAAATCGTGCTAATAAAAGAATGCTCACAGCTAGCATAGACATGGCTACACTTAATCCAACACAGATAAATTCAAATGGATTTAAGTGACTCCAATGAACATATATAAAATTCATGCAATCTACGGCAATCTTGATAAAATAATGCAAGATGAAAGCTTGTTTTGTTTTCTGATAACAAAATAAAAACGAATAGTTTTCTGAAATAAATTTTATTTTAAAATTTGCACGTAAGCTGTCTCCCCGCCTTGTCAGCCTTCTCACAGTGTCGTCATTAGTATATTAAAAGGCTGCCATTGATTGATATGTTACTCACCGATTTTGTACAGGTGCAACAGGTCTACAACTAAATCGGCAGCACATAACGCAATCACATCCATCGCAGATTCATATAGCCAAGTCGGTCCAAACATAAAGGTCAAATCCTGCAAGCAGTCAAGGAAATTTCTATTTCTATTTCTCGTTAGAATAGCGACATATCAAAGAGAGGATCCCCGCACAGTCGCAAAATTCATATTTTTATTGCTTATTTCAAAGATGGCTATACTAATGATTGGAGTTAAGGTTTTCTATAATATCTGAACGTTATTGATAAATTTATAATATTTGTTATAAAATCCTCATAACAGGAAAACCTATTTCTCTGCGTTGCTTCAAGGAAATTATATCAACGTGAATTTGGCGATTATTTTCATTTTTATTCTGTAAATTGTTTGTTTCAGTGAGAGTCCTCGTCGAAATTCTACAATAAAATTTCAAGCAAATACTTTAAATTTCATCGGAATTTCGCTATTCCGGCTGCTTCAAACTATATCATACACGAAATTGATTCTTTTTCTCTTCGTTAGCCCAAATTATATTTCTTTGACATTATGTTTCATTATCTTTATATTCACGTAATCCTGGTATATTCAGGACCATTTTATTATTTCAGCAAGCTTTACGAGGAATCATTGAAAATATTGTACACATAACGATTTGTTCGTACTTGTCGTAATTTTTATAATAAATAAGATATTTTTGAAATTCTTTTTGCTTTATATTTCAATCTTTTTTTTTTTTTTGATTAATTGAAAAAATTGAGAAAAAGAATGTTATCTTCCTCTTTTCTGAACAGGAAAGATTAATATTTTACAGTTTTGCAGTTTGTATTTTACATCTTAACAGCTCAGTTAAATTTATATATATATATATATATATATATATATATAAATTAATATATATGCAGATTTATCCTTTGCGGGGGGTAGTTCAAAGCTAATAATGATTAGAACATCATTTCATTTTGGAACGTTTTTAGCATAATGCTAAAGCTAAATAACAATTAATTTCGCAGAAAATTTATTTTTATTGCAAAATATTTATATACTGCACGTAGTTGTAATGTAAAGAATATAATAATAGAAAAGTATGTAGTCACTAATTGTAAGAATGTAAATGAATATTACATATGCGAATTTATTATTTCATCATATAATCACGATAGATAATGATACAGTCAGTTTCAACTAGAATGATTAAGAAATTCAATCGTTTCTCGAATGTAGTTCTTTTATATTTATCTTTTGTTAGACTTTGGAGAAAGTTTTTCTTGCTTTGCAGGTAATAATGGATATCAATAGAAATATATTGATTCAACAAAATTTTTAAAATTTCTTTTTATCCCGATTTTCGCATATTAACAAGTATATTTTGTATGATTTCAACAATTGTTTAATCACTTTTTTTATTTTTGGGGATTCCATGGTGTTTCAAGACTCGATGTTTATAGCATTATTAGTATCATCATCATTAGGTAAAGCCGTCTCTATGTGTACCAGGATGAATTGTATTCTCAAATACATATTGTTCAATTTTGTATTGCATATAATTTATTATATATAATTAGTATTTATATAAATAGTATATGTAAATTTATAAGTATTTATAGCTTTATATATTACTACTATTTATATGTAAATTTATACTACTATATATATATATATATGAGTATGTAAATCTACATTCTACAAGTGTTTCAGCATTTCCCAGTCAAACGATGTCACCGTTATTTTAGAAACAAAATTGATCTTTTTTACATGACAATCTTTCCAGAATTTTATATACAATAGTTTATACCGGAAACCTAATTTAAACATATGTAAAATATGCACGAAGTAAACGTTGTCAAAATTTTATTTTTTTTATTTGAAATAATATTTTATTTGAATTATAAGAAAAACAATTATTTAAAATAATATCTGAAAAAATTTAGCCCAGCTCTACCTATACTTCACCAAATTAATTAATTTTTTCAAAGATGTTACATCATGCAGCGAGTGGAAAAACAATGATACTTTGTTATTGAAAACTCGGGAATTCAATCGCCTTTAAAATCACCGAAAAATTTTTTCATCGCTAGATCTAGCATAATCTTGAAGATTGAAGTCTTTTTACTTCTTAAAATTTCTTAAAACAGAAATTCAAAAGATCCTAACATTTTGTCATTTAATTCTGATGGTCAAAGATCGATGAAATAATGGAAAAATTTTTTTATTTAATTAGTTTTCAGAGGCGTTTGAATTTCTACAACTTTCGAGAACAAAAATATTCTTGCTTTTCCACTTGCTGCACGATGTAAAAACATCTTTGAAAAATACTAACGTAGAATTACAGAATGTTACAGGATCGCTAACATACATGCACATACATACATACGAACAAATATAATAATCATTAATGACCTAATTAACTATACTTACCTCGCCTATATTAGAGCATCACTGCATCCGATCGAAACACCTTCCTAGAATAGTCGAATGAATTAGATTATTTCATTCGCTTAGAAACCATACATGAATGTTAACATACCATTTAATATCAGTTCCTGCAAAACACATCTTCCTGTCTGTCTCCGACTAACGAAACTTTGCAAACGTGACCAAAGCTTTTACAGCAATGACCGTATTCGATTGTACTAAAAGTTAATCACTTTCTTCAATAGTTATACGATATTATACGTTATATGATCTGCGCGTGCAACATGGACGACGGTTCATACCTTATTGATCAAACTCGGCAACAGCTTTCGGTCGCAAGCCTGGGCAACATCTTCCCCGCCGTTGCTTCACGATCCCTACCCCATTGGTCTGCAAGTTCCCCCACTAAACTGGTTCATGTGAGAAGCATGAGCAGACTAGGCTACACTGGGATATACATACATACATACATATGATATTAATCAAAAAATGCGTTTTTTTTTTTTAAATAAACATCTAGGTGTATCTTAGAATGTAACTAACTTCATTCTAAATCGCAGATTCATCGCAATCTGATATCTGATTGTTCGAGCTTGTTTTAGGAAAAGAAAATGCACGATCTTGTCGACGATTCTTCGTTTGGCGTCGATTTCAAAATAGAAAATCAAAAAAGGGGGAACATATGCTGTATTGTGCGAACAAGAGAAAAACGTTGTGCAAGCTCTGACGAAGACTTTTAAATTACGGCAGTGTCAGAATTGATTTGTCAAATTTCACTACTGATGAAAAATATCAAGTCGTTCTTGGAACGTTTCGTTTTCTGTCGAAGAAGATAAAAACTACTTTGATGGCGCGGAGTCGTCAAGTTGCCTGAAAGACAATCGAACAAAATGCTCAATATATTGTTTAATAGTTTATAAGTTTAATGTTAGTTTTGTAATAAGTAGCTGTGCACAAAATCCGTGTATCGTGTATTCTTAAATTAAATGTGCATTCTTAAATTAAGCATCTGTGTTTTCAATACACGTGTAATTTTTTATTCTTCGTGTACAGCTATCTATTAGGATCTTATATATATGGAGAGAGAGTTATATATATTTTTATAGACTTAATCTGTGTATTGAACGTCGCACAGATTAACATCCGAATTCGTTTATTACGTGTGTATGTGTATTTCATATGTGTATAGAACAAGTGTACGCAACAGGAACCTCTATTGCGTACGTTAGCAGAATAAAGTGATGGGGATGTCATATTAGGAGGGGAATAGAAACCCGGGGGTTACCAGTTGCCCAGGTCTCCCTGAGAATAATCGAACGAACTGAACCCAGGGGGTACTGAAAGGTAGGGGTAGGAGCTTTCTCTGTACCATCTAGTGGAGACAGCTAGAACTATCTCGACTATATACATATTGTCCCGTTTACAGATAAGAGAGGAAATTACCACATTCTTTCAAGACAGGCCTGTTGAATTTCTTCCCCTCCACGAGCCATGAGTTTGGCAATCAATAAGCTCTTCTCTCTCCTCCAGGTCCTAATCGATTTTGCACTACGTGCAGCTATTATTACACATACAGGTAGCCTTTCTGCAACATGGTGGATAGGTCCTGCAAAATACCATGTTTTGTGAAATCGTGTTACACTCGACTAGAAGCCGTTCCAATTGAGTTTCAAAAACTATTAAAAGCAAATAATTTTTCAAATTCATTTTTAGTAGGAATATTAGTAATTAGTATGTATATAACACGAAACGTAAACGAAAAAAAAATATACATAAATGTAGTAAACTATATTCATTTAATTATATAGCCTTCGTTTAACAGTTTAACAGTTTTCTTCTTTATCGCTTCTCAATACAATTAAACAAGAACGTTTTTTCGGTCGGATATCATCTTTACTTTTCGGAATTTTTTTCAGTATTAACGATTTTGTCTATCTTGTTTCCTGTTCAAAAAAGCAGTAATTTTTGTTTGTTTACTTTTCCTTATAGGAGGTTTTTTTATAAATTTCATGATATGGAGATAAGAATTTGCGGCTTCTTCTAGTTGTAGGATTTACATTCAAGAAAAATGATTCTAACTTTTTGACTGTATTTAGTCCTTCCTGTAATGTGAAATTATTAACTTCACAATCTAATCCAGTGCCATTATCCTCAGATTTACTTTGATGTCATTTCAACGAAATCTTCTTCGCTAATTCCTTTTTCCATTAATAAATGTTATATGCCCTCAATATCTATCATATCCTCGAAATCTTCTCCTTTGATCGATTTCGCGAAGTTCTAATATAATACAATTTTTGCACAAGTAAATGGTTAACCGTACACATAAACTCTTGTTATAATTGGTCGTCTACATATAAATGTATATGTAGTGCGTAATATAATTAAATAAAAATTCTAAATAAAAATCGCCTTATAGTATTACAAAAGTACATATGTACATATGATTCTCGCAATTTCTCTTATCGTGTTACGAAATTGTGCTGTAGGAATGACCTGTATTTGATTTGATATTTTAACTTTGTTAATTTATAAACAATACTTTTCATACGTGTGTGCATTTTTCTAATCCACAATTCAGTTTTCCATATTAATTATTATCATATATTTTTACGTTACTTTACTCTTCGCGAGAAAAAGAAAAGAAAACTCCGACGACAGTTTCCTGAATAACATGCAAGAAGCTTTAACCGTCTCTTCCTATTTCTTACAAGAGTTATTAATTATTAAAAATAAATTTCAAAAGAAGATTGAGTTTGCAATAAGATCAGTATTTTTGTCGTAATATTTGTTAACTGCATTTTTGTCTGCACGCGTCCTTCCAGCGTATAAATGGACGAATCTTTAGAAAAGCCCCGATTTCGATGATGCCGTAAAAATCACAATTTTGATCAGCCTTTTCCCGTACTAGTTTTCAAGAAGTTTGTAAAAGAATTTCTGCCGCCACTACGTTGAATTTTGCATGGCAACGTATACGTTAGTATGTATGTATTGATATAACCTACCTCTTGTTTTTTTGTTGTATACGATGTATGTGTCGGCTGTGTACATAAATGGACAGAGTTGAATGCGTTATTACCGACTGTGTTTTGTGAATTATCTCGAAAGCTAGGTCCGACACAAATCGATCACACACGCGTATCAATATGAAATACTCGTTTAAAATATTAATACAATAAAAATCATCAAGATCGGAAAGGGACCGGTTTTCCTACAAATTCACTGAAAAAAACGGACGAAAAAAAAAAGAAAAGAGAGAAATAGAAAGAAAGTAGGAATTGGCAAAAAGTACAAGATTCAGATTCGAAATTTTAAAATTCGAAATTCGAAATTCGAAATTCAAATTCAAATCTGACTTTTTAAATTTGGAATTTCAAATTGCGAATTTAAATTCAGAGTTTCAAATTCGAATTCGAATTCAAATTTCTGCGACTTTTTTTTCGGTCATTATCAATAACGAAGAGCGCATAATCGTCGAAATCTGACATGGATGGACATTCCAACTCATTTCGCGTTTAATTGAATTTCACATTAATTTCCATGGGAAACTGACATGCGGATGGGAGTGTGGCACGTTTAATTGAGTTATTCGCATGAAATCCCGACGCGTAGACGATGGCGAGTGGTTATCGTCGACGCGTGACAAGAACGGTTTACATCTGAAACCGCGAAAAATCGTTCTTTGCTTGATAAACTCAGTCAGAAATAAAAGAATCTGCCATTCGAATGGAACAAAGAATTCGCAAATCGTCGTGGCAGACTCTTTTAAATTAGCCACGTACGTGCACATTCTTTCTTGATAGTATATCTAACGAAAATCGATATTGAATTGTTACACGATCGTTGCAATCACGTTTCAACGAAAATATTTTCCTCGACGTTTATCGTACTTCATTAAACTAATTATTGACAGTTTAACTCGACAGTAACTGTTTCTCTAGGTTTCGACAACTCGAAGTGGATTATACCTCTAGTCTCACCAAATACACAGTAACACATTTCTCATGATTTGTTTAGGAGTTGATTTGAAGCCATTGTTTTGAACGCTTTATGTTATCATAAACGATCCATTTTCCCATCTCCGGTAACGATTCTGCTAAGAAATGGATCTCTACGAAATCTGGACAGCAATAAAGTGCAAATTGTTCGACGAAGATCGTTGTTGGCCTCCGACGAATTGATGCCGTACTCCATATTCCTTGCCCATGTACCTTTCCAATCTCATGTACGTGCCTTTGCATAGTTGGCCAAGGCTTGTGTGTGAATCCAAGGCTTGTTGATAATTCTTGTATACTTAATCTCGAATCAGATTTCACTAGAGATTTTCAGGTCTTGTTATCAAAATTGAACTAGTCGTCCACTTTGCGAACTGTCAGAGAGATCATAATCACCAGCAGCAAACCTCTTGAACCAACGTTGACACTTATTGACCTGCAATACATCTTCATAAATATCGCGAATTTTCTTTGTTGCATTAAATCCCGCATGAAAATGAAATGAAATGAGATCCTCGGAAGGTACGAACGCCGCCATTTTATTACAGAGCAGTAAAAGAAATGTATACTTCTTAGAATATTTAGAAAACAGGCTGCTTTGCTGAAAACTGTAAAAGAATATGTGTTTCCTCAACGATCGATACGGAACTAAATGCAAAAAAGTTCTTGCCAAATAATTGACTACTTATGGCTATCCTTAATACGTTAGTTCTGATACAGGAATTTTAAACGGAAAACGAGAATCTCGTTTTGTTTTTTTCCGCTTTTGTAGAAAGTGTAAATTTATACGCAGTTTAATCGTAATTCCGTCTTTTTCTTCAAAAACTGTAGATACGATGATCGGTAAATGATAAAGTCACCGTACTACAAAGGAAATTTTTGTAATTTATTTTAATGTTTACATGATACGGAATTTAATAGATTAATACTACAGACGACAGATGACTAATGACTATTAATTTCTTATTTACTGTTATATATATTATCGGTAATTTGTTTGTAACTTATAATAGTAACTAATAATTAGTTGGTATCTCCATGGTAACTTTTTATAAGACCGAATAGATGTCGCTACAAAACTGTAGATACGATCGGTAAATAATAAAATCACCGTACTACAAAAGGAAATTTTTATAATTTAATTTAATGTTTACACGATACAGAATTTAATAGATTAATACTACAGACGACAGATGACTAATGACTATTAATTTCTTATTTACTGTTATATATATTATCGGTAATTTGTTTGTAACTTATAATAGTAACTAATAATTAGTTGGTATCTCCATGGTAACTTTTTGTAAGACTGAATAGATGTCGCTACAAAACAATTGCACGTGGAGACATCTTTGATGAAAAACGATAATTTCTTTGTGTTACCATACATGTTACCTAATGCGAGTCTCAATCTCTGTACTATACCATACTTGGTAGCAATAGAGTAACGTCGATAATCGAATTATTTAAATTCTAATTTCTAATATCACCGTGTTTTAGTTTTCGACCAATTTCAGTGATTATTTATACAGGATGGTTCATAACAGGTGATATAGGATAATCCTATGAGAAAAAAATAGATTGAAAAGAAAGACGTAAAACTTTTTTTTAGTCTTATCTAACATATTTCTTATCTGGCACATTTATGTTTGTAAAGCCACGTCAAACTATTTATGAAGTTACAGGCATCGTTCAATTAAAAGAGAAGATTGTTCCTGCGAATGACGCGAAAGTAGCAGAATACATTGTTGCACAGTGTTCGCAGCAACTTGATAAAAACAGCACGACTGTATACTAAGAACATTATGGGAAATATTTCCAACAATATTCTCAAAGTGATTAGATTCCAACGCATTCCCGCGACATCGGAAATGTTCACAGGCACGAGCGATGTCAGTAATACTAATTTACTACGAGATAAGACTGGCAATCTTACTTATTATGTAAATATATAATACATTGTGCTAAATAAAACATCCAAGTTGATCTTTTTGAAAACGAAGCGCCGAAAAAAATTTTTCTCTCTTTTTTCATTTATTTTTTTCTCTCGTTGACCCTGTACTCGATTGTACCACTAATTATGAATCATCTTGTATTGTATAGTAGACGAATTGCAGTCGAAACAAATTGCTTTGATTAATTATTATAGAACTGAATTCATCCAACAAAAAATCTTGATAGTTTTATCTATTTATATATATATATATATATATATATATATATATATATATATGCATATGTATATATTATCATTATCGCTCTGCTAATCACCGTTATACTACAAATTATAACTTAATCTCTAAATAAACGAAACAGAAATACGCAACAAGTAAGTCAGTATCTCTTAAAAAGATAATATCTTAATCATTTTCTTCACGAAATTATTTTCTTAATGACTTTTTTTTGAAATTTTATACTTTATTTTACAAGACAAGATAGATAAGATAGACAAGAAAGTTTAATCTTAATACAGATGTTAATGTACAAGATATACATACATATATATTTCTGTTGTCGTCAGAGATACCTATCTAACCTTCAGAGATACCGGATAGTTTATCTACACAATAGACAGTAATTCGAGGTGTTACGCGCGGAATAAATGCAATAATCGTCCATAGAAAACAGACGCGATTTATCATTATTTTTTTTTACTAACAATAAGCTGAGTTTTACAAATAGATAGTCCAGAGTGAAACTGTGAAATCAATGAACTTGATTTTTATCAATCGCGTCACAACGTTAGTGGCTTGACGACGCGAAAGACAAAATTTGTGCAAATTGAAAAAAGATTTTTGTTCGCCCACGTTGAGGTCGTACATGCGATCAAACATCTAACATCTACATACATAATGTAGGGATATAATTTAAATGATTTAGTATATTAAATAATAAAGAAAACGAAAACAGAACAACAAATGATAAATACAAGATAGACAACTCAAACAACAATAATTCGAACAAACTTAAACGACACAATTAATATACAACACAAATTACTCTTTTGACCACACTCATTCAACACTCTTTTTCGACTCCCTCCTGACACGCACGACTTTCTTCTTTTTTTAAAAAGAAAAGCGCTCAGTGCCAACGCTGTGCCTCTCATATCACATTCGTACTTTTCATTCACGCATCTTCAGCAAACAGGCCATCTATTAACACTTTACCGACCGGTAGCCTATTAATCGGCTATTGATCGATATCTACTATTTACCGCTATCGGTCGGTAAAGTGTAGATATCGTATAATAATATATTTATATATTTTAACACTTTACCAACCGGTAATATCGTATATTAATATATACAAATATATTATTATACGATATCTACACTTTACCGACCGGTGACCTATTAATCATCTATTACTTACCGCTATCGGTCGGTAAAGTGTTAAAAGTAAAAATAACTGAATATATAACTATACACAATCATTTCGATACTACAATAATATTGGTAATATTTTCATTTCACGTTCAATTGGAGGGAACAGCGGTGGAAAAACGATAAGAACTTTCCCTCGGCTCGATGGCCAGCCAGAATTCGTTCTTCCCGGTGGCGTTAAACACGCCTTTCTCGAACTGCAACAAATGCTCGGAAAATCTACTCGCGCATTCCGACATCAGTTTGAACATAGTTTTTATCTTGCTGGATGTGAACGCCGGCGACAGCATATTTCTGTGAGGCTTCCACCGTTCAGTGTGAACAGTATTCCTCCTAGCATGGGATCCACTTTACTGTTCACCAGCGGACGATGGTCCGAAAATTGTTCGACGTTCTTCATGGTGACGGCCTTGATCAAATCCAAATCGCGCAGCATTATCGTCGGCGTAAGAAATTCGTAGAAACCGACGTACTTCGCTGTGCGATCCAGTTGATAAATCTTGCCGATCAAATCCGCCATGGTGATCTGTCGTCTGACGAACGATCCCATGTTTCCAAACAGCAGTGTCGGTGGAACGTGCACGATTCCATGATTCTTGAAAAAATTGTGATTCCTCATGGTATAGTAATAAAGGGCAACGAGCTCCGTTATCAGCGACAGAGCTATTGATAGATAGTCCACCGTTGCTCACTCTGACAGAGTCGTCACGATCGTGTTACTATCGCTTTTATATCCATCTGTATCACTCGTGATAAAGCCTACCTAGTTTGCATAGACCGCGATTAGATGTTTTGCCGCGTCATTGTCGAAGAGAAGAATTTCAAATCATCGATCGCTAATTACACAATATATCTACATATAGATAGGTTGGCTCGAAGAGGTACTATCTCGATACTATTGAATTTCTCATTTCTTTCGTTCAAAATACTTTTCCGCGATGCATTTTCAAAACGTGTGTAAAAACAGAAACTGCGTGGTTAAAGAAAGTAAAAAAGAAAAAGAAATTTGTTCCAAATAATCATTTACATAGCAAAGTTCTTTGTTGTGCCATCCATTTACTCTTTATTAAACGCAAGGACGAATGCTCGGAACGGCGATTCCATCGGACGTAATTTTCGTTTGCATTCTACAAATTCACGTCTGCAATTTTCACGAGGCTTTTCCATTTAACGAAACCTTCGAAGCTCGAGAAACCTTCAAATTCGTTCGACGTTTATCGAGTCGATTCGCAATTCGACAAAGAGTCCGCCAGTTTGTTTAATTCTTCGTCCTCACGTTTTATACTACGTGTGTAGCGTAAACGTCCTTAAATAAATAAACTCAAACCTGTTCTTGTGCGATTTTTCTTTTTATGCGGTATGCAAACAAAAAAAATGTTCATCAAAATGCATAAAACGAATAAAAAGTAATAAGAAGAAATTTGAAGATTATCTTGCCGTAAGAATGCCCAAATATACACACACACATATATATATTGGCAATTCAGGCAATTTCATCACATATGTATTGCACCATATCACGTTAGTTAATTACCGTCTTTCGAAGTGCGCACACTCTTGATCATTACGATAAAATTAAGATTAAAGTGAAATTAAAGGTAAATTTGCTCTTTCCTCTATTCAGATATAATATTTTGTGTCTTTTGTTTAGACGTGTATCCTTGATTAAAATGAATAATCAGGAGAAAAATAA
This sequence comes from Tetragonula carbonaria, assembly GCA_032399595.1. Taxonomy (NCBI): domain Eukaryota; kingdom Metazoa; phylum Arthropoda; class Insecta; order Hymenoptera; family Apidae; genus Tetragonula; species Tetragonula carbonaria. The sequence goes on along the minus strand of JAUCRC010000018.1, from coordinate 5,460,063 downwards.
AGTGAAAAGAAATTTTCTTAGAAACTAAAATTGAGATTTTAAATCACGATAACAGAAGGCGAAAGATCCACAACTCTTGGTAAAGAATTCGAATTCTTACTTCGGAATATTTTCTTGTGCGTTTTATTTTAAGTGTATTGCGCATTCTCTAATGTATTCTGTATCACGTTACTTTGCGTTGCACAACGACTGTGCAATCAAACCGAGAGTGCCCCTCGAATTTTATGCGAGAAATCAGAATTTATATCAACAGACAAGGAGTACCAGACCGATTGAGCTTGCTGGCTCTGAGAAGACTCCTGAGATAACATCCTGATAAATCAAGAGGCTGAAGAATCAATAAAGAAATCAGTCGATCTACGAAAAGATTCTCTTGTAGCTGATTCTTTATCTTCGTACTTTGCCGAACCTCATTATATCTAAATTTATTCGGTATTGCGCGATTGATAATTTAATTTCTATAACAAATCACCGATCCTGAACAACCCCAAGTGGAATAATTGTTCATACTTTCGTTATAACGTCAGAAATACATTTCTTGATGTTGAGTGTAACTTTATTTGGAGTAATCCCTTATTATCACTGTGACACTCGACTGTCAATGGCACGAAGATCGGTACGATTGATGCTAATCCGGAACAAAGTCGCGCTGGTTTTAGTTTCTTGCACGCTATCGTATCTAAGTTTGCTCCAAAATCACCACGAAGCTCAAGATCAGGACGATTCCCAACTCAAAAAATAGATTCTTGTTGTGAGACGCTTCTAGAGCTGCGTGATTCCTGCGGATCAACTCCGTAAATATACGCAAACGTACGCGAATAGAACGATTGAAAGTAAAATTCGAATTCGACGTTTTGAATTTTTGAGTTAAGAGTGAATTTCCGCGTTTTTTCGATCATTCACGAAAATAAATAAGACTTCACGTGTATCACGGTGATGTGATAAGTTTTCATTGCAGGAGGAAAATCAGGAAAGTCTGAAATAAAGCGCAGGAAAAATCAACCGTGAATTATACGAAATTTTTTTGCTCTGACTGTTTCAATTATAATATCCTCGCGTGACTATAATCAGTGAACATTTCCCGAATACGTACACGGAAATACGCGTATGTGTGTACACACGTTTGATGACAGGCGTGTACTCATTCACCAAATGATGAGAAAAAAATGGCAAAAGATAGTGAAAGTAACGTAAAAGATGGCTACCAGAGCAAGTTACTATTATCTATAACTCGTCCACTCGAGGCAAAAATACCTCTACACGATCATTGCGCGAGTAGTTCGACTGTTTCACCGGCGGCAGCACGAACGCTGCGCATTAACACGACCGTGATGAAGTCATCGTCTTCAGTCATCGCATGTACGTTGACGTGGGAATATTCGCTGCTAGATGATTTCTTTATCAACGGACAAAACGTAGTCGACGATCGTTTTCTACGATTATCCAGTCTCCCGGCGATCGTCTGTGGAAAGTGAGGTGAGATCAGACAGATATTGATAGTGAATAATCGAAGCGCGTAATAACGGATTTCATAATGGACTCGTGGCAGATAATCGCGGCTGTGTTAGCCGTGCTAGCGGTCATCTACTACCGAACCACTCGTAACTTCGATTTCTTCGAGAAACGCGGTATTCCGTACGCGAAACCGATTCCGTTTCTAGGAAGCATGTGGGAGATATTCTTTCAACGACTTTCGTTCGCCCAGCTCGCAGAGAAAATATACAATTTAGATCGCGAGTCGAAGTACGTCGGTGCGTTCGAGTTTCAAACGCCGATGCTCGTGATTCGAGACCTCGACCTGATCAAGTCCATCACCGTGAAGAATTTCGACCATTTCCCAAATCATAGAATGGCTTTCGACCCAGATCTGGAGCCTCTCTTCTCGAGAAATCTCTTTTCTCTGTTCGACGAGAGGTGGAGGGAAGTACGGAACATGTTGACCCCGGCCTTCACGTCCAGCAAGATGAAGTCCATGTTCGTGCTGATGCGCGACTGTGCCAAAGAGTACGGCGACTACTTCGCTTCCTTGCCCGCCGACCAGTCCACCTTGGAGTTGAAAGACGCATTCACCAAGTACACAAACGACGTGATCGCCACTTGCGCATTCGGCGTTGACGTCAACTCGATGAAAAATCCGAAAAACAAATTCTACGTGTACGGCAGAGAGGCAACAAACTTTGCGGGAAGAGTGCAGTCTCTCAAGGTTTTCGCAGCGAGAAGTTTGCCATGGTTATGTCGTTTGTTCGGTATCAGGCTAATCAGGCAAAAGGTCGTCGATTTTTTCAAGGAGTTGATAGTCAGTACGATAAAAGCGCGAGACGAGAACGGTATCATTCGTCCGGACATGATTCAGCTGTTGATGGAGACAAGAGAGAAATTAGGTCCAGGCAAAGAGTTGACCATCGACGACATGACCGCCCAAGCGTTCGTCTTCTTCTTCGGTGGATTCGAGAGCACCGCCACTCTCATGTGCTTCGCCGCTTACGAGGTCGGCATCAGCGAGCAGATACAGAAAAGATTGCAAGATGAGATCGACCAGGTTTTGGAGGATTGCAACGGCCAGGTCACCTACGAGGCCATCAACGGCATGAAGTATTTGGAGTCTATCATTCTCGAGAGTCTTCGGATGTATCCGGCGATTGTCGGTAGCGACAGAGTTTGCGCGAAACCGTTCGAATTGCCGCCACACGTGCCAGGAGCGAAGCCGTACGTCGTGCAACGAGACGATTGCGTGTGGATACCGATCTATGGCATTCAACACGATCCACAATACTACCCGGAGCCGAAGAAATTTAATCCCGACAGATTCTATGACGATCCGAAACAGATGTCCAACTCTCTCTCGTTCCTCTCGTTTGGACTGGGCCCCAGAATGTGCATCGGCAACAGATTCGCCCTGTTGGAAGCGAAAGTTTTGCTCTTCTACGTTTTCGCGAAGTGTGATTTTTCACCGTGCGCCAAGTCCTCCGTACCGTTGAAACTTGACACGAAAGGTGTCGTCATGATGCCGGAGAACGGCTTTTGGTTGAAAGTGCAACCGAGAAAGAAAACGGTGCCAGAGAAGGTTGCCATCCCAGGGACGACCATGCACATCGAGAAGATTTCCGACAAACATCCCGACAACTAAGGATTTAAATCTTTTTTTACAATCAGTTGTAATTTGCTTTAGTATGTTGTGATGTATGTAAAATGCAATGCAGTTGCGATATATATTATTTGTGATATAAGGATTTTATCGAAGGGAATAAACAGGAAACGAGAGGACGTAAAATGTACGATTTGCATTGTGCGTATGTGCAAAGATGGCCTCCCGCTAGAAACATGTCGGACATTTATTCAATTTTTTCAGTTCAGTAAAAATGCACAAGTTACGAACGATTATACGCTCATCGATGTTTTCAAGAACAGAATGGAATTTATCTTTTCTCTCATTTTTTTTTTTACTGACCTTTGTTCGTTCCTCTAGGAGAATTGTTAATTCTCAGGATACTGTAATACTGAAACGATACTGTCGAAGACATTTTTTGTTAATACCCACGACCTTGCAGGGTCCATAGGAAATGGCCATAAATTTTGTGATCAACAGGAAAACCATTTTCGTATTAAAATAACATAATAATCGTCTGTAAGTTCTACTTTTCCGCATTTTTACAAAGATTTAATATATTTTTTGTTACAAGAAATACGTGTATAATGTGGTTTTGTTACAATTAAATAAACTTGGTATTCGAAATAAATATACTTATGTTGGGCTAAATTAAAAATGATAATCATATAATCACAATCCCTATTCAATCCTCGTATCTAATCGATGTCGATCCCAGAAAAAGATAACAACGTCTTGTATTTTTTTTTCGAATTTCAAAAGTTTTGAAACAAACAACGATAATATCTTCTTTTAACTGACAATGAGATCTTTGCTAACACGCGGTACAAATGTCAGCACAATATGTTTGTACGATTATTCTTCTTCAATATTAACGACAAGAAAACTATTTTGTTGATCGGCTTTTTACTCACCCGTAAAGTACTTTCCAAGCTTTTCTAATGATTTTTCTGATTTATTTTCTAGTGACTTTTCTGATTTATTTGAGCTGATTTATTTTCTAGCGAATTTTCTGGTTTATTTGAGCCGATTTGTTTTCTAGTGATTTTCTAATTGGTTTGAGCTTATTTATTTTCTAGTGATTTTCTAATTGGTTTGAGCTGATTTATTTTCTAGTGATTTTTCTGATTGATTTGTCCGCACGTGTCCTTTCACCGCATGAATGGACGAATCTGTAGGAAATCTCCGATTTCGATGATTTCTGAAGAATAGAAACGTAGAAATCAACATTTTTAACAGCCTTTTTCTGTATTAGTTTTCAGGAAGTTTGTAAAAAACTTTTGTTGGCGCCACTACGTTGGATTTTGCTTAGAATCGTGTGCCAATAGCAACGTGTACGTCAGTGTATTCAGCAGCTGGATACGATATAACATATCGTTGGTTTATATATAATGTATGAGTCATGCCGAACGTATCTGCTGTGCTTGGGAACACATCTGTCATAAATGGACAGAACTGGATTCCAGCGGCGGTATTATGCGAACTATCTCGAGAGCAGTGTCTTACATACGAATACCTTACATACGTAATCTTATACATATCTTACATACGTGTGTGAAATTAATATTCAAAAGTCATCGAGACCGGAGAAGAACCAGTTTTTCTACTGATACAGATTTACTGATAAGCGAACGAAAGAATGGAAGAAAGAGAAAGAAAGTAGGAATTAGCAAAAAGTTCGAATTTCAAAGTTCGAAATTGAAAATACAAATTCAAGTTTTAATTTTATAAATTTCAACTTTCAAATTCTAAATCTTAAATTCAAACTCAAACTTAGTATAACTAATAAATTCATAACATAAACTAATAAATTCACATGCAAATTCATATTCAAACTTTTGCGATTTTTTTTTTTTTTTTGGTAAATAATGTCCGTATATAGAAATTGGCACACTAACTCAAAATCGTTTAACTCGAAAGCCCGTGTCCCTACTTTCCCGATTGCAGGCGCTAATACTCCACTGCATCGATCTCTCGAATTAATAAGAATCTCTGTGAAAAACGTCTGTCGTTTAATTATGTCTCGGTGAATTATCGCGACGATCATTCGTATTTCGCGGTTATTTCATATTCACGAAACCTATAAGATTTCATATGTTTCGCATTATATGATAGTTCATTGGAAGAGGGGAGCCAGGAAAGTTTGAAATAAAGCGCAGGAAAAATAACAAACATTAGCTGAAAATACTAAACGATTTCCTTTCGCCTCGACCATTTCAATTGTAATATCTTCGCTCGTCAGCAACCACAGAACAATTCTCCAGTCCGTGCGTACAATTCTCCAAACGTACGTCTGTACGTACATGTATGTTTAATGACAGCGTGTTTACCAATCTATTAAGTGGCTGATAAAATGGCGAGAGATAGTGTAAATAAACTAGTGTAACTAAACTAATAAGTGAGAAGTTACAAAAATATATAACTTGATAAGATTCATCTTTTCGTGCAATAAATACCGCCGCGTGATTACTACGCGAGTAGTTCGATTGCTTCATCGTGGCGCGGCGCACTGACGACCGCCTTTGAACCGCGTCGTCAGTCATTCCAAATATATTGTCGCGAGAGCATATGCAGCTGCTAAACGTTCTCTCTATCAACGGATCGCAAGTAGTCGGCGGTCGTTTTCTGAGATTATCTTTCTTGGAAAGAGAGCGAGATCAGTGCTGACAGATAGTGAACGCCTGTTGGAAGAGCGAAATTACAACGTGATCTGGAAATGGATTGGTGGTCGATAATAGCGGCGGTGTTGGCCGTGTTAGCAGTGGTATATTATCGAGCCACTCGGAACTTCAACTTCTTCGAGAAACGTGGGATTCCGTACGCCAAACCAATGGTGTTTGTAGGAAGCTTAACGGGAGAGTCGTTTGCCAAAAAACTCTCGTACGCAGAGATCGTAGAAAGGATTTACAATTTGAATCCCGAGTCAAAGTACGTTGGTTTCTTCGAATTCGAGTCGCCTCTGCTCATGATTCGAGACGTCGACCTGATCAAGTCCATCACCGTGAAGAATTTCGACCATTTTCCAAACCATAGAATGGTTTTCGATCCGAACGTGGAGCCTCTGTTCTCGAAGAACATCTTTTCCCTGCGCGACGAAAGGTGGAGGGAAGTACGGAACACGTTGACACCGGCCTTCACGTCCAGCAAGATGAAGTCCATGTTCGTGTTGATGCGCGACTGTGCCAAAGAGTACGGCGATTATTTCGCTTCCTTGTCCGCCGACCAATCCACCTTGGAGTTGAAAGACGTATTCACCAAGTACACAAACGACGTGATCGCCACTTGCGCGTTCGGCGTTGACGTCAATTCGATGAAGAATCCGAGAAACACGTTCTACGTGTACGGCCGAGAAGCAACCAGCTTTGGAAGAGCGCAGACCCTCAGGTATCTCGCAACCAGAAACATTCCATGGTTATGCCGATTACTCGGTATCAAAGTATTCAAGCAGGAGGTCATGGACTTCTTCAAGGAGTTGGTAGCCAGTACGATATTCGCCCGAGATGAGAAAGCTATCGCTCGTCCGGACATGATTCAGCTGATGATGGAGACTAGAGGGAAATTGGGCCCAGGCAAAGAGATGACCATCGACGACATGACCGCCCAGGCGTTCGGCTTTTTCTTCGGTGGATTCGAGAGCAGCTCTACTCTCATGTGCTTCGCCGCTTACGAGGTCGGCATCAGCGAGCAGATACAGAGAAGATTGCAAGATGAGATCGACCAGGTTTTGGAGGATTGCAACGGCCAGGTCACCTACGAGGCCATCAACGGCATGAAGTATTTGGAGTCTGTCGTTCTCGAAAGCCTTCGGATGTACCCGCCGGTTGTCGGTAGCGACAGAGTCTGCGTGAAACCGTTCGAATTGCCGCCACACGTGCCAGGAGCGAAGCCGTACGTCGTGCAACGAGACGATTGCGTGTGGATACCGATCTATGGCATTCAACACGATCCACAATACTACCCGGAGCCGAAGAAATTCCACCCCGATAGATTCTACGACGATCCGAAACAGATATCCAACTCTCTCTCGTTCCTCTCGTTTGGACTGGGCCCCAGGATGTGCATCGGCAACAGGTTTGCCATATTAGAAACGAAAGTGTTGCTGTTCTACATTTTCGCAAAATGCGACCTCGCGCCGTGCGCCAAGTCCTCTATACCGTTGAAACTGAACAGAGAAGGAGGATCTATGACGTCGGAGAACGGCTTTTGGCTGAAAATCCAGCCGAGAAATGCAAAGAGAGCGGAGCCCGAAGAAGATTGCCATCACAGGGACGACAATGTTTATCGAGAAGATTTCCGACGGATATCCCGATAATTAAGTTACGTTGCACCGTGCTTGCAACATCTGTTTTTGCAACTTTCTCCTTTGTCTACCTTTTGCAAAAGCAACGTCGAAAGCAAATATATGGCCGATTTGTTTAAAATTTTTTTGTAATTAGCAATTTACTTAGCTGTAATTAGCTATAATAAATGTAATATGTAATACACGTTGCAATATACGTTAGTTCTACAGAAATTACGCGCATGTGCAAAGATGAACACATTGCGGACATTTATTCAATTTCTTCAATTGATTCAAAATATCCAAGTTACGGACGATTATACGTGCTTTGATATTTTCAATAACGGGATGGGATTTGTTTTTCTCCTTTTCCTTAGTGACCTTCGTTTTTTCCGCGAGGAAAATTGTTAATTCTCACAATTTCAAACGATATTGTCAAAGAATTTTCCATTAAAATAAGATAATAATCTTTCATAAATCTATTCTATTTACGAATCTTATCGAATTTAATTAATTTAATTAATTTACGAATTAATCTATTATTTTTACGAAGATTTAGCATATTCTTTCTTACGAGAAATATGTATATTCATTTGACGTAGTTTCGTTACAATTAAGTTGGTTATTGGACATAGATATACTTACGTTGGGCTGAATTGGAAAAATAATCACTTGATCATAATTCACCATCGTATCTAGTCGTTATCGTTCTCAGAAAAACATAACAATATTTTGTATTGACTCCGTATTTTTGAAATGTTAATCACAAAATGGCTCTTCCTTATCGGCTTTTTATTCATTCGTAAAATAATTTCGTGATTTTCCTAAATTATTGTGTTATTTGAGGACTGATCTGTCCTTTCAGCCTTTTCTTGTACTAGTTTTCGAAAAATTCGTGAGAAAAAATTCTGTTTGGCGGTAAATCGTGCGTCTGCATAGCGAGTTATACCACAGACGGTACATGAATAGATATTACATCTTACAGACTTTCGTGGCCCGTGACCTGAAATACCGACACACTAAAAAATCACTGATTTTTTAACGCACTCTACGTTTAGATAACGGTGAGTTGGGAATGAAACTAATGAATGAAACAGCAACATGATTTTGAAACTTTCAATACCGAATTGTGAAGTTAGTACAGCATAGACGAAGTAACCGAATCATTGTACTCTATATCAGAAAGAAGTCTATCCATGTTCTACGGATTTGTCGCAACTTTTTTCAGTACACACTGAACTAAAATTCTTTAATTATTAATACATGGTTTTATGTATAAATTTTTAACTAACGAAATTTTCATTCAAAATTCCCATTAAAAATTAAACCATTTTAAATTATTGTTAATATTAAAATATTAAAATTATTATATTTCCTCATTCACATATTCCCTATTTTACATATTCAAATTTACGTTAAATTATTAACAATTTTGTTATAATTGTGCAGTGCAGTGGGTTGTGACAAATAATAAAAATTCCATAATTCATTAATTAAAAATTACGCTTATTAATTGAAATATTATTCGAAATTTTTCTATAAACTATCTTGCTTACCAATATTACAATAATAACGATTATTTATTTACTTGTTATTCATTTAATATAAATCTTTAATATTTCATAAAGATTTAATGAAAAATATAGACATATGTACGAAATATATCCTTATATATCTCACAAAATCGACTAAGGAAATATTTTTACAAATCAAATGGTGCAAATTATATTTTATATTTTCGAGTGATGAAATAAGTTTCAAATGAAATGGAATATTATTTTTCTTTTCATGACAGTTGTTAAGAAGTACTCATGTACGACATTATTTATTGTCGAAACATATCTAGAATTGTGTTAAATATTAGTGCGCAGGTGATGTTATAAATTAGTCAACTAAATATAAATCTGAATTAAGTCTGTTACGGCTATAATATTTGTTACAGAATAACATAACTGAGATCTGGTTCCTTGAAACTGAAATCCCCACGCAAAATGACAAATGAAAATGTTGTTATGTTGTAAGGATATGATTAAGAACTTATACTTTACAGTATCAGTTCTTATAAATCGCTTCTCTTTTGCCATTATGCACAATAGCGGAGACAGTTGGGTGATCTGACTACTCCTTCACCGATTCCGGTGATTTTTGAGTGTATTGCGAAGATATTTTTTTCTGTTGGACGCATATGTTGGACTTTATTCGTTAGAAGAAAGGGTCGTTCAGGGTATCGATTTCTAAATGATACTTAAAGATCGTCGAAATTAATGAAAGAGTGGTTAACCTATAAATTCACTGACAATCAGAATGGAGGAAAATACAAATGAGGAATGTTTTAAACTCATAACATTTTAATACTAACGTGTGTGTGTGTGTAATTAATTGACTCATACTTTATATCATTTCTACTAACAATTTATAACAATAAATGATTTCAAATGCAATTTAGTGAATTTATTTTAACGAGTAACATCGTACTATACAAAAAGAAAATATGAATATGGTATTGTTTAAAAAAATTTAACTTCAAAATATCGAAAGGGTTGAATTTTGCAAGAAGTAATTTGCTTCTTTATTGAAAATAATATTTGTAGAAATATTTTATTGACAAGTTCAAATTTTCATAAAATCGAGTTTACGAGATAAAGATAATTCAGGTTGTAGATTTACAAATTGGTAAATAAAAAGATGGCATATCTAATTATATTGTACATAAAGATATCATAGTTCAATCAATTTCTTTCTAATACTTTTAAACAGATGTTAATAATCAAATATGTACTAAATTTTTCATCCCAATTTCCATCAGTTGCTGTTTTGAATTCGCTGTATTCCTTTATATTCCTTCATTGATGAAGTACCATTCAATTCAATAAATAATTCTCGAAACAGATCCGAACACTGTTCATATTTTTCATATTTAAAAGATAGAGCTCTTTCTAATATACAATAGAATGATTCGATATTGAAAGTTTGACAACACCGCAATAGATCTCAAAAATCTTGTTTGTGAAACATTTACTACTTGATCAATCTCGATTGTTTTACTCGATGTAATTCTCCAATTCACCATTTTTTATCACTAGAACTACTACCATCAGTCAAAACGACTGGTTTTACAATTTCATTTTAAAATTTCTATTTCATATTACAATTTTTCCCCCGCAATGATGCAATGAACTTTTACAGTGATAACGAAAGAAATAACATAATGAATTTTATTTTATTTTTATTAATTAGAAATCAAGATAATTTTGGTAGAAATAACTTCGTCTTAACGGTAGTTCTAGTGTCAAATATAGAGTGCTCTAAAAGAAACCAGTCATTTTTTACTATGTCGTTAATTCAGGTCACGGGCCACGAAAACCCTTAAGATGCTTGGTCTATACATATACCTCGTCTGTGCTGTAATATGTATGTACCGACAGATGATATAACCTCTAAATTTTTTTTAAACACGTCGTATGTGAGTATCATGCATGAACGACCGTGTCGGATGTGCTTGCGCTGTGTCATAAATAGATAGCGCTAGTAACAGTGTATGTAAATCATTTCGAAAACTAGGTGCGACACACGTAATGAGAAACCTTTCTTTCAAACGAACGAGTGAAAGAAAACAACAATATTTCGATCTCGGCGATCTGTTTGCGTTTCATCTTCACTGAAACAATAGAAATCGGAGAAGAAACGGAAAAGAAAGCATCGAGTCATGGCGTATATCTCCGGTCACGGTCAATGCGTTTATCTTAATTATACGCGCTGGATGAATCGTCTGCATGTCCAGCGTGTGACATGTTCGCGGTACGTACAACAGTCGCACAATATATTCTTCTACCGTGTCATCCACCAGTGGCAAGGATGCGATACGACCTTGTGAATGTGCCATAATGAACGAGAGCGCGTGTACTATGTATGTACACAGATACGTATGTGTTGGAAGCGACCGCACGCACCATCAACGTTTACGACCTATACTTTCTTCTTCTTCTTCTTTCTCTTTTTTGGTCGTGATCCAAAAAGTCATGAAAATACGATCATTCATTTGACATCCAGTTTTCTCACGACATCATCAACTTAAATTTGCAATTTGTTTTCCTTAAACAAATTATATAACAAATTATAAAACAAATTATATATATTATATATATATATATATATATATATATACACGATTATGAGTATACAATGTCATGAAACGATTAACAATCTAAAATCGTGCGTTACGTCTATTTGATATGACTGTGAATCTTTGAATTCGAAGTTGTTTTGAGTCTTATATTTTAAAACGATCGTTCCATTTAGAAACACTGATACAGCATTGCAGACTGACTGTTACATCAATATCATGCGTCGCGATAATAATCGAAATAACAAACAGCCGATACGCCTTGTATATTCCTTTATATTGTACTTTTTTTTTCATACAAATAATTGAATACTATTAGAATAATTTAGCTATTATGCTATTATATCACGTCTTTTATTGAAAGTGTAAATTTATGCGCGGCAATCAATCGTAATTGATTCCGTTTATCTTCTTCAAAAAAAAATTAAACGCGCAGATCTCCTTAATGAGAAATATTTAGTTATTGACGTCAATTGCAATCACGTGGTTACATAATACAAGTCTCAACCTCTATCCTACCTCTGTATTCTACCAACGATATAATGAAATGAAGAATATACAAGTTATAAGTGACCGCAGAGCGTAGGTATGCCACACGCGTTCAGTGACGGCGAACCTTTTTGAAAAGTAGGTCAAATTTTGTTCATGATTTTTTTTAGTACTAGCTCATGGGTCACTATAAGTCAGTGGCGTCAATTGGAAAAGGGGTGGGGAGGATGGTTAAAAACTACTTTCTTTTGGTCCTCACTTTTTTAATCCTCTAAAAAGTTTGTGTTTCCTTTTTGTTTTACAATTTTTACTTTTGCAAGTGAAGAGCAAAGAATAAATGTCGACATCAAAAATGTAATTTTCTTAACATTTGTTGAAAAGAGGGGTTCGAAAAATAATTAAAATTCTTTTATATATACGATGATAAGTTTATAAGAATCAACGCGTGGGTCAGTGTCTGACCCGCGGGTCATAGGTTCGCCATCACTGGTATATACCATGAAACTCCTCTGGAGATCAATTCGCACACTATCAACAACAAGCGAGCGGACTAAACTTTAGCACGAAGATATGGTTAGCGTAAAATTAATGCACATAGGCATTGTGGAATAAATATGACTTGAATCTGGTGTCCAGAAACAGTGTTGACATGTAGAGAGCAGAGTATGAAGAATATCCTGTATTTTGACATTCTCTCCTGCGTTAGATGATAATTTTTATAAGCCAAAAATGATGATAATAAGTAGTTCTTTAATTTTATAAGTATATTACGTATATAAATATAAAAGCTACGTAACACAATATTAATTATCAATTTACAAAATTAATGTTTTAAATTAAACTACATAACTCATCCATCAAAAAAAATCTTTCAAATTATCTATAATTTTCAAAATTATTATTTAGATAATTTACTTACTGAGAATGAAAATATTTTTGTTAATATACTTTACTTTAATGATAAATTCATACATTCTTATTATATTTTTTATAAATCTTTATTTATTCGGAATCTCTTCAGGTCCTATAAATCAGTTAATTAATATTATTGTTTATATAATCTGGAACTCTCTAGTTTTATTTTTGATCAAGCCTTCTATGACAATCTATATCTATATAATCCTAATTATTATGATTAGAGGAATAATGATTTTGTTCTCATACTTTATTTCATTAGTAAACATAATGAATATGAACAGAATAAAATTTAAGTACATATATTTAATTACTTGTATATCTTTAACTCTGTTTATACTGCTATCCATATTATTTAATTATAATTTGCTTATAAAAAATTTCGAATTGAAGAGTTTAAATATTGATCAATTGGCGGTAAAAATTGGCTACATAGTTAACATACTGTTAACCGGCGATTTTACGCAGAAGTTGTCACTCGTGTCACCGGCTATTATTTTGCAACTGAATGTGAGAGTGAAACAATCTAAATAAACTTCAATATATTTATACAGAATGAATTTAATTAAAACTTTGTATATCTATTATATATATTATATTTTAGTAATTTTTTTTGGTGTGATAAACTATACAGCAATCACCTGCGTGTAATGGTATATAAGATTTTGCACATTTGCCGTTTTAAAGATCTAATATCCGATTCATATCTTCCGTCTTCAGATAAACTATCAATTTCCACATCGCTACAATATATTTTAAAATCACTTGGACAATCGGACAAAGCGTTTGCATATATAATTCGTCGAAATGTTCTTCACCATCATTATTGAAATTTTTACATTAAAATTGCGATAAAAACCATAATAACAATAAACGTAATTCTTTTCTATAGCAAAGTGAACACTGTTGAACACAACGAAAAATGATCTTACAATATCATGTATTATCCTGATTGTTGAAAATTGAAATAGCTAATGCAAGTGCGCACACGAGTTAAATCGTGAAGGATCTGGAATATGTTAACAATAGCGGCGAGATTGGAAATAAATAACGCGCAACGCGCATATTTTCGTAAACGATCAACAAATTAAATTCGATGAAGAGGGAAAGCAATTCAGCAATCCGGCGATGCGCGGATTACACGTCGTGTGACATCTTGAAGGAAGTTGTTGAAAGTCCTCCCCCCCCCCCCAACTCATTCTTTTTCGGCCCGACAATGCTTTGATCGGTGCCTCAGGAAATATCTAGCAGGTTGACTCGATAAAACTATCTTCTGCCCATTAATGTAATTCACTCTTGCCTTGGTATGAGCACGTGGCAGTAGGGAAAACCTCGAGAGCGGAGATTAGCGAAACTAACCTACACCAAGAGCATCAAGGACTGACTTTTGGCCAGAATTAATGAACCGATGATCGTAAGAGTCGATTCGAGCAGTGTGTATTGTCATGTCGTCGTAGTGAAAAAAGACTAAAAAGAAAACAAATCTCACTTCTCTTCTCTTTTTGTCTTCTTCTTCCTCCACATTATGGAAAAACTCGAGAACGATGCAATAACCTTGACCGCAGTTTGGAAAAAGTTTTCGATTTTCAACTGCATAAATCTGCAGCAATTATTGAAATAAAACAACACACTTTAAACGCATACAGGTTTGAAAGCAGCCTGGCCAGAATATGTAATTAATAGGAACGCAACTGAAAACATCTTAATGTTACCCTGTAGAACTATATTACTCTTTATTTTTGCACCGTGTCGGACCTCTTTATATTTTAATTTTTGCGGTATTGCGCGGTTGATACTTTAATTTTTATAACAAATAACCGATCGTAAACAATTTTAAGTAAAATAATTATTCATTCCGTCGTTATAACGTCAGAGATACGTTTCTTGACGTTGAACGTTCAGTGCTGGTGTCCTGCGTTCCTATTCTCTGTACAATTTGTACCAATTTGACGAACTAACATGGACTAATTTATGTTTTTAGTCCTTATACCTTAAGAAGCTATGTTTTTTTTTCTACTTTAAGAAGTGAATGTTCAACGGTTGTTAGAATATGATATTGCAATTGCATTTAACCGCTTCTAATATAAGGATTGTTAAGGAATACATCGACATGAAATGTATTTGGCATTTATTTAGTTGAAACGCAGTTTATGAACTGCAAACCGAAAGAACCTCGGTAATTCGTCGGCATTGTCGGTATACTGGTACAACTAATGGACACATTCTCGAACGTATTGCGGCTTTCGACGAGAAGAAAAGTGATATTTGTCGAATTATCGACGAGATGACAGTGTTTCTGCAAGATCGATATTTGATAATCGCGACAGTAATCGATACAGTTAAAAATTTGTATCAATAATATTCAAAGATTGTTCATGCTAAAAATAGTATACATACTTCAAATAACGATAAATACATAATATTGAGTCATTAAAATCTAAAAAATTATATATATAGATCTACATACCAGAATGTTATATATTAATTTTATATATTAATTATATATTAATTAATTATATAATAATTATATAATTATATTATATTTATATTATATATTAATTATATTAATTATATATTAATTATATGTGTTAGCGCAAGAATATTAACACGTTCACGCCGGCGCTGCTGTTTGTGTTTCTCGCCGTGTGGCGACGCTCGTATTCATGCTTTCTTCATCTGGCGGCACTACTATCGCTTACTCAAACACTGTACTTATTTTGTTAAGATAAGACACTCAAAACAAAACTCCGTGTTGGAATCTATACAAAACTCGTGCCGTTTTCTCATCCTGACCACACATTTCATACAGTAAGTGTAACTAGAAAAATGATTAGCATTTTTTCTTTCTAATTTTTGCCCATATTAATAATGGATAAAATGGATATGGAAATAAGTGATGTGTCTAATGAATCTATAATCGGAAGCTGGAAAAATAAATTAAGATCAAAAGTACTCTTCAGACGAGGATTTTGTTAATGAAGAGAATGAATGTATCACGAAGGAAGAAGATTCCGAGTCTGATTCAGAGGAAGAGGATCACGATAAAGAATGACAGCAAATAAGAGAAAGAAGTCCAGTAATAAATGAGTATTCGGAAATTGTATGTTTGTTTTGCTTGAGTCTCCCTCGGAGTTTCGTCTCACCAATTGAACTTGATACTCTGCATTCTTGCATCGAAACCACTTGAAGGCGAGAGGCCGAAGTTGGTAATTGGTTTTTGGCCGTCCTTTCGGAAAATTGTTAACTAGCTACAGTCAATCGAATTCGAGTTTTTCTACAAATTTAAACTAAAAGCACAATTTGTGTATATTCAATGTTATTTGATTTTGCTCATAATTTCAAAATTAAAAGAGTTTTATCTACATATGACTGTTCAAAAGTAAATTGGTTAGTATATAAAAATCACTAAGAAATTAAGTTCTTGAACAAAGAAACATTGTTTGTCGATAGAAAGTTCTGAAATATGCTGTAGAGAGTATTAAAATTATATCAAATAGGACATTTTATTCCATTTCTGTGTACTAATCTTTATATGGTTTTCTCAGATATATTGTAGAATAGTACGATTTACCATTATCACTACAGAAATTGCTACTATTCATTATGCGAGGAAGCCATCAATCAGAAATATTAAATATCTACTATGTATGAGTACCTACTTTCGAAGGATTGTGAGTGGTAAGAAACATTTTTGTGAAAATTCCAAATATACGAAGCGAGAAACAAATATTTTCCAGCAAGCCAAATTGTCATGGTCTTACTTTACGCTGCTGCATTCCATGCAGAAATAATGACGACGATTATAGTGTACTTGCAGATTTAATAGAAATACAGCAGAGTGATTAACATGTTAGTATTACAATTTAAAATGATATTTTATATTAACATCGCATGTACTTGTATGTTAATATAAATGTAAATTCGTTCACTATACCAAATATAAATGTAAATTCATTCACGTGAAAAATATTATTATGCTTATTTATTGGCTAAAAGTATTGTCTTTAAAGTTGAATAAAGGGAATGACGAAGAAATATCTGTCGTTTGTATGCAATATGTCTTGCAGTCTGCATGTAAAATTGTACCGAGAAGAAAAAATAAAAATTTTTTATTAAAGTGATATTGGAAGTGAATGCAATAATATAAGAAAATTTTCATAACATTCTTTCGTTTTCGAGAAAAGTAAGTATGAAAATTTATCTATTATACATGAATTTAACTAATTCCGTACAAAATATGGTGCGAATAATCAGCACGGGGAAATTAAAAATAAATGAAAAATGTAGAATGAAATGTTTTCGTTCTAAGGCTTCATTCTTAAGAAAAAAAAAAGTTCTGAATATGTTTCATTAAAAATTGGCTTACTACAAGTGATCTTGATAAATTTTTTAAATTCAATGTTCAAAGCTCAATGTTCAAAGTTCATTTTTACGAAATGAATTCACATTTTTTATTTATTCTCCTGCTAAAATTATTTTTTTTTCTATCACATTTAGAATTAGCTAAGTTTAAGTATGATAAATTTTCGATCTCGATTTTCATAGACAACGAAGGCTTTAATGAACAAATTTTATTCCTTTTTCTTAACTCATTTCTACATGTAGTATCATCTCCCAATCAATTAACTATGAACATCCTGTAAATTCACAGACTAACCATTCTCTTACTGATTAATCTTGTTAAATTTTAACTATGTTACAGAAATCGACAATTTGAACAACTATCTCCTCCTAAGAAGGTGTCAATTTTTTAACACATATTAAATCATCAAAATCCAGTGAGGTTTATCCACGAATTTTGTCGATGGGCAAAAGAGTAGACTGATTCGTTTGACTTAAAGGTATCATTGCTGAACTTCCCCCTAAGCTGTTTTGGAGAATAACATACGTGAAATTTCGAAAGTTCGCAGATCTATGATGTGTTTATTGTTATTGAACAATAGAGCAAATTTCAAATTCTCTGATAATCCCAGAAAATGAGAAGTTCCTCTAACAATAATAATCGGTTACAAAATGGTATGTGTGATGCAAAAACTCAGAAGTAGCAAAATATCATAAAAATCCAATATTCACTAAGCATTTTGGTGCTTTAACAAATATTTAAAGAAATCATTAGAAAATCCCCTATACGAGTGCATTATTTCCAGAATAGGATTTTAATCACGATTAAAACATCGAAACTGACCTTGAAAAAAGAAAACTCGAAAAAAGATTTCATTGAGAAGAATATTCGTCGTTCGGAAGGAAGTAACTTTGTCCTGATATATTTTTTGAATCAGTAAAAATGACGAAGATATTGAGATAAAAACAAGATAAGACGGACACTATACATGCACATTGATGATCGAATACTAAACTACACGAATACTATAACTTTATAAAAGAGAAACTCATACAATGGTAAATCTGGTCTCATTTCAAAACATGACATTCTATCGTAAAATATTTTTACATCACGTAACGGGTGGACAAATAAAGAACTTTTCTTTTTGAAAATTCTATAAATTGTTCACAGTACGCAAAAGCATTGAAAAAATTTTTTCATGATTGAATTTACAATGAATTTGAAAATCCACGCATTTTCCTTAGAATAACACCAGAAAACTTGACGTATGATCTTTCATTGCCACTTCACTAAACTGAATATCAGGCTTAGACGACAAAAATTCAAGAAATCGTAACATTTTCATCTGACATTCAAAGTTCAATAAATTGCAGTGAAAGAAACATACAGTAAGTGTTAAAGGATCATTGTATATTTAATCACAAACAAAATTTTCAATGTAATATGATAATTTATAATACATTCAGAAAGAAAAGTATCTTCCACGTTGCAATTTGTTACATAATATAAAAACGCTCTAAAACAAAATGAATAATGTTCATATTTTAAAAGTAAAGGCTTCAGGCTTTAAATGAGTGTAAGTTTATTATTATGTGATAATTTTTAAAAAATTATGGTAATTTCAATATTTACTGTCCCAATATTAATGGGAGCCACAGTATGTAGATTTTGCTTCTGCATTATAGTGGGAAAAGTGATTTCATGTTATTTATTTCCTCGGAAAGTATCCTATGATTACTCTTTGAAGAAAAAATTTGAATTATTGAAATATCGTTGAAATATTGAATTATGTTATTAATTTCATTTGCTTGTAAGAGTTAATTATAATATAATTATAAATAAATGTGAACGCAAATAGTACCGAGCGAACATAATACATTATCAAAGTATAGTTCCAAGTATATCGATATTGTTATTACGTAAAAATCAGTCTGTCATGTCATTGTTCATGCTACTTCAGAATATTTTTTAGAATCTAGTATCGTGTGTTTTACAAATCATGAATATAATATAATTCACTGACTTTTTTATTCAAAGTAACAATGAACTCAGTAAGAATATAAGAAGATAAGAATACAAGAAATTTAAAGAATCTTTATATCAAAATAAATGTAATATCAAAGAGCATAATAAAATTAGTCAGCGGGTATATTCAATTTTCAAACATACAAACAATGCAATATAGATACAATACAAATTTTAAATAACTAAATACATACCACTGCATTTTTTCTTTATTCCAGCAACAATATTGATCGTACAATACTTCAACGATGTTCTTAATTCAGTATCAACAATAATGTTATTCTGGATAAGTCTAGAAATAATCCCCGTCGTTGCAATCTAAAGCGGGATAAAAATGTTCTGTCACGGTAACATGTAGTTAAAAGAAAATGGTACTTCTTGTAAAAATTCTCGTAAAATGTAACACTTCGCGAGATCTATGAAAGTCTTCAAAATGTCTACTTGTCTAGCACAAATATCGTGTCTAGCTCAGCTCGAGCAGAATGTTCTTAACCCTTCAGAAGACGCGAAGAAACTAAAGTGCACAACAAAAGAGTAGCCCTAAGAGAACATTAATTCTTAAACGACTGTAAAGAACTGACTCTTCCTTTCGTAACCTGTAATTTTCATGCTGCTGCGGCATATGTTGCCGTAAAACTTGGAAATGCGAGTTTCGAATACCTGAGTTTGATTGACACTTCCCCCTGTGCAACAGAGACAATTTTTTCTTTAAAATTCAGCGTAATTGTGCGGAAATGACAGGTGAACAGGAAGGGAAAGAATAAAAGGAACGTTTCTTCTTGGAAACACATTTATTATTTACTAGCCATCGGTGGACAGTCATTTTCCCCTCATGCGTAATTCACTAGTTATGTCACGCGAGGGTGACAATATTATAGTTCCTCTCTTGACTTTTCTGCGAAATGTGTAGAGCCACATGCGTAATTCACTAGTTCTGTCACGCGAGGGTGACAATATTTTTGTTCCTCTCTCGACTTTTCTGCGAAATGTGTAGAGCCACGACCCCGACCGTCAAACGTTTCCCGGCCGTCGAACAGAATGGACTTCAGCATTGGCTACAAGCATTATAGGCTCCTGAAATTCTGCTTCTTCGCGACGGGACTGACGCCGTACAAACCAACGCTGTTAAGCATAGTGCATACTACGATTGTATGTTTGATACTTCTCATCGGTCAAACATTATCCATCGTAAGTCCATTCGTACGAAATATAATTCTTTAATTGGTCTTTGTATATCAATGCATTACTTGTCAAAAAATTCATCTTTTATTTATATTATCAATCTTTATAGTCTTTTCTCGTGAAAAACAATATTTGCCTCTCTCAGTTTTTTTCATCACAAGTAGGCGTTACAGTTTTAACAACAACTGTAAATATAACATATGGTTTATTACTTGTGAAATCTGTAAACGTAAGTTACAAATTAATTTCAACTGGTCATTGTAATATTGTGTCGTCATGTAACACTTTTTTCTGGATTTTCCAAGACAGAGGAATGGTTCAAATATATAAAACGTGATTGGAATCACATGCAAGACAAAGAAGAATTTAAAATACTTAAAACACACGTAGCAATGGGAAATCAATATACAAATATTTATATAAGTAAGAAGTAAATTAATTGTCGAATAAGGCGGCGAGAAAACTTATAAGGATAATATTTTACATTTAAAATGCATTATAGTTGCAGTCTGTACATTGCAAGCTGGTTATTTAATTCTTAGTATTGTGGCGTTTTCTGTTTCACATCGCATTTTTTCATCTACGAACAAAATTCTGTGTTATATACCGATTGATCCGATGATATCAGTAATGCTTGCAGAAAAATCTCGTAATTATTATTTGAGTGCAATTTTGAGGACCGTTACAAACATTCTGATTATAGCAATTTTGTATTGTCGTGACGTTCTCTTTTTATTGACAATTTTGCATATACATGGGCTGTACGAAATTGCTATGTAAGTATAGTTTTGACTCTATACAAATGGCGATTGGATATTATGAAGTTTTTCACGCTTAGGTACCACATGAAAAATGCCGTGGATAGAAATTCGATAGAAATGGCCATTTCCAAGAAGGATATCGTTATACGTAACAAAATCATAAATTCAATGAAAATTTTTAACTTAATAATAAAGTTAGTATCTTCTGGATTATGTGTTAATGTGCCAATATTTATGCAAAGCTTATACGAATATATGCTGTCTTTGAACGTAGATATTTTAAATGTTAAACTTTTCTATATTAACGCTAAATTAAACTCATTGCGTAGACATGCTTATATTATACTAATTCATTCTTTCTTGAAGGTGGATTAAGTATCTGAAACACAATTTTTCATTCTCCTGCCTACTAACCTTTGTAGTAATGTCAATGTATTTGACACTGATCATATTCAATGTAAGTAACATCACAGTTTGTCCTGTACTAAAAACGTCGCATACACAATATTACAGAAATGTGACGATTTTTTAATCTTGAAAATATCAGCTGTTTCAACTGACAATATAAAAATTAAGGCACGCAACCGCTTATTGTGATTACTAATTACGTAATTATCTGAACAAAATATAAGATTCGAGATTTAAAACGATTATTAACCTTTCTAAAAGAGACTGACATACAAAACTTACTTAAAAAATAAAATTTTAAAACTTTATTTCATTTCAGAAATCGTCAAATTCCCATTCCACTCCTGTATTTTATTATGCTTATGACACATTCTCTATAGATTTCCAGAACGATATTCGATGAATTTCTATTTCTTGTGATTATAAACTTTGCTATATTTATAAGTTTTGCAATGTTCTCTACTAAAATGTACCATATGATACAATGCATATACGACGGAAGTCAGAAATTCTTTTATATTCCGTAAGTATGCAAAATAATTTTTAATTATTGGCATTTGATAATTTTCTAACCCTTAATTATTCGCTAATTGTTTTTTTATTATTCTTTATATGAAATTCATTTTATGTGATTACTTGTTGCCTTTTTGTTGCTTCAAGTCACATATAAATCTTAAAAACGTATATTTATCATTACATATTGTATAATTATATTAACATGTAATATAACATGTTTTATATATATATATATATAAATAAGTATATAATTATAATAGTATAATTATATAATATTATATAATTATACTATTATAATTATATACTTATTAATATTTATACTTCTAAATATAATTTACCAATATTATAAACATTATATAATTCTGCTATTATTATTATATATCATTTGTATATAATAAATAACAGGTTTATAAGATGTTTAAGACATAGATGAATTTTTTAAATTATTTTTAAATTATTATAGTTTACTGTCACTAAGGAAATAATTGAATCACTTCAGTGTGATGAAAATATTAAAAACTCTTACTTTTCGAGAAGTAAACATTTTTTGTTTATATCGAATATTAACTATATTAACAGAATAATTGTTGGATGCAGAGTTTCATAACTTGGACTTTTATCTATGAGAATAGTTCAAAAGTTTGATTTACGACAACAGCACTATTGATGAAATATTCAAAAATCGGAATTACCTTATGTGAAAAAATTTGGAATATACTAATATGTATTACATATGTACGAAATTAATATACACTGAATTTGAAATATAGTAATTTTTAAACATAGTAATTCTTTTTTAAGAGAAGTACGTATATATTATAGAAGAAAAGGATTTCAACGATTCGTTTGAATAAATTACGAATATTCTTGCAATACTTCATCATAAAGTATAAATCTCGGAACGAATGGGTTTTCACATTTATAGTTCCATTTATGTGTCTTATTGTTAGTGGCTGTCGAATACCAAAGTTTGGTTAGAAAAAACGTAAAGTATGTAAAAGTAGAGTTAAAGTATCAATGGTACTTTATTGTAATTTTCGAATGAGTGAACAACATCGCAAATATAGTTTCATTTGAAAAAACCAATGGTGTGAGAGAAAATATTAAGTTTCTTTTCAGATTCCAGTCAGATTCCGCTAAATTCCGGAATAATTTTGGAAAATGTTCGGATTTTCCAAAAGAGTCGGGATTTTCAATGGAATCGGGTTAGTCGACACCCGAAATTTGAAACAAAATATTACATTTGGATACCACATATTTGGTTATTACTTTTATTTCATGCTGTATTTTTTGTAATTTTAGAATTTTTCGGAAATTTTGGAAGAGTCGGAAATTTTGACGTGATCATCGAATTTTCACTTTTGCGTACACTTCCGAGTTCTCACGCACTTCTAACAAGAAAAAAAAAAAATTGGCAGCACATTTCCCCGAGAACAATATCTTGACTATCATAGTGTTTTCCTCGAAATGTAATAAGTTCCATCGGCAAAATTTTTTGTAATGACGAATTAATTTGAAGAATAATTGCGTGGAACAACTCAAAAATTACGCAAATAACTAACATAGCGAAAAAACTTACGCAAACAAGTAAATGCTTAAACAAAGAAGCATCGTTTACAAATAGAAAATTCTGAGATATTCTGTAGAATGTAAAATTGTATCAAATGTCACGTTCTGTTCCATTTTTGTATTGTCTCGTCTACTAATCTCACTATGGCTTTTTCAGATATACTGTAGAATGGTACAATTTATCATTAACAATACAGAAATTGCTACTGTTTATTATGCGAGGAAACCATCACTCGGCAGTATTAAATCTCTATGGTATATGGATACCCACGTTCGAAACCTTGGGCATGGTAAGAAATATTTCCGCAAGAAACCAAAATACATAAAATGAGAAAGAAATACTTTTCCAGCAATTCAAACTTTCTTGGTCCTACTTTATGGCATTGCATTCCACTCAGAAATAATGACAACGATTATAGCACATTAGCGAAAACATGTTACACCAGTTGATGTACGTTACTATTATTGTCACTGCAGATGATACTTTATAATAACATCGCACGCATTTGGATTGTGTTAGAAGTAATGCACCGGTATGTAAAAATATACCAACAGTTCGTTACGTGAAAAGCAGGACGTGAAAAGGTATCATTTGAAATTTATATCTCTTTATCAATCGCAATCACCGAAAAGCATAGGGTTTAGAGAATTATATATTTACTACATACTTATATTTATACATTTATCTAAAAGTTCTAGGGGCGCGCCTGATATTTTCTTTTTCGTGTTCTTTCGAAAATAATGTCATAATTATAGTAGAATTTCCTCAACGTCCATTCGGTTCGTCAACAGGAATTCTTATGGTATTTATATGACGTTAGAATCATCAACTGTGGTCCATGACTTTAGACGCGTGATGAATGCTCAATAATGTGTAACGGATCTTATTGCTTAAAATATTGCTTTCAATTATGTCAAAATATCGTTTGCTATTGCTTTCCAGAAATCCTAAATTTTCTAGTAATTTGATAATAGAATTCCAAAGCAATTTTATAATTGTTCACAATTCCTCATCTAAACACTGCGTCAATTTGGAATCGAGTTTGAAAATTAGAAATAATTAATTCGTTTTCATTTTTAGATGAATGACCTCGTCGTTTCAACTGTACAGAAATGTTTTAACTATATTATAGAAAGTTATATTAATTAACTACGCCCTCAGTTATTTGTATGTACGTTACTCGAACTATTGTTTTATAGATTATAATTTTGAATTTAAATAACTAGGTATTCTTGCTATCTATTTATTAAACGTTTGGGCACTTTAAAAACATTGGTAGCAATAGTCACGGTTTTCTATTTCTTTGCTTTCGTGCAAAACTTCTTCTCTAATTATCTGTTTTTTAAAGATACTCTATCTTTGTATATTACGAATAAATTTTAAATATTTGAGTCAAATATATGTGCTTTTTTTTGTCTTTGAGCGGTACAGAAATTAAAAAATCAAAAATAAACAAATTTTTAATCCAGAATAGTTTTATTACCTATATACGTGCATGTTAATTTATGTTTTGTATTAAATTTGTTGTCACAATTAATTATTATAATTTGTTAGAATAATTATAAAGATATAATTATTCCGATTGTTTCAGATAAGCTTTTTAGGTTCCAGAAAGGATAAATTGTATTTTGAACGAAACATAAATCCATCAATTAAAATTAAACACAATTACAAATGTTCATGTTGCAATAAGAAAGTTATAATCACTAATGTATATTGGAAAATTTAAAATAAAAAATCTCAAAAACTGAAAAACTAATATTCAAAATATTCTAGTTCACTATTACAAGTTATTCCATGACAATTTGCAGTTTATACGTCAGTTTTGTATTAGCTATTCTAGTGACGTCATTTGGAACATATGCAAAGATTTTCAATCAACAAATGCTATTACTTCCAGAACTATTCGTTATTCGAAGAAATGTTTTACACGGAACTTTTACTGTTGCGAAGAAAAAATAATCCAACGTAATTAGTTTGTTTGTAGCTATACGTGTGAACGACATATAAGTTAACATTATTTTCTTAAATGAAATTACATAATTTTTCATACATCCATGCATCTTGACAGTCTCTATAAAAAAAAGTGATAACTTAAACGTTTGTCGAGAAACTATTCATTTAGGAGATATTTTAACTTTAGTTTTGTTAAATCAGTATATGAAGGTCGAGGAAGGACAATGGCGTTTCGTCTTTCGAACGACAGATTTTAATTAAAAAATATATAATAAATTCTCTCAAACTATTAATTTTTTAACTTAGGTGAGTATCGTGAGTATCTTTTCATATAGGATATCGAGCTGCGTCCATTGTTTCGATGCATCAAAAGGTATATCATTTTTTTTTAAATAGTGGAAATATAAAATATAAAAATGACTCGTTAAAGAAGGAAAAAAAAATTATACACATCACAGAATGTTAGACACATCTCCAAACCGTACAACTTTCGTACAAAAAATTTTTTTTGCACAACGCAACCGTGAAAGTTATTCGAGATGAGCACGTTTCGTAAAGACACTTTGTGTAGTATATTATATTATTTTTTTATTTACAAAGGTAACAGGAATTGATTGATCGTCAAATATAATGTGTAAATCGATTGGACTCGTCTCTGAGGTGGAGAAAGTGGCTTGCAACGACTGTGACTATATTTTATAATAACTATAAATTATAAACGATAATATATAAAATAAATAAATATTATAAATTATACACGGTAATATGTTTCCACAGATATTTTTATATTAAAAAAGAAAAATTATGCACAAAATTTTAAAAAAGTTAAGGACAAATATGTCTTACATTAAGAATACACTTAGATAAATATTCGCAAACTATGGGAATTAAATGCTAAATTCGAACGAAATATCGATTAATAAATATATAGAAAAAATCCTATTCTTTAGACATGTGTTTACTTACCTATTCATGGAGGTATATTACCTCGGTCAGATTAACAAATTCTTGATTAATAAATTAATAAAACTAATTTGTAAAACTATCGACTATTTTCCAAAAAGTCTATCGTTCTTTCCTTTTACGTGGAGGAAATTCTTCATAAGACACCTGAGTCTTTTAAGGGAAGACCCAGGGTAGTGTCGGATTTTTATCTACTAAAAACACCTCCACGATGGCCGGTTTTTGTCCGCACGTTGGGAGAACTCCGGGTCCGTTTTATGCACACAGAGCTCTCTCGTGCTGTTGTCCTAAAATTGACAATGTATTTTTTTTACCCGAACAGGGTCTCGAATCTTGGACCCCTTTCAGATTAAGGAGTCTGACCAACAACACACTCTACAAACTGAGCTATCTCCACCTCCATAAATAACTTTCGTTAAAATGACACCTGAATGCAGTTCATTTATAAAATGCTCCACGAAGATTCATCACTTAAATAGGAGCTTAAAACAGTTGGGGCGTAGGACACGGTCACACCCCCATCCTATAATGGGTCCGCAACGGTGGTCGCTTAATCTCGCGATTGCTTACGGCGAGCGGTGAGCTTAGATCTACCGACGGACTTAAAAGTAATTCCATTACTTAACATATTCAAGATGCGTCACGTACCACAGTTTTCACGTTTAAATGCGCAATAGAAAAACTAACAATTACAATGAATAAATATGTGTGAATGACATATTAATATTCAAAACATAATCATACGTTCTAAACCTTATAATACGTCAATCCCAAATAGCAAAGTCAAATGTATTTCTTCATGTACCGAGGTTGAAGTCGCTCTCAAATGTATTACGCAGAATCTTTTGCATATCTGCACAAGAAAATTGAAAGTAAAATCACATAATAAAATTATGAACTGCAAGTCTACCATAAGGCGTCAAAGAGTTGCTAAAACCTCTAAATCTTCATTCTATAACCCCTTGCACATTTATATTACTTATTGTTAGGCGCTTATGTCATATATGTATGTCTCCATATATACGCATTTTCCACTTTTTTCAGGAAGACAGTTCCATCTTTGTCGCTTCAAACTGGTTCAGTCAATGTCTATCGCCGGGTGAGTCTGCGGTTCCGCTTACATAACAGTCGCTCAGGCCAGAAATTGTCCAATTCCCAGTTATGGTTTATATCAAGACTATATCAACGAACTATCTTCGAGTCTATGCGGTTCATTGTGAGTATTTTGACACGAACTAAATTTGCCTAACCAGTGAAGGCTAGTGTGTGTTTTCTTATACTCTAACACATTATAAATATCACAAATATCATACGCATGAAAATTTTTGGGTATTGTTTCGAACGATCAAAATGAAATTTGGACGTTGTTAGGAAAGATATGAGAAGATTCTAAATATAATACTTCAACTTCGGAAACCTCGAAGAAGAAAAATAATTTTACAAAATCTAGAGTATGAAAGACAGAAAGAAAAACAACACAAAAGTTAGATGACGATAACATTGCTATAATTAGATCAGATCACTACATATGTATACGTTTACGAAGCAGTTTTGCGAAACTTTAGATGCTTTAGATATTCTACATATTTGAATTACAAATATCGTGATACTTGTTTTTTTAATATGACTAACGGGAGTCATTCGAAACCACAGCCCACATTTTTAGTACAACCTATGGAATAAATATTAGCTTATTAAAAAGTATTTAAACAAAAATTTAAAAAAAGAAAAATAATAATGCCAACAGTATACAGTATACAGTGACAGCCATTTAAATCCATGCCCAGCTCTGCTGGATTTATTCTAATTTTTCGTCTAGATTAATATTTATTTCTGTTATTCAAAGCAGTTTATACATTAAAATGTGAAAGCTCTAGTTAGTGACTTATGCTCTTCATTGTGGATAGGTAACTATCTCTAACGTATCTTTTGCGAGAATAAATGAACAACTTGTAGCGTGAAACTGAAACTACTCGTATGTGAAGTACAGCAATAGGAATGGTAGCGTGCAAAAACAGACAGACATGAGTAGAAAATTGATTAAATTGTCATAACTAAACCAACCATCGGTATTTCCTCAATGAGACCTAAAGACACATTACTAGGGACGAGGATAGGTGTGTCACGAATCTATACAATTTGCCTGCGATTTCCTGCCCAAATTGAAACAATTTCACCCTGCAAGAGCTCGTAATTTCTACACTTTTCTTCCTTTCATTATGTCAAAGTGTAGTAGTGAATAAATAACTATAGACAGATTAACACCTATAGACAGATTAAAGTCATATACAATAGACGTTATCATAGAAGTCAAGTAGGACAAAGCTGTGATGAGAGCTTTTGCTATTTGTCATAACAATGCTATTTTACCTACCTATATTACGACTAGATTTTCATTTCATAGGAAATTTTAAAGTGTAAAATTGCACAGAGTATGAAAAAATATTACAAAATATGCAAAGTGCAGTGCTATCATTAAATTTATTGAATGAAACAACTTTTCACCATAATTCTATTTTCGTTCGGATATATTTTAAAAGCATGTACTTGAATAAAAATCTGCAATCCATGTACAGTTAAAAGTAGAAAACTAGATCAAATTTTATTTATGTTACAAAGATAATATAATAATAAGTCACCGATACAATTTGTTTCTCCAATTTGTTGCAAAACGATTGTTTCTGTCATTGTTAAATTGGACAAATATACATATCAATCCAGAAATGTTCGTCCTTTTTGTAGAAAAATCACTCGCAAGTTATAAAATAGTGAAATAAAATTCTAAAATTATCAATACATGCTTTTATGTATAAATGATTTATAATTTATAAAATATGGTTAAAAATATTTTTAACTAACTAAATTTTCAACTATTTCTCAATATCATTAATATTATACAATGCTAAAATATTAGGAATATTATATTTCCTCATTTACCTATATTACAAATTTATGTTAAATGTTTAACAATTTTGTTATAATTATGCAGTATTATACATTGGGTATAAAAAATACTATTAATTCTATTACTTACATTCTATACAATACATTGTATGCTTGGTTGATTTATATACCTTGTCTGTGCTACAGTTGTGCTAATTGCACCTCAGTTCAAATATATAGTTTAATTAGATTTTATTTCAATAACATAGTAATTCAATTGAATTACATAATTCAAACTTTTTAATTAGTTTAGTTGCTAATTACTGTAATTACGGTCAATGATCCATTAGTCATTGTCATTGAGCATTGGAGAGAGAGAGAGAGAGAGAATTGTTTACATTTGTAACAATAACAGTGCCACCGACCTCAGTATCTATAGATTGTTCCGCTTAAAATCCGACATTAATTTTCGGTACAATACACTGAATTTTATACATTGAATTGAATGAATGAAGGGGATCGGCTATCTGTGAAACGTCGGTAAAATTCGTCGATGTTGAATTTTGAATTTTGACATTCCATAGTTACTGAGATCGCTATTATGCCATTGACGACTACTACAACCAGTTAACTGCGGAATTTTGTTTTAAAAACCTCCTCGTTGGATACGTAATTAAAATAAACAACGTCGAGCGCAGGGCAAATGCTTCTATTATAAATTTTAGCAGTTTATTGTATTAATACTACAACTTCATTATTAGAATAGTATAAATATATAATTATATAATTATAAATATATAATTATAGTATAAATTCATTATTAGAAAAAAGTGAAGCAAAACGAGGAAGGATTGCATTTTCATTCGATAAAAAATTGGCAACTCATTGTTGAAAAAGTTATCGTTATTATTAAAAACTTAAAGATTGTCAAAGAATAATAAAATTCATAAACGAGAAAAATTAAAGAGAAAAAATAATTTGAAGAAATTTCAGTGTGGTTCAGCGTGATTTTTCAAAGCAAGGCGCAATACAAAGTGGCAATTCGCAGGTCTACTAAGAGCCTTCATAGTTCGCGCATCTCATTTTGAAATAATATAAATTGTTATGGGAGAATACCCGATATGTGCACACAGTAAAGTGTACAAAACAATACCCGATGCATTGGGTGAAGTAATCAACTCACTTTATAATACATTGATATCGGGAATATCCGGGGAATACCAAAGGGAATAATCAAACTTTTTTATAAAACACACAGCAGTTTTCTTGGCGATAATGTAAAGGAAACGTACCATCAAATGACATTTTTATTACTTCTTATTGAAATTTAGAGTTTTTATAGTAAATGGTAATTTTTTAATTTACACGACAAGTATACACGTCAACCGCATCGAAATAAAATTTTGAATTGACGAATTATACACGTCGAAGTGCAGTTAGCTGTGTAATAGCAACAGTTATACGACTAAAAATGCTGGCTAATACAGCGAAAGTGATCTGTATTTGTAACGTCTGTTGTAATTTGTTATTTATTAATTAATTTATCTCAGAAATTAATATTGAATACTTTTAATAAAATTAAAAATAAAATAAAATAAAATAAAAAATAAATAAAAATTTAATTTCCTTCTCCCATTATTTGAAAATTTCGTTTCATTGTGATGAATGAGTCATACCGCACTGTATATTATCTAGATAAAAATTCTATTAATGTTATTAAAATTTATTATTACACTTATCGTAGACAGCAATATAATAATAGATTTCTAAACGTTTCTATGTTTTCAGTATCTTCCGCGCCAGTTATTTTATTATGCAATTTCAAGAGTGAAAAGTTTGTCAGAACGCATTATTCAGGAGAACGAAATTTCTATATGAATTCCGATTTTTTTAAATTATCTTCCTAAAAATGTATAAATGCATAAATATCCAAATAGTCAAATACTGTACTTTTCCAGCAGTTAATGGCATTCAATTGGATTTATATTCTCTCGAAACATTCTTTTTCTTGCAAATAAATGAATTTACGTAATTGCGCATAATTACTAGAAAAGTAATTCTTGTTGATTGGCTCATAATCAAATTAGTTTAAGATTTTAAGTACTACTCGACTTAAAGAAGATGTGCATATTTGTACGAATATATAATATAATACTATTCACTTTAAAAATGTTGTACACATATCTGCGTAAACTTTATATCTCCTCGGTCCGTTTGTGCCCCAGGGAACATCCTCGTGCCATTCCTCGAAAGATATGGTGGGAAAGTCCCATATCTCTGCTTCGTCGTCTTATTTTCTTCTGGACTACGCACTTCATCGCATCGCACGTCATACTTCAATTTGATTATGAGCGCCATTATTACCATCGCACTACACATATGCTGATTTTACCGATTATCGATATAAATACTCATATTTGATATTTCATAGTCATTAAAATACTGTCCGGGATACTATCCTACCCCACTATCCCAAGGCATACACATATAGCTGCTTATATTCTTATATTCTTCGCATTACTGGCTGAGTTGCATGTACAGGAAGAGAAAGAAGTACCTAGCGACACTTTGATTCTGGATATTATTTTTCTCGAAACTGAAAAGCAAAGTGTATTGGTGTCTCGAGTGAACCTGTCAATTGAATTGGTGTGTCGTGTTAAACTGTAAGTAGAAGAAACGTTCGGGCGCTTCATTTTTTGATAAAAAAAATTATTCTTTTTCAAAAATGCGTAAAACCACATAAAAATATGTAAAAATGTAAAACGAAAATTGTCTCAATCAGATTTGAATTTATAAACTGATCAGTCGCTTGCGTGTTATTCATAATAACTTCTGGTTATTCAATTATTGCAATTAGACTGCGCATTCATATTTTAACTGAAAATGCACTTATTTTCGAGAAATAAGAACATTTAGTATTTTGTATATTTTCTTCGCATTACATTCTGTGCAATTTTGCACCTTTCATTTTTCTATAAATGCATAAAAATCAATACACATTTCGAAGAAGAGAAAACGTCATACAGTATGAGGACAATATTTATTTCTGGAGACGAAAAGATGTCCAATTATTGATAATTTTCTATTCATTAGCGTTTATTTCATAAGAAAACATAATCGGAAGAAAAATATCATTTTGAGATATGGAAATAATATTTCAAGGCTTCTTGCTTGCTAAATGTAGTTTTAATAGCGTCTAGTAGAATTGTAGATTATGAACTATTCCAAAAAAACCATCAAATTAACGATTTAAATTCTAATCTAGAACATAAAAAGGTATATTTGTGAAAATAAAAACTTCAGCTTAAATAGTACCTAAGCCAATGATGTACAACCCGCGGTCTGCTTTGAAATCAAATTTTTGTTATTCTCTAAACAACAAATTACAATTACTTTTCGATTGTAAAATAATATTTCAAAAATAAAATTAATAATTGAATAACAATAAAATTGACTCAATTAAAAATATGTAAAGATACATATATAGAAGATACTATCCTAACAAGGTATCTATATTTTTCTTTTTATCTTCTTTTTCTTGTTTTGTTTAGCAATTATTTACGGAAGTAAACATCGATGAAAAAATTAGAGAAAATTCCTGAGACTTGTGACTTGCACGTTGTTACGAATTAATTACTTAACTAAGAATGCATGAGTCTCCCGAGATGTCAAAGTACGAACAGGAAAGGAATATATAAGCGCAGCAGAAAGAGTCCACAGACAGAAATCGTTTAGCACTGCAGCAAGCAAAAGCTAGTATTATAACATTTTTATATCTGTAAGCTCCGGAGTGGAAGTCTTCTCTTGTTTTGTGAAATAAATAGTTCTGTGAAATTGTAAATTCCTAATTATATCTTTAGAACGATACGTGTGGCTCATTATACTCACAACACTGATTTATACAGTTGGACATCACTCATCTAGTGACAGCAAAATTAAAAGAAAAATTTTTTACAAACAGGTAATTTATTCGACAAAATCAAAACAGTTCATATCATTGAATACTGCAATGTAGTCCTGATAATTGCATGAAATTGCATTAAATTGTATGATATTATATCTATATTAAACTTAATATATTTATTTAGAGATAGATTTAATATATATATATATATATATATACATATATATATATATATTGATCTTAAATTAAAATTATAGATATTTTGTCAAATAAAATATATATGCCGGAACGGAATCTTTTTAAGAACAAAAACATAGCTATTTTGTCTAAGTCCGTCTATTTCGATCTCTGTTTTTTTTCGATCAGTAGAAAATCAATTGAATGCAGATCATTTTACATTCTCATATTGTTTATTAATAATACAAAAGTCACGGTTTGCTCGTGTAACGTCGTAAACGCGGCAAAATTAACCATGCGAGCGACATAATAAACACTATAAAACTATTTTCAGCTATTAATGACGTAAATCATTAGTTTCATATAAATGCAAATTTTCTTTTTCATTAATATCTTATTCATAATGCAGTATCGACTAGTCTGTTTATTCTCAGTTTTTTCCAAAAGAGATATTTGGAAAAAATGAAAGTATCGTGAAAGAAATACAGTGCTGTGAATAATTATAGGTTCAAAGCAATTTCTATAAATTTTTATGAATACAGGGATGATTTATGAAAAGCAATTATTTTTTATAGTTCGTAATATTATAATTTGAGTAAGAATTATTTCTTGTCGTCCACATGACAGAGACATATCGAACAATTTTGATGCAGCGTTTTTCCACTTATGAAAAATTATAACTTCAAAATTACTACAAAATCTGTTAAAGTTAAAAGAACATTTTTTTTATAAGTTAGTTAAGTTATAATATTTGTGTGAAAAAATAAAATTTATCATCATTCTTTTATTATATTAATCATCAATAATGCCACGAGATCGACAACTTTCGGAAATGAAGCAACAACGAATTTTGGACCTGCGACATTGTGGAATGTCGCACAGTGAAATCGCGAGTATTATTAATATTTAGATCGCAAAATGTAATTAGCAAATTTCTTACAAAAAGGAAAAGAAAATTACGCACAAAGATCAATTTGACCTAAGAAGTTTTCTTCAATTGTGAAACGAACAGCACTGACAATGAAAGAAATCTTGGAAGCTTTGTCACAAATAGTGAACGATATCAATTAAAATGATAATTGAAAATGTGATATTTTAACAAGGCAATGCACCTGTCCGCTAAAAGATGGTTCAATGGTTGCAAAATTAAAGTCCTAGAGTGAGTGAATTAAAGTCCTACCATCATTGAGACCAGACTTAAATTCTACGAAGAATGTTTGGGTACTGCTGGTAAAGAACGTTTGTGACAAAGAAAAGCCGGAAATTCAGTCGAAAGCTAAAATTACAACGTAGAATAAAGAAAGCGTGGGAAGACATTCCTCAAATAACGACAAACAGTATGATTGAAAGTATAACACGAAGATTATTAGCTGTAATTAAAAATAGAGATCGTTTCACCAACCACTAAATAATTTTCAAAGTAAATTGCCGTTTTAACATTTTTTAAAAATAATCAGACACCTGAACCTATATTTATTCATAGTTTAACTGGATGATTTCATGTTTAACAACTTCCAAGATATTTAAGTTAAAAAGAATTTTACACAAATTAAAGCATGTGAGGTTCTAAGCATTGTGAAAAACAATTATCTTCTATTCCAAGGATTGTGAAAAATAACTATTTTCTATCCTATTCTGAAAAATAATTATTTTCTAATACATTCTTATTCACGAAAATTTAGAAAAAATTCTTTGAATCCATAATTATTCACAGCACTGCACGTTCAACAATGAACAACAATGAATTTGAAAATTTTATTGTTCAAAAGATATTAAAGCATAAAGTTTATATAAATATAATATAATACAATATAAATACAATATGATATTGTGAAAAATATATTTGCAAGGGTCACTTTACTGTTAACTGTAAAAAGCGCAAAGAACGTATTCTTGGTATAATTAATATACAATTGCATTAATATACAATTTTGTATTAATTTGTACTAATATTGTAATCTACTAAATACAAATTTGTGTTAATGTACAATTAACGTCACTGAAATACTAATATTAATGAAAAATTATACCTTCTCTGAATATTTGTTCCTTATTTATAAATTAATAATAATAAATTCAATAATTAATAAAAAATCAACAACGTTTTATTACAAACGACAACCGTACGAATTTTAATAATATAGTTCACAATTTTTCTTTTCCTATGTCAAATATCTGCGTATTTTTATATAGTATAGTAATACTAAAAATTTACATATAGTGAAAATACATGCAAAAAACAGAAAATGTGAAAATTATATAAGAACACTATGCACGACGTATACATTAATCTTGTAACATTATTGTCATTATAAATGAAAATTGTATAAAGTTTAATAATTATGCAATCTACTCTTTCTCTTTTACTACTTGAAACGTTGTGTAGAGTCCCTTTGTAGAATTTGAGCCACTTAGAAAACAACGCAAACACAAATTCTCAACTTTAAATATTTTTCATATTCTACAGTACAATCAAAAGAGTAATTATTTTCTCCTTCTTCTCCATTTGACAGGCAGCAGTGAGTTTCTTCTAATTTTTCTCCGACCAGTGAGAGAATAAAAGATATTCCAACATGAATTTTCAATTGCATCCCATGGATCGTACGCAGGTCACATTGCCTAATTATTCTTACGTGCTGAATTTTGAGAAGAAGTTCGTTTACTCAGAGAATCAAGCGTGGATGAAAGATCATTTTCCGAATTGTTTCTATTATTGTGCCATTTACGTTCTGTTAATTTTTGGAGGACGCCGTTACATGGCGAACAGACCAAAATTCGAACTGAGAGGCCTGCTTGCATTGTGGAGCACATTGCTTGCGCTATTATCTATTTTTTGTTTTAGTAGAATATTACCAGAGCTGCAATACGTATTAACGAATCATGGATATTACTACAGTGTTTGCGTACCTAGGTAATTTCACTTTTGTATCTTACTTTTTTGAAATGGTTTTACATTCGTTTTGAGTATTATCCATTTTTGTATTTGATATTCAAACGATTGAAAGTGTTGTACGAATGAAGACTAAATTTCTAATATTTTCTTTACAGTATTAATTATGAAACATTTACCGATCCTTTTACATTTATTTAAATTTACACAAATTTATTGGCAAACCATCTCTAAATTTATTACAAACTATATCTATAAACTTGTCATTCTTTGAAATTGATTACGTCGCTTTGAACTAACGTAATAAATATTGTATGTTTGTATATACAGGGTGCTGCAAAACAAATATAAATTATATATACGTACAATTTTAAATAACACAAGATTTTAAAAGGTGACTTATACAGGTATAATATATTACTTGAATTGTAAGCAATAATAAATAAAAAAAAATACGTAACGTTCGAAATATATTATACACTATATCATTTCGTTGAAGAAATCTTCATTTAACTTAAATATTTTTAATCATATTCACGAACATATAAATTTGCACAAACAGTCGCAATCTAATCGTACGTTTTCTCCAAAAATGACACAACCGGCGAATGTAAACCCTGTCTATTAAGAAATATAATATTAACTAATCTAAACGCACAACATTTTGTTGCACAATCGTACAATCGATAGATCATTTATAATAATACACATATTACATATATAATAATATTTCAAAAAAAAGTAATTTATAATACAAGTAATTACATTTTTTACAGATATCTTACACACAATCCTGTAAGCAGTTTTTGGTTATGGGTATTTACCGTGATGAAATTAATAGAATTCGGCGACACTATTTTCATCGTGTTACGAAAACAGCCATTGCTATTTCTACATTGGTACCATCACATAACAGTTCTCCTCTATACATGGCTCTCGTTTGTGGAAACCATAGGATCCGGCATCTGGTTTAGCTTAATAAACGCTTTTATACACTCCTGCATGTATTCTTATTATGCTTTGAAAGCAATGCGATTCAGTGTACCAAAATGGGTCTCCATGATGCTGACTATACTGCAAATAGTACAAATGTTTTGGGGTATAGTAATAACTATTTCAGCATATTACTATGTACATATTGCCCAAATTCAGTGCAACGTTACAACGTCAAATCTCCAACTTTCTGCGCTGATGTATCTCAGCTACCTTATTTTATTCCTCAATTTTTTCAAACAGTCTTATCTGTCTAACAAACGTGTAAATAGAGCAGAAAAGGCAAATCAGATAAAGACTCAATAAAGCGCCGAATTATTTTCGAAGGATTTTTGGATAAAAGCTTAGCCGTAAGTGTACAAGTTCTTATTTACTCACAGCTTACA
Source organism: Tetragonula carbonaria (assembly GCA_032399595.1). NCBI lineage: Eukaryota > Metazoa > Arthropoda > Insecta > Hymenoptera > Apidae > Tetragonula > Tetragonula carbonaria. The sequence continues at coordinate 5,422,192 of JAUCRC010000018.1, read as the reverse complement.
TTTTTGGATAGTAATAACTTGTTTATTCGAAACGAGCAATTAAAATCTTTTAGAGCTTATATCAGTGCGAAAGGCAGTGTTAATTTTGGGAATTTACATATTCCAAATCGGCAGTTCTCAAATGTTATTAGAATTATTAATTTTGCGTTTGATAAATATTATCCATACGTTACATAGCGAGGCATTCATATTGGATAAATTGTTTTCGATAATTTCACGGTGTGTCGAAGAAAAGTATCCAAATTGGTTTATTTAAGATGAATGCTGCACATCATAAATATTTAGTTTATTTTATATTAACTGTTGAAGTTCACAAAAATACAGTGTGGCTCGAAGAACAATCGAGGTATTCCAAAAAAAAAAATTATTCGAAAGATTCAAAATTACCTTCATGTCATATTTGAATATATAGCAATATATTGTAAATAATATTATATAGTGTAAATATATCTATATGTGTATATTATATAAATATATATAGTATAATATTATACGTAAATATATATTTATTTTCTAAATTTTCTAGTAATTTGATAATAGAATTCTAAAGCAATTTTATAATTGTTCACAATTCCTCATCTAAACACTGCGTCAATTTGGAATCGAGTCTGAAAATTAGAAATAATTAATTCGTTTTCATTTTTAGATGAATGACCTCGTCGCTTCAACTGTACAGAAATGTTTTAACTATATTATAGAAAGTTATATTAATTAACTACGCCCTCGGTTATTTGTATGTACGTTACTCGAACTATTGTTTTATAGATTATAATTTAAATAACTAGGTATTCTTGCTATCTATTTATTAAACGTTTGGGCACTTTAAAAACATTGGTAGCAATAGTCACGGTTTTCTATTTCTTTGCTTTCGTGCAAAACTTCTTCTCTAATTATCTGTTTTTTAAAGATACTCTATCTTTGTATATTACGAATAAATTTTAAATATTTGAGTCAAATATATGTGCTTTTTTTTGTCTTTGAGCGGTACAGAAATTAAAAAATCAAAAATAAACAAATTTTTAATCCAGAATAGTTTTATTACCTATATACGTGCATGTTAATTTATGTTTTGTATTAAATTTGTTGTCACAATTAATTATTATAATTTGTTAGAATAATTATAAAGATATAATTATTCCGATTGTTTCAGATAAGCTTTTTAGGTTCCAGAAAGGATAAATTGTATTTTGAACGAAACATAAATCCATCAATTAAAATTAAACACAATTACAAATGTTCATGTTGCAATAAGAAAGTTATAATCACTAATGTATATTGGAAAATTTAAAATAAAAAATCTCAAAAACTGAAAAACTAATATTCAAAATATTCTAGTTCACTATTACAAGTTATTCCATGACAATTTGCAGTTTATACGTCAGTTTTGTATTAGCTATTCTAGTGACGTCATTTGGAACATATGCAAAGATTTTCAATCAACAAATGCTATTACTTCCAGAACTATTCGTTATTCGAAGAAATGTTTTACACGGAACTTTTACTGTTGCGAAGAAAAAATAATCCAACGTAATTAGTTTGTTTGTAGCTATACGTGTGAACGACATATAAGTTAACATTATTTTCTTAAATGAAATTACATAATTTTTCATACATCCATGCATCTTGACAGTCTCTATAAAAAAAAGTGATAACTTAAACGTTTGTCGAGAAACTATTCATTTAGGAGATATTTTAACTTTAGTTTTGTTAAATCAGTATATGAAGGTCGAGGAAGGACAATGGCGTTTCGTCTTTCGAACGACAGATTTTAATTAAAAAATATATAATAAATTCTCTCAAACTATTAATTTTTTAACTTAGGTGAGTATCGTGAGTATCTTTTCATATAGGATATCGAGCTGCGTCCATTGTTTCGATGCATCAAAAGGTATATCATTTTTTTTTAAATAGTGGAAATATAAAATATAAAAATGACTCGTTAAAGAAGGAAAAAAAAATTATACACATCACAGAATGTTAGACACATCTCCAAACCGTACAACTTTCGTACAAAAAATTTTTTTTGCACAACGCAACCGTGAAAGTTATTCGAGATGAGCACGTTTCGTAAAGACACTTTGTGTAGTATATTATATTATTTTTTTATTTACAAAGGTAACAGGAATTGATTGATCGTCAAATATAATGTGTAAATCGATTGGACTCGTCTCTGAGGTGGAGAAAGTGGCTTGCAACGACTGTGACTATATTTTATAATAACTATAAATTATAAACGATAATATATAAAATAAATAAATATTATAAATTATACACGGTAATATGTTTCCACAGATATTTTTATATTAAAAAAGAAAAATTATGCACAAAATTTTAAAAAAGTTAAGGACAAATATGTCTTACATTAAGAATACACTTAGATAAATATTCGCAAACTATGGGAATTAAATGCTAAATTCGAACGAAATATCGATTAATAAATATATAGAAAAAATCCTATTCTTTAGACATGTGTTTACTTACCTATTCATGGAGGTATATTACCTCGGTCAGATTAACAAATTCTTGATTAATAAATTAATAAAACTAATTTGTAAAACTATCGACTATTTTCCAAAAAGTCTATCGTTCTTTCCTTTTACGTGGAGGAAATTCTTCATAAGACACCTGAGTCTTTTAAGGGAAGACCCAGGGTAGTGTCGGATTTTTATCTACTAAAAACACCTCCACGATGGCCGGTTTTTGTCCGCACGTTGGGAGAACTCCGGGTCCGTTTTATGCACACAGAGCTCTCTCGTGCTGTTGTCCTAAAATTGACAATGTATTTTTTTTACCCGAACAGGGTCTCGAATCTTGGACCCCTTTCAGATTAAGGAGTCTGACCAACAACACACTCTACAAACTGAGCTATCTCCACCTCCATAAATAACTTTCGTTAAAATGACACCTGAATGCAGTTCATTTATAAAATGCTCCACGAAGATTCATCACTTAAATAGGAGCTTAAAACAGTTGGGGCGTAGGACACGGTCACACCCCCATCCTATAATGGGTCCGCAACGGTGGTCGCTTAATCTCGCGATTGCTTACGGCGAGCGGTGAGCTTAGATCTACCGACGGACTTAAAAGTAATTCCATTACTTAACATATTCAAGATGCGTCACGTACCACAGTTTTCACGTTTAAATGCGCAATAGAAAAACTAACAATTACAATGAATAAATATGTGTGAATGACATATTAATATTCAAAACATAATCATACGTTCTAAACCTTATAATACGTCAATCCCAAATAGCAAAGTCAAATGTATTTCTTCATGTACCGAGGTTGAAGTCGCTCTCAAATGTATTACGCAGAATCTTTTGCATATCTGCACAAGAAAATTGAAAGTAAAATCACATAATAAAATTATGAACTGCAAGTCTACCATAAGGCGTCAAAGAGTTGCTAAAACCTCTAAATCTTCATTCTATAACCCCTTGCACATTTATATTACTTATTGTTAGGCGCTTATGTCATATATGTATGTCTCCATATATACGCATTTTCCACTTTTTTCAGGAAGACAGTTCCATCTTTGTCGCTTCAAACTGGTTCAGTCAATGTCTATCGCCGGGTGAGTCTGCGGTTCCGCTTACATAACAGTCGCTCAGGCCAGAAATTGTCCAATTCCCAGTTATGGTTTATATCAAGACTATATCAACGAACTATCTTCGAGTCTATGCGGTTCATTGTGAGTATTTTGACACGAACTAAATTTGCCTAACCAGTGAAGGCTAGTGTGTGTTTTCTTATACTCTAACACATTATAAATATCACAAATATCATACGCATGAAAATTTTTGGGTATTGTTTCGAACGATCAAAATGAAATTTGGACGTTGTTAGGAAAGATATGAGAAGATTCTAAATATAATACTTCAACTTCGGAAACCTCGAAGAAGAAAAATAATTTTACAAAATCTAGAGTATGAAAGACAGAAAGAAAAACAACACAAAAGTTAGATGACGATAACATTGCTATAATTAGATCAGATCACTACATATGTATACGTTTACGAAGCAGTTTTGCGAAACTTTAGATGCTTTAGATATTCTACATATTTGAATTACAAATATCGTGATACTTGTTTTTTTAATATGACTAACGGGAGTCATTCGAAACCACAGCCCACATTTTTAGTACAACCTATGGAATAAATATTAGCTTATTAAAAAGTATTTAAACAAAAATTTAAAAAAAGAAAAATAATAATGCCAACAGTATACAGTATACAGTGACAGCCATTTAAATCCATGCCCAGCTCTGCTGGATTTATTCTAATTTTTCGTCTAGATTAATATTTATTTCTGTTATTCAAAGCAGTTTATACATTAAAATGTGAAAGCTCTAGTTAGTGACTTATGCTCTTCATTGTGGATAGGTAACTATCTCTAACGTATCTTTTGCGAGAATAAATGAACAACTTGTAGCGTGAAACTGAAACTACTCGTATGTGAAGTACAGCAATAGGAATGGTAGCGTGCAAAAACAGACAGACATGAGTAGAAAATTGATTAAATTGTCATAACTAAACCAACCATCGGTATTTCCTCAATGAGACCTAAAGACACATTACTAGGGACGAGGATAGGTGTGTCACGAATCTATACAATTTGCCTGCGATTTCCTGCCCAAATTGAAACAATTTCACCCTGCAAGAGCTCGTAATTTCTACACTTTTCTTCCTTTCATTATGTCAAAGTGTAGTAGTGAATAAATAACTATAGACAGATTAACACCTATAGACAGATTAAAGTCATATACAATAGACGTTATCATAGAAGTCAAGTAGGACAAAGCTGTGATGAGAGCTTTTGCTATTTGTCATAACAATGCTATTTTACCTACCTATATTACGACTAGATTTTCATTTCATAGGAAATTTTAAAGTGTAAAATTGCACAGAGTATGAAAAAATATTACAAAATATGCAAAGTGCAGTGCTATCATTAAATTTATTGAATGAAACAACTTTTCACCATAATTCTATTTTCGTTCGGATATATTTTAAAAGCATGTACTTGAATAAAAATCTGCAATCCATGTACAGTTAAAAGTAGAAAACTAGATCAAATTTTATTTATGTTACAAAGATAATATAATAATAAGTCACCGATACAATTTGTTTCTCCAATTTGTTGCAAAACGATTGTTTCTGTCATTGTTAAATTGGACAAATATACATATCAATCCAGAAATGTTCGTCCTTTTTGTAGAAAAATCACTCGCAAGTTATAAAATAGTGAAATAAAATTCTAAAATTATCAATACATGCTTTTATGTATAAATGATTTATAATTTATAAAATATGGTTAAAAATATTTTTAACTAACTAAATTTTCAACTATTTCTCAATATCATTAATATTATACAATGCTAAAATATTAGGAATATTATATTTCCTCATTTACCTATATTACAAATTTATGTTAAATGTTTAACAATTTTGTTATAATTATGCAGTATTATACATTGGGTATAAAAAATACTATTAATTCTATTACTTACATTCTATACAATACATTGTATGCTTGGTTGATTTATATACCTTGTCTGTGCTACAGTTGTGCTAATTGCACCTCAGTTCAAATATATAGTTTAATTAGATTTTATTTCAATAACATAGTAATTCAATTGAATTACATAATTCAAACTTTTTAATTAGTTTAGTTGCTAATTACTGTAATTACGGTCAATGATCCATTAGTCATTGTCATTGAGCATTGGAGAGAGAGAGAGAGAGAGAATTGTTTACATTTGTAACAATAACAGTGCCACCGACCTCAGTATCTATAGATTGTTCCGCTTAAAATCCGACATTAATTTTCGGTACAATACACTGAATTTTATACATTGAATTGAATGAATGAAGGGGATCGGCTATCTGTGAAACGTCGGTAAAATTCGTCGATGTTGAATTTTGAATTTTGACATTCCATAGTTACTGAGATCGCTATTATGCCATTGACGACTACTACAACCAGTTAACTGCGGAATTTTGTTTTAAAAACCTCCTCGTTGGATACGTAATTAAAATAAACAACGTCGAGCGCAGGGCAAATGCTTCTATTATAAATTTTAGCAGTTTATTGTATTAATACTACAACTTCATTATTAGAATAGTATAAATATATAATTATATAATTATAAATATATAATTATAGTATAAATTCATTATTAGAAAAAAGTGAAGCAAAACGAGGAAGGATTGCATTTTCATTCGATAAAAAATTGGCAACTCATTGTTGAAAAAGTTATCGTTATTATTAAAAACTTAAAGATTGTCAAAGAATAATAAAATTCATAAACGAGAAAAATTAAAGAGAAAAAATAATTTGAAGAAATTTCAGTGTGGTTCAGCGTGATTTTTCAAAGCAAGGCGCAATACAAAGTGGCAATTCGCAGGTCTACTAAGAGCCTTCATAGTTCGCGCATCTCATTTTGAAATAATATAAATTGTTATGGGAGAATACCCGATATGTGCACACAGTAAAGTGTACAAAACAATACCCGATGCATTGGGTGAAGTAATCAACTCACTTTATAATACATTGATATCGGGAATATCCGGGGAATACCAAAGGGAATAATCAAACTTTTTTATAAAACACACAGCAGTTTTCTTGGCGATAATGTAAAGGAAACGTACCATCAAATGACATTTTTATTACTTCTTATTGAAATTTAGAGTTTTTATAGTAAATGGTAATTTTTTAATTTACACGACAAGTATACACGTCAACCGCATCGAAATAAAATTTTGAATTGACGAATTATACACGTCGAAGTGCAGTTAGCTGTGTAATAGCAACAGTTATACGACTAAAAATGCTGGCTAATACAGCGAAAGTGATCTGTATTTGTAACGTCTGTTGTAATTTGTTATTTATTAATTAATTTATCTCAGAAATTAATATTGAATACTTTTAATAAAATTAAAAATAAAATAAAATAAAATAAAAAATAAATAAAAATTTAATTTCCTTCTCCCATTATTTGAAAATTTCGTTTCATTGTGATGAATGAGTCATACCGCACTGTATATTATCTAGATAAAAATTCTATTAATGTTATTAAAATTTATTATTACACTTATCGTAGACAGCAATATAATAATAGATTTCTAAACGTTTCTATGTTTTCAGTATCTTCCGCGCCAGTTATTTTATTATGCAATTTCAAGAGTGAAAAGTTTGTCAGAACGCATTATTCAGGAGAACGAAATTTCTATATGAATTCCGATTTTTTTAAATTATCTTCCTAAAAATGTATAAATGCATAAATATCCAAATAGTCAAATACTGTACTTTTCCAGCAGTTAATGGCATTCAATTGGATTTATATTCTCTCGAAACATTCTTTTTCTTGCAAATAAATGAATTTACGTAATTGCGCATAATTACTAGAAAAGTAATTCTTGTTGATTGGCTCATAATCAAATTAGTTTAAGATTTTAAGTACTACTCGACTTAAAGAAGATGTGCATATTTGTACGAATATATAATATAATACTATTCACTTTAAAAATGTTGTACACATATCTGCGTAAACTTTATATCTCCTCGGTCCGTTTGTGCCCCAGGGAACATCCTCGTGCCATTCCTCGAAAGATATGGTGGGAAAGTCCCATATCTCTGCTTCGTCGTCTTATTTTCTTCTGGACTACGCACTTCATCGCATCGCACGTCATACTTCAATTTGATTATGAGCGCCATTATTACCATCGCACTACACATATGCTGATTTTACCGATTATCGATATAAATACTCATATTTGATATTTCATAGTCATTAAAATACTGTCCGGGATACTATCCTACCCCACTATCCCAAGGCATACACATATAGCTGCTTATATTCTTATATTCTTCGCATTACTGGCTGAGTTGCATGTACAGGAAGAGAAAGAAGTACCTAGCGACACTTTGATTCTGGATATTATTTTTCTCGAAACTGAAAAGCAAAGTGTATTGGTGTCTCGAGTGAACCTGTCAATTGAATTGGTGTGTCGTGTTAAACTGTAAGTAGAAGAAACGTTCGGGCGCTTCATTTTTTGATAAAAAAAATTATTCTTTTTCAAAAATGCGTAAAACCACATAAAAATATGTAAAAATGTAAAACGAAAATTGTCTCAATCAGATTTGAATTTATAAACTGATCAGTCGCTTGCGTGTTATTCATAATAACTTCTGGTTATTCAATTATTGCAATTAGACTGCGCATTCATATTTTAACTGAAAATGCACTTATTTTCGAGAAATAAGAACATTTAGTATTTTGTATATTTTCTTCGCATTACATTCTGTGCAATTTTGCACCTTTCATTTTTCTATAAATGCATAAAAATCAATACACATTTCGAAGAAGAGAAAACGTCATACAGTATGAGGACAATATTTATTTCTGGAGACGAAAAGATGTCCAATTATTGATAATTTTCTATTCATTAGCGTTTATTTCATAAGAAAACATAATCGGAAGAAAAATATCATTTTGAGATATGGAAATAATATTTCAAGGCTTCTTGCTTGCTAAATGTAGTTTTAATAGCGTCTAGTAGAATTGTAGATTATGAACTATTCCAAAAAAACCATCAAATTAACGATTTAAATTCTAATCTAGAACATAAAAAGGTATATTTGTGAAAATAAAAACTTCAGCTTAAATAGTACCTAAGCCAATGATGTACAACCCGCGGTCTGCTTTGAAATCAAATTTTTGTTATTCTCTAAACAACAAATTACAATTACTTTTCGATTGTAAAATAATATTTCAAAAATAAAATTAATAATTGAATAACAATAAAATTGACTCAATTAAAAATATGTAAAGATACATATATAGAAGATACTATCCTAACAAGGTATCTATATTTTTCTTTTTATCTTCTTTTTCTTGTTTTGTTTAGCAATTATTTACGGAAGTAAACATCGATGAAAAAATTAGAGAAAATTCCTGAGACTTGTGACTTGCACGTTGTTACGAATTAATTACTTAACTAAGAATGCATGAGTCTCCCGAGATGTCAAAGTACGAACAGGAAAGGAATATATAAGCGCAGCAGAAAGAGTCCACAGACAGAAATCGTTTAGCACTGCAGCAAGCAAAAGCTAGTATTATAACATTTTTATATCTGTAAGCTCCGGAGTGGAAGTCTTCTCTTGTTTTGTGAAATAAATAGTTCTGTGAAATTGTAAATTCCTAATTATATCTTTAGAACGATACGTGTGGCTCATTATACTCACAACACTGATTTATACAGTTGGACATCACTCATCTAGTGACAGCAAAATTAAAAGAAAAATTTTTTACAAACAGGTAATTTATTCGACAAAATCAAAACAGTTCATATCATTGAATACTGCAATGTAGTCCTGATAATTGCATGAAATTGCATTAAATTGTATGATATTATATCTATATTAAACTTAATATATTTATTTAGAGATGGATTTAATATATATATATATATATATATACATATATATATATATATTGATCTTAAATTAAAATTATAGATATTTTGTCAAATAAAATATATATGCCGGAACGGAATCTTTTTAAGAACAAAAACATAGCTATTTTGTCTAAGTCCGTCTATTTCGATCTCTGTTTTTTTTCGATCAGTAGAAAATCAATTGAATGCAGATCATTTTACATTCTCATATTGTTTATTAATAATACAAAAGTCACGGTCTGCTCGTGTAACGTCGTAAACGCGGCAAAATTAACCATGCGAGCGACATAATAAACACTATAAAACTATTTTCAGCTATTAATGACGTAAATCATTAGTTTCATATAAATGCAAATTTTCTTTTTCATTAATATCTTATTCATAATGCAGTATCGACTAGTCTGTTTATTCTCAGTTTTTTCCAAAAGAGATATTTGGAAAAAATGAAAGTATCGTGAAAGAAATACAGTGCTGTGAATAATTATAGGTTCAAAGCAATTTCTATAAATTTTTATGAATACAGGGATGATTTATGAAAAGCAATTATTTTTTATAGTTCGTAATATTATAATTTGAGTAAGAATTATTTCTTGTCGTCCACATGACAGAGACATATCGAACAATTTTGATGCAGCGTTTTTCCACTTATGAAAAATTATAACTTCAAAATTACTACAAAATCTGTTAAAGTTAAAAGAACATTTTTTTTATAAGTTAGTTAAGTTATAATATTTGTGTGAAAAAATAAAATTTATCATCGTTCTTTTATTATATAAATCATCAATAATGCCACGAGATCGACAACTTTCCAAAATGGAGCAACAACGAATTTTGGACCTGCGACATTGTGGAATGTCGCACAGTGAAATCGCGAGTATTATTAATATTTAGATCGCAAAATGTAATTAGCAAATTTCTTACAAAAAGGAAAAGAAAATTACGCACAAAGATCAATTTGACCTAAGAAGTTTTCTTCAATTGTGAAACGAACAGCACTGACAATGAAAGAAATCTTGGAAGCTTTGTCACAAATAGTGAACGATATCAATTAAAATGATAATTGAAAATGTGATATTTTAACAGGGCAATGCACCTGTCCGCTAAAAGATGGTTCAATGGTTGCAAAATTGAAGTCCTAGAGTGGCCATCATTGAGACCAGACTTAAATTCTATGAAGAATGTTTGAGTACTGCTGGTAAAGAACGTTTGTGACAAAGAAAAGCCGGAAATTCAGTCGAAAGCTAAAATTACAACGTAGAATAAAGAAAGCGTGGGAAGACATTCCTCAAATAACGACAAACAGTATGATTGAAAGTATAACACGAAGATTATTAGCTGTAATTAAAAATAGAGATCGTTTCACCAACCACTAAATAATTTTCAAAGTAAATTGCCGTTTTAACATTTTTTAAAAATAATCAGACACCTGAACCTATATTTATTCATAGTTTAACTGGATGATTTCATGTTTAACAACTTCCAAGATATTTAAGTTAAAAAGAATTTTACACAAATTAAAGCATGTGAGGTTCTAAGCATTGTGAAAAACAATTATCTTCTATTCCAAGGATTGTGAAAAATAACTATTTTCTATCCTATTCTGAAAAATAATTATTTTCTAATACATTCTTATTCACGAAAATTTAGAAAAAATTCTTTGAATCCATAATTATTCACAGCACTGCACGTTCAACAATGAACAACAATGAATTTGAAAATTTTATTGTTCAAAAGATATTAAAGCATAAAGTTTATATAAATATAATATAATACAATATAAATACAATATGATATTGTGAAAAATATATTTGCAAGGGTCACTTTACTGTTAACTGTAAAAAGCGCAAAGAACGTATTCTTGGTATAATTAATATACAATTGCATTAATATACAATTTTGTATTAATTTGTACTAATATTGTAATCTACTAAATACAAATTTGTGTTAATGTACAATTAACGTCACTGAAATACTAATATTAATGAAAAATTATACCTTCTCTGAATATTTGTTCCTTATTTATAAATTAATAATAATAAATTCAATAATTAATAAAAAATCAACAACGTTTTATTACAAACGACAACCGTACGAATTTTAATAATATAGTTCACAATTTTTCTTTTCCTATGTCAAATATCTGCGTATTTTTATATAGTATAGTAATACTAAAAATTTACATATAGTGAAAATACATGCAAAAAACAGAAAATGTGAAAATTATATAAGAACACTATGCACGACGTATACATTAATCTTGTAACATTATTGTCATTATAAATGAAAATTGTATAAAGTTTAATAATTATGCAATCTACTCTTTCTCTTTTACTACTTGAAACGTTGTGTAGAGTCCCTTTGTAGAATTTGAGCCACTTAGAAAACAACGCAAACACAAATTCTCAACTTTAAATATTTTTCATATTCTACAGTACAATCAAAAGAGTAATTATTTTCTCCTTCTTCTCCATTTGACAGGCAGCAGTGAGTTTCTTCTAATTTTTCTCCGACCAGTGAGAGAATAAAAGATATTCCAACATGAATTTTCAATTGCATCCCATGGATCGTACGCAGGTCACATTGCCTAATTATTCTTACGTGCTGAATTTTGAGAAGAAGTTCGTTTACTCAGAGAATCAAGCGTGGATGAAAGATCATTTTCCGAATTGTTTCTATTATTGTGCCATTTACGTTCTGTTAATTTTTGGAGGACGCCGTTACATGGCGAACAGACCAAAATTCGAACTGAGAGGCCTGCTTGCATTGTGGAGCACATTGCTTGCGCTATTATCTATTTTTTGTTTTAGTAGAATATTACCAGAGCTGCAATACGTATTAACGAATCATGGATATTACTACAGTGTTTGCGTACCTAGGTAATTTCACTTTTGTATCTTACTTTTTTGAAATGGTTTTACATTCGTTTTGAGTATTATCCATTTTTGTATTTGATATTCAAACGATTGAAAGTGTTGTACGAATGAAGACTAAATTTCTAATATTTTCTTTACAGTATTAATTATGAAACATTTACCGATCCTTTTACATTTATTTAAATTTACACAAATTTATTGGCAAACCATCTCTAAATTTATTACAAACTATATCTATAAACTTGTCATTCTTTGAAATTGATTACGTCGCTTTGAACTAACGTAATAAATATTGTATGTTTGTATATACAGGGTGCTGCAAAACAAATATAAATTATATATACGTACAATTTTAAATAACACAAGATTTTAAAAGGTGACTTATACAGGTATAATATATTACTTGAATTGTAAGCAATAATAAATAAAAAAAAATACGTAACGTTCGAAATATATTATACACTATATCATTTCGTTGAAGAAATCTTCATTTAACTTAAATATTTTTAATCATATTCACGAACATATAAATTTGCACAAACAGTCGCAATCTAATCGTACGTTTTCTCCAAAAATGACACAACCGGCGAATGTAAACCCTGTCTATTAAGAAATATAATATTAACTAATCTAAACGCACAACATTTTGTTGCACAATCGTACAATCGATAGATCATTTATAATAATACACATATTACATATATAATAATATTTCAAAAAAAAGTAATTTATAATACAAGTAATTACATTTTTTACAGATATCTTACACACAATCCTGTAAGCAGTTTTTGGTTATGGGTATTTACCGTGATGAAATTAATAGAATTCGGCGACACTATTTTCATCGTGTTACGAAAACAGCCATTGCTATTTCTACATTGGTACCATCACATAACAGTTCTCCTCTATACATGGCTCTCGTTTGTGGAAACCATAGGATCCGGCATCTGGTTTAGCTTAATAAACGCTTTTATACACTCCTGCATGTATTCTTATTATGCTTTGAAAGCAATGCGATTCAGTGTACCAAAATGGGTCTCCATGATGCTGACTATACTGCAAATAGTACAAATGTTTTGGGGTATAGTAATAACTATTTCAGCATATTACTATGTACATATTGCCCAAATTCAGTGCAACGTTACAACGTCAAATCTCCAACTTTCTGCGCTGATGTATCTCAGCTACCTTATTTTATTCCTCAATTTTTTCAAACAGTCTTATCTGTCTAACAAACGTGTAAATAGAGCAGAAAAGGCAAATCAGATAAAGACTCAATAAAGCGCCGAATTATTTTCGAAGGATTTTTGGATAAAAGCTTAGCCGTAAGTGTACAAGTTCTTATTTACTCACAGCTTACATTTTTGGATAGTAATAACTTGTTTATTCGAAACGAGCAATTAAAATCTTTTAGAGCTTATATCAGTGCGAAAGGCAGTGTTAATTTTGGGAATTTACATATTCCAAATCGGCAGTTCTCAAATGTTATTAGAATTATTAATTTTGCGTTTGATAAATATTATCCATACGTTACATAGCGAGGCATTCATATTGGATAAATTGTTTTCGATAATTTCACGGTGTGTCGAAGAAAAGTATCCAAATTGGTTTATTTAAGATGAATGCTGCACATCATAAATATTTAGTTTATTTTATATTAACTGTTGAAGTTCACAAAAATACAGTGTGGCTCGAAGAACAATCGAGGTATTCCAAAAAAAAAAATTATTCGAAAGATTCAAAATTACCTTCATGTCATATTTGAATATATAGCAATATATTGTAAATAATATTATATAGTGTAAATATATCTATATGTGTATATTATATAAATATATATAGTATAATATTATACGTAAATATATATTTATTATTTTATATATTATTACATTATTATGTAAATATATATGTATAGTATAATAATAGTTATAGTAAACATTTATCTATTAATTATATTTATAACATTTTCTATTGAATATACTTTAAGAAATAAGAAATTTTGTTAAAAATAATAATAAAAATAATTGTTTATTAAAAATCTTCTTCCTGATTTTAAATTAAAAATATTATGTTCTTTTATAGTTTCGTTTCCTGGCGAATAGAACAGTATGAGACATGACAAAATCCTCTTTTAGAATGCACTTCAGCAACTATGCTTTGAATAGGAAATCTGCGACCTATGTTCTTTTGAATACTTTTTTACGCTATGAGTCATTTTCAGATACGGTCAAGGACCAACGTATAAATCAGAGAAAGATATACGTGTTTTTACATCATCGATCTGCATCAATGTAATCTGGATCACATAATGTGCCTCCTTTTCTACCAAATTTGTAAACACATTCAATACTGGTCGATTTTTCGAAATATGTGAGGATATATTTCGTATGAAATATTAAATATTATAATATAATATATATAATATAATATATATAATATAAAAGATTTTGTTATTATCATAATATTGATAGGCAAAGTAGTTTACATATTTACATTAAATTGTTATTTTCATCATTATATTATTATAAAGTTATATTATAAAATTTATGTAGAGTTTATACCAAAGCATTATATTATAAAGGGCGTATATTTGCGTTTATTTATCTACGTACACAGTCAAGGCTCGATTTATTGTGCGCTAAATCACAGGTAGCGACACTAATTTCCGTTACTCCGCCACGTTTATAATTGCATGGCGCAGTTTTAGCGCAGACAGCAAACAAGATCCAAACGGATAATCTGTAGTAGAGGAAACACAATTGAATGCGAGCTCTCGAATTCCGATGAAGCGCAACTCTTTTGAATATACCACTCTTTTTTCGCCATTCTATTAAACTTTAATCATTAGACCTGGAAGATGAGATGTTTCTCGAGGATTTCTCGAACTTTTACCACTACATTCGTCTATATATTTGTATAATATGAAATAGTAGACCGAACATAATTTTAATTCTCTCATATTTTAAAAACTAGCCGAAAGTAAAATTTTATGTTCGAGGTCCTGACCGCTTTTCTATAGTCGTTTTAAATATCGCTCTCGACTCACCGTCTCCGGGACGGAATCAACCCAATTAACTGAATCCCAGTAAAATAAGGATATTGTTCCAATTGATCTAATTCCCTTCTGCTGATGTTTGCTGAATTCGAGAATTGCTCGGAAAATAATTTTACGATACCTGATATATGAAAGACAACGAAAGACAGAAAATGGTATAAAAAGAGGGGCTGTTGCTCGGCGCAACCTTGCTGGGAGGGGGGTAGACGCCCTGCCGCGATGGAGCTCTGCCCGCTGCGACGAATACCTATTGGCGGCCGTAGCGATGGCCATGACATAGGGGGTGGCCATCTCTCCGATAGAGACCGCTGACGCTGGGTGGGTTGGCTTGAGAGACATATCGCTGATGTCTCCGATACCTGCATGCCCCGAACCTATCCCGTGTACTGGTGAACGGGAGAGCTGAACGATCTCAGAAAGAAATGCGTTGGCGCCCGTCGCCGGTATACGAGGTCCAGGGGCCGAGTAGATGCATCCGAGATGACAGCGCTGTACGATGACTACCGTGACATGCGCAGGTCTCTGCAGCGCTTCATTAAGGATGCAAAGCCCGGGGCGTGGGAATAGTTGGCCGCCCTGGAGTCCGTGAGGACGCCAATACCGAATAGTGCTGGCGAAGCTCCGTCCATAAATGCCTCTAGTCACGGAAACGATGGTTCCCCAGTTACTGGAAAGGGTTGTGACAGCCCTCTTCCTACCAGCGGGCGAACAGACTACCAATGCGTTACGGGCTTTGCAGATGATTGGATCTCGGAGCTGGAGGTGTCCACCGAGGGATTGACCATGGCGGTCAGGAGAATGGAGGGGGGCGTAAAGCCCGGACCGGATGGCGTCACCAAGGAATGGAAGAAAATGTACGAGGAATTCGCCCCCAGATTCAGGCGCCTGTTTAACTGGCCTGAGGCGAATTTCCGCTGGTCTGGAAAGTAGCGCGGATGGTCCTACTCTTGAAAGAGGACCGGCCGCTGGACTCGACTTCAGGCTACAGACCACTGTGCTTATTGTACGAGGCGGGTTAGCTATTTGAAAGGATGATAGTTGCCCGCCTCCGTAGCATATTTGGACCGAAAAATGCCATGACTTAACGAGGGGTAATACAGCTTCCAGGGGGCGATTCACGATTGATGCGATCCCTGTGTCAGATCGCTCTCTGCGGAGGCTGTTCGGAAAGGTAAGGTAGTGTCAACGTCTTTAATACCTTTCTCTGGGACAGGATAGACAGAGAACATTAAAATTCCAAGAGGACTTCCCCTGTATCTAAAGCGTTTGATGGGCGCTCCGCCCTGGGACCTGGAGTGTGTGAAACGTGGAGTTTGTATGGTGAAGAGTGGCTGGAGTGTGTACGATAACATCCTAGTGAGCGCTGAGGAACTGATCGGAAGTAGTGTGGATGTGTGTGTCTTGTGAATGAGAGAATGTACGAAAGATGACAAGCCAGGTGGCATGATAGCGTGAAAGGAAGACGTATGAATATGTAAGGAATGTAAAATTCGCGAAAGACAACACTTTCTTTGAGCCCAGTGTGTACGCCCGCTTCCTGCTGACTGAGCACGGAAGCATGAATGGCTTTCTGTGTAAACGTGGACTAAGTGAGGGTTGTGCATGTGGTTCGGAGTGCGAGGATTGGAAGCATGTGTTAGTTGAATTTGGGATGTATGATGATGTCAGAATTTCAGTGCATGTTGTGTTAGGACGAATAAGGACAGTATTGTGGATGTAAGTGATGCTTAGAGTGTAAGGAAAAATACGAATGTTTTTGCGCGTATGCCATGCAGGCTTTCAAGAGAAGATTGGGTGCTGTGCGAGGGGTATGAACGGGCGTGTCCTGTATTGTGACTAAAGTGCATGTAATAAGGTAGAAAACAGCGAAAATACTGAACGGTGATCTGACGTCGCTGACTCAAGAGGGGAGGCGCTGATATCTCTAGTGATAGAGCTACTGCTGTAAAACTATTTATCAGTGCATGTGCGGAAAAATTGTGCTAGTGTCTATTTTTGTTTGACGTCAATCGGTGGAGTGTGACAAAAGCAATCGAACTTTAGGTGTTTTATTCGGTCACGTGGCCGAGCTTTTGGCCATCTTGGATTCCCGGTCGGTATTCTTCCCTGCAGTATCCGTTGACGGACCAATGAACTAGAAATCGGTAATAAAGGGACCAGCGAATTAGAAGTCGGTAATAAAGGAATTAGCGAACCAGAAATCGATAATAAAGAGACTAGCGAACCAGAAGTCGGAAATAAAGGAATTAGCGAACCAGAAGTCGGTAATAAAAGGGTCAGCGAATCACATATCGGTAATTAAGGAGCCAGAGAAACGATACATCCAGGCCAGAATATTTAACCATTTGGGGGCGTATGTCTACTCTCAGCCACCAAAGCTGTTTTACCGTTCCAGTTATATGTCCTCTCTCAGCAAAGGACCATAGTGATTTTGTATTATATTAAGTCGACGAGCTTCGGAAATACGTAGAATTCAAAGTAGTATTTTATAAATTATGTTTAAGTGTAATTAGACATTTTCGTTTTGTTACACGGCACGAAGTTGCAGTGCAAAAATATTCCTTAAGAATATCTGTCTAACTTAATTACCATATTAATCTACGATACCTCGGCTATGAAAACTATAAAAAGAAAATTAAAAGAAGGTAATACAGGCAACATTAGCAAGCCAGAAGTTATTATAAATTATAATTTAAATATGGGAGGTGTCCATAAGGCTGACTAATATGCAGGTTCATATTGTTTTATGCGAAAATCATGTAAATGGTGGAGAAAAAATTTTTTCTGGGGTTTAGAGGTATGCCGCAATCAATAGCTATATCTTATATGAAGCGTCAGCTAGAAGAGAAAATCTATCCGAAGGCCTTGCGGTGTGACGATCCCAAGAAAACGGGTTGGCCAAACCCAGGTCGAGGTTTGCAAGGCCCTCATGGGTAGCAGGTGTAACCTGCGAAGGGTAGTATGGCCTAATCACTGGTACCCAGGGGGTTGACATTATAAACTCACGGAGGGGATTTCCCCTTCGTCGTTGACCAATAGGGTTGGACTTTTGGGAGCAGATAATAGAGTCCGAATTGAGCTAGAGTGCGGCGAACGCCTTGACGAAGAAACTGCGTCTGCAAATCGGGCGCTGGCTTGCTGCCTCGGTAAGGATGCTAAAAAGGTTCTGACCCGACCATGCTTCTTCCTGGAGCTTGCAATCCGGGATTAATTGGTAGTTCCCGTATACGCAGGGACGTGCTGATCGAGCGTATCTCGATCCCGCACCCATGGGGGCCGTGTGTTAAACCTTCATGATGGACACATGCATGTTAGATCGAATGGACTTTCACTGTATCTAAGGAACCCCTTCCCCTCCGCCCTAGGGCTACGGGCACTTGTGCGAAAACACGGTCGGCTGCAGTACGGAGTTTGCGATCCTGGAGTACTCTAGCACGTAGCATACCTGGTAGTCATGTTTCGCAGGAACGGGGAATTTGCCTTAATCGGCTGGTTCCGCGAGGATGGGTTAACCTCTACAAAAAAATGCCTAACCAAACGCTGAGGTAACATATCTAATAGGCATCTCCCAGTCGATGACACTGAGAGAAGAACTGGTGAGTGCATCAGTCCTTAGTGGCCAACGTTGGAATACCAGGCGCCCTCTCAATGTAGTAAGCTTTACTCGGATAGGCATATGTCTGCCCGGATTGACAAAATTTTTCCTTTCATACTCGTGGGACCAAATATGAGAGATCCAAAACATTTAAAAAATATTGAACAGAAAGAGAAAGGTATGGAGATTCATAAAGTTTCTGATAGATATGTCAGAAGTGGAAAGGAGGCGCCTATCCCTATGGCGATGGACGTCCAATTGTCGGGTGAATGTGCTGATGTGAGTGAACGTGTACGTAGGAATGTATTTTGTGCCATGAGTGATGTGAGTGACATGAGTGAGAGGGGTGCAAAGAGAAGAAGAATGGATGAGGAGAATGAATGTGGTGTGCCTGACGATTTGAAGTGTATCAAAGCCATAGGTGAGAAACTAAGAAAGTTTTTGCTGAATGACAGTAATAGAATTATGAAGAGTGCGAATGAGATGATCTTGAGCGTGCTGCTGAGTATGAGGAATGTTTGATGAGGCTACTTGCCAGAAATGAAAGGTTGGAAAGTAAGTTGCAGAAGTGTGAATGCATGATGGATAATCAGATAATGAGTGTACCTGATACTGGAAGTGTAAGCAAGGGCAGTGTAAATGTGAAGTTGTATGCTGTAGTTGTTAAGCCGTCTGATGAGAATACAACAAAGTTAACGGAGTGAGGATGTGAAAGAAAAAGTAATGAATGAAGTAAATGATTTCGTTAAAGTGTGAATACGTGCAGTGAGAAAGATGAAGAGCATGGGTATCGCGATTGAGACGGCAAGTGAAAAGGGGTGTAACGCGCTTAGAACCTGTGAGAAGTTTACATAACTTGGTTTGAAAGTTGAGCTGCCGAGAAAGATTGAGTCGAAAATTATTGTGTATGATGTGCCGAATCAGTTGACTGAGGAAGAGTTGATGAAAGAAATTTATGAAAGGAATCTGGATGAATGTATGAGTAGGGATGAATTTAAGGAGCGAGTGAGGATAACTAAACGAATGAGTGGGAAGGATGCGAAAGAGGGGAATGTTGTGATTGAACTGAGTGCATATGCAATGGAGAGAAGAAAGTGTATATTTAGAAGCAACAGCAACCTCGCTATTAAACAAGCTCCATATATATACCTTTCCAGTAGCCAAACTCTTTTCATCGAAGAGTTAGAAAAATTAATCGAACAAATTTCAACTCTTTTAATAATAACAGGAGGTTTCAACAGCCACCACTCCTTCTGGATCGCTCAGAATTGACGTCGAGGTAGGAAAATATAGAGATTATTAGAAAATCCCAACATCACTCTTCTCAGTGCAGGTACAGCCACTGACTTTAATGCGAGCAACGCCTCATTTAATGCCACCAATCTAACAATACGCAGCACGAGATTAGTACAACGCATGAAAGTACTGGACAACGTGTACGATAGCAATCCAAATAAATTACCATGACCACACAACGCAGCCTGACACCTTAAATTATCCTAAATGGAATCTAAACAAAACTGACTGGCACAAATGTCAGGAAAGTATCAACCACGCCATTGACAACAAATCACGAAATTTGACCATCTAAAATCGACGAAATTATAAAAGAATTTAAGACCCAAGTCAAGCGTTTTGATCTAAAAATATTGGTAACTGATAACTGGTAATATGTTTTTGCATTTCTGGAAGTGTATAATTTACCAATCCAATTAGCCCAATAAACATTGCTTAGAAAATAACATGTTTTTAGCACAATCAACATTGCTTAGAAAATAACATGTTGTTAGCACGATAAACATTGTTTAGAAAATAATGTTTTTGATGGTTATAAATGGACTTAAGCCATTTAATGAAAAAACTTTTCTAATTAAATAAGTCCCTTGGAAAAAATAAAATTCTCTTAAAATAAAAAAAATATTACAATTTTGTGTTATAAAATTAAAAAATATCCAATTTTTTACTATTAAAGAAATGTTATATTCAAATCATATTTCGTAATTCATTCTTCCCCAATTTGTCTATGCGAGAGAGATTTAAAATGATTATGGTATACAGTATTTTAGTGTTGCAATGGTGTCAGTTCAATATTATCAAAGTTTCCTGGTCTCATCCGACTATCCTCATTCATTGATGTTTTTATAGAACATTTTATATGGTTGTTTTAAAAAATCGCATCCAACTTGTGTTTAACAAATATACCCTTCCTTCATTGGTATTTTTTAACTTTCTAAAAACCGTTTCCTCTAGAGATTTAGTTGAAATGAAATCCCCTGTATTTAATGGAATCATAATTATTTAAAAAATCACTATCTGAGCTAATCGAACACTACTACTTTAATTTTGAACAAAAATGTAACAATAGTATGGATATTCTTTGATCAAGACATCTGGAAACGAAATGGCAGACCTGAATGCCAAAGAATCATTGACCCTACAACTAATCAAGTCACAAATCCCTATCCCATATCAGGAACTTATGCATTATGCAAAACTCAAGAATGAATGGAACCGACTGTGGACAACAATAAATTGAACAAAGATTCACAACGAAGCAAATGACATTTACCAAGAAATTCCTTTTAGCGGATTAACCGAAGAAGAAAGAATTATACTGGCTCAAAGACAGGACAAATAAAATAACCCATGTTATATAGACAGGACAAGTAAAATAACCCAACACTTAGTCAAGAATACTGACCCTCCTTCCTGCTATAGATGTCAAAATTCTCTTACAGCTCAATACATTCTATATGAATGCACAAACTTTGAGCTGCAGAGATGATGCCATAAGATTAATCCCGCAATCGCCCTGATTTCCTAAAATCATCTGAAGAAAACATCAATTCTTTTCAATGAACACAAAATATAAGTACCATATAAGCATCTGGTCGCTAATAACCTCAATGTCGATGCGACTTTAAATCTGCAGAAAGAAAAAAAATTTTTCGCAAAGCAGTATTTTTCTATACGACAAGGCCTGCCTAATACCTGATTAGACCTGATAAGACCTGATTAATAATCAAATTTATATCTGTACTTTCAATTATGTAATTACGTTGGAATAAACTTTAAATAAATTAGTTTTGAAAATTTTTAAATTGTAGAAATGAATAAATTCAAAGCAATTGTCCTAATGACTTGAGATTTTCTACTGAAGAAAAAGTACAAGAGCCGCAAGTTTCAAGTAATTGTGTCACTTAATAAGATAGTCACAGAAACTAATTTCTATGCCCAAGAAATAATTAGTTCTAATGAACTTTCCAAACATTTATATATGGCAAAATTCGTATGACGCTAACATAATAGAAATGCAAGCATTTTTCGGTGTAATATTCAACACGGGACTAATACTTTTTCATGATATAAAAGATCATTGTAGTTAAGGAAATCCAATTATATATTCCATTTTACAATAAAATTTTCAAACGTCGCCACTTTTGACAAATCTTGGGCACTGCATCTGGAAACAGCTTCTTCGAACAACAATGAAAGGATAGTATATCAAAAAGTTACTTGCTAAGTACCTCTTCAACGATTTGAAAATAAAATTCAAAGAATATTTTCTACCAATCCAGAATATTTCAGTAGGCAGGATTTCCTTCAAAACTTACAATACAAAAAATCTACGCAATAGAAACTCTGTGCATACATTTTAACTGTATAGATGTGAATATATGTATTCATACCATTTTGATAAACTGGCGACAGATGGACTAATTTTTCCTGAATTACCATTTACAAGTCGAATTGTCCTACATTAACGGTAATCTCAGGCAGAATACCTAAAGAAGGCTACTGATCAAAGTGAATCTAGAATCTTTTTGAAGAAATTTGGAGCTTCATGATGGAGAAAATAGAACTGCTTTACACTGAGTATCACTTCATGTCTAGCGGGAATTTTACGATCCATCACCAAGGTGGTAATCGAGCAGAAACAGAAGGCATCCAGTTTCCTAAAAAGGAGGCTAGAAGAAAAAGAATGAGAAGGGGAAATCCCTCCACCTTCCAACATTCTGAGAGGGATAAGAAGACTTGATTGCAGGTCGTGGCCTCAGAAAGGAAAAAAAAAGGAAGGACAGGCCAGTTAATTAGTGTACAATTGCCATCCTCTTGTCCGGTACTAAGGCTACCCTTTTCAGAACTAAAATCCGAGATATGAGCAATTTGATCATTTTAAGAAACTTTTCCGCGGCTTATGTTATTTTATCCATCTCATAGTTTCTTTCACTGACAAGTATCTTACAATTTTCCTATGCTTCTTTTCTTCAATATATGAAATCCATCGTAGTGGAACTTTAAAATTTAAAATTATTCCTTTCATATTGACCAGTCACTGTTACTGTTGCAATTGATGAGTAACTTATGATGGGTAACTTATTACTAGAAAGTTACTACGAACTTCCTTGAATTTGTCGTATATTTGTCGTTTATTCTCATTTACCGATGGCATGATGGTGTACCACCATCTTAAGTTAACTTTCCCAACGTAACAAATATTTTTCTCTTCGCAAGTATTTCGTGCTTTTGCAATGTAATGTTCGCAAGCTCCAGGGTAAGACGAGTCACAGCTTTAATTCTGTTTTCCAACTGAATGTTGAAACGTTGTTTTCTGTTCCTGCTGGTCACGTCCCAAGGGGGGTCGCCCCCTTCTATTTTAATACCAGGACTTATTGCGCTATTGGAATGCAAGAGGGCTTCGTGTCGGTAAAGTGAAGATGAAATAGGAAGTGCGTTTCGTCTCGGATTAATCATCCAGTGGGACTGATATGGCAGCGATCTCTAACGACGATGATGCTTAGTTGTTTAGAGGCCTCTCTCTCGCTGGTCACCCACTTTAGGCCGTTCCACATGGTGGGTGCTTGCTTAACATTGCTGATCGCCATCGATTCGTTAGTTAGCCGCATCCACTTACGGCTGGTGACTTCCGGAATTTGTATACGAGCCTTTTTTTTGAAAGTGGTAAAAGTCCATTTTTGGAAAACATAAGCTTCTGCGATGAGTAATGGTAGTTTTAGTTTTAGTCAGATATACTTTTTTTATATCTATAAAAATCACACAGTCAATGGTACAATATCCTCACAAATTAATCAAAAAAAGTTGAATTGTGAAATGTTATCGCAGGAATGTTTTTGTTAAAAGTGGAATAAGTCCATTCGCAATAATGATAATTGAAAAGTAATAGTAATAAATTATTTCGCGAGAATGTTTTATTTTATTTTTTATTATATTTACAGAAATAAATGAATATTAGTAAAAGAAGAGGAATTTTTTATTCAGACGAAGAAAGCAGTTTGGACACATTAACTTAAGATTGGTACAACATAATATAACATTTCAGAAAAGCCACCTTCAATTGAAATATAAATTTAAAATTGTTATTGTTCATATTTTTCATAATATGTTCGTATTGAAAGTGGTACAAGTCCATTTGCAGCTAAAAAAATTGTTCATTTTCTGTAACATTTCTATTAATTATTATTCCATAATAAAATTTAACAAGTTTATAGTTTTAAATCACATTACCCGAACGGATTGACCAATATTTTCCAGTTGATTCAAACGCAAACCTTTAAATATTTCAATGTATGTATAAATGGACTTACTATATACCCTTTCAAAAACAGCGGTTCTGAACAACTGTGGGAAATCGACACCATATAAGATTAACCCTATCCTGATCGCTGGCCGTAAGAATAGTTTGAGAATTGAACTGAATAGTGAGAAGATTTGAACATGAAAATTTGCAGTAACGTAGAAATTAGTCCAAGACGTCAGACTGACCACTCATTCTCCTGAGAATCTTTATATGTTTCTTCACATAAATTACCATTATCAGATTCACAGCCTAGCACTCTTCTATCTCTATTTGGTGCTCATCCAACACTTTTTCGCCTACATTGATAGCTCCATCAGAAATTGTATTAGATTCTTCTTCAGTAATTAAATTTTCCTGAAGAAGCATTTCTGAATATGTAAAAGCGTCCTTTAACATTGATGGTTTTTCACTTTCATTGTCACCAATATAATTTTCAATACCGGAATGGACGTTCAATTTAATGTCAACTGTACTAAGACCTTACTCATTCACATTGATCAATTCCACGATCTTTACAATTGAAAATAACAGAAACTATGAAACTTACTTTTTAACCGAAACTAACAATAACACAAACTATGTACTTATAAATACAGAGATAGAATATAATTCTAGAAGTAAAACACGCGAACTATTTAATATATGTAGCGGCTAGTACACGCCGGAGAAAGTCAATTTTTTGAAACGGTAAAGTTAGGAGTATTTACGAGAGACACTGCCTCTCCTGAGAAGCATCCACCCAGCAAACACATTGCGTTATCGCATCATTTCACTGAAGTGAAAGTGTCTGGTTTTGAAGTTTCAGTCGCTCTCTCGAAGGTGTAGCCTCGTACCGAGAAGATGTTAGAAAATTAAAATCACCTCAGTCGGACCGACGAGAGGGAGAGGGGTGAGTGTGGATGACGGAAGCACAGTTAACACGTTGTTGACCGCAGTTGACGGAGTTAACTCGCGTTTACACTTGCATTAATTATTTTAATTTTTGACTTACTCATACTTGGTAATATAGGATATTATGGGATCCGTCTTCATCGTATTCGTGTTCACTTTATTATAAAAAACTATTACATTTATTGATATTCAGGTTTCTATCGCAATCTGAGTGTCAAAAAAATTTCAATTGTCACGGATCGTAACGGTGAAGAAGTAACTATGTAGGAATAACTATCATTCTCTTAAGACTGTCGCTTGAGGTGTCGGGCCAGTTCGCTGGACTAATATCCGAGATTAGCCCTTCTGAGATCATAGTTTAGCAAGTGACCACCTCCTAACTGGTTCCCGCTGGTAATCTCCCCCTCGAAGGAGAGCTAGGAGTCACCTCTGCGAACAAGGTCTGGGGGTTGCCAACCCCCTCGACTGGTTACAAGTTGGTCCTAGAATACAAAAAATCTCGAATGAAATTAATAATGATACCGGAGGATTTTCAGGCTCTTCCGGACCAACAAATACCAATAATCGTGGTTTTCCTCTCGAATCCGATGCCTTTTCATACCATTTTCCAGGCTGTGACAGGACCTTCCCGACCGCTCGTGGAAGAGGAGTTCATGAACGAGCATATAAGGACTGGCATAACGAATGAGCAGTCGAGAGAATCGACTCCAGAAAGACACCATGGAGTGCCGAAGTGGCACGGCAGGAGGTTCTACCTTGGACTCCATGGCGTTAGGTTTATCAACCCTTCATGACATTAGGTTTATCAACCCACTATTGCCATTATTCCCGCACAGAACCGTTTATCTGATTGTCCGAGTCATTTTGAAATATATTGTAGCAATTGATAATTTTCTGCAGCAAAAGCTATACAGTTTATCACAGCAACAAAAATTACTAAAATATATTATATATTATACACGTATAAAATATATATAAGAGATACGCAAAGCTTTCTTTAATTCGTTCTGCGTAAACAAAGTACATTGATATTTATCTAAATTGTTTCATATTCAATTATGAAATAAAAGCCGGTGATATGGCACATAGTTTCTGTATTGAAAATTGCCAGTCAACAATGTGTTGGTTCTCTGTGATCACTGCAACTTTGTCCGTGAGCCCCCTCTAATGTTTCAGATGTCTGAAAGTCTGACATATGCAATAGTATAAAGGACTGCAGTGAATACTATCGCTACAGCGCCGCGAAGCATCACGCGAAAGAA
Organism: Tetragonula carbonaria; assembly: GCA_032399595.1. Lineage (NCBI taxonomy): Eukaryota > Metazoa > Arthropoda > Insecta > Hymenoptera > Apidae > Tetragonula > Tetragonula carbonaria. Next base: position 5,395,456 of record JAUCRC010000018.1, on the reverse strand, counting down.
TGTAACTTTTAGAGTCGAGACCCTCAGTCTTGTGCAAGCAGAACAGTAAGAACCATCTCCAAGGCTTATTATATCAGTCACGTAACACACGCCTATTTACATATGTACACATTCAAATATATAAGGTTGAAGAACTTCAGTCATCTTTTAACCCTTTGCGGACGAGTGTCAGCATATAGCCGCCTAATGTTGTTTACAACTGCGGGCGCGTGTTTGAATACTGCCGCCCAATTCTGTTTTTCTAAATGATAAAATACACATGAGTAGCAGAATAATCAACTGTCCATTGAAAGATTTGAAAGACTTTAGACATCATTAGCGATGAAGTCTTATTTTCTGTATAATGTAAACTCACGATGTGAGATGATGGTCGAGGCAGAACGAATTTCAGTCTCTCAGTGTCACTACCGGACGAAGCAGCAAGTTCTTTTATATATTTTCTACATTATAACATCTTATACACCATGTCAAAAAGATCTAGCGAGGATACGTCCGATAGTGATAGTAGTGATGACGAATATTATATTGAATCTGACAGGAAGGAAGATGACGACATTGCTACAAACAGTGGAAGAGAAATCCGTACATCAAGGAATTCGTTGATACGCTTGAATATTTCCAGATAGTAACAGTGATGATGAGCTAAATTTCGATGAAAAGAGTACAAGTCGCGACGATGAATGGAGGAATGTTACAAATCAGTATGTCATTGCAGAAAAAATACAATTCAGATCGGGATCACGAAACCCTGGTTCACAGATAAATCCAAATTATACAGAACCTATACATTATTTCAATTCATTGTTCACCGATAAATTGATCAAGAAGATAGTTGACGAGACTAATCGGTATGCAAATAATTAAATACAAAAAAAACATTTGACAGAACGGTCCATACTTGGGGCTTGGTAATCTCAACCATAAATTCTTATCTATTATATAAAGAATAACGCAATACAAAAGTGTTAACACATTTGCAATTTGTACATCGCTTGGTAGATCACTTAGTTTTACTATCGAATGTATCCTCGCTGGATCTTCTAGACATAGCTTGGAGATTTTCATGACACAGATACCAAGAATCCTTCAACTTCTGGAACAGGAGAAATGCTGAACGGCCTTTTACATATTATTCGGCGGAATGATACAGGAAGGAGTAAAGACTGTGTGGTATGTTCCAACAGGAAAATCAAAAGTGAAAGAAGAGAATCTTGTGAGGCAATATTGTGCAATTTGTTCGGCTAAACCGGCCTAGCACATAGGTGACTGTTTCGAACGATACCACACCATGCACGAATATAAATCGAGTCATACATATATATACCGTAACCAAATGTGTTTTTGTTGGATTCTGTCAAAAATTTTTGTTGCACTTAAATAAAGATTTAGTTATTATAACGCAAACGTTCGACGTGTATAATTTCTCTACTGCGCGCACCAATACCTCTCGTCCATAGCGACTCTCGCACGTCGGGCGGCTCCGTCCGCAAAGAGTTAATTAATATTAGTAAAACGTCGAACGAGCGAACCTCGGCATGGATATCAAATCAGACATGCTGATACAGTCACGTATTTTCGTTAGAAGTCTGCAAGAAAGTTCCAAGAAGAGATCAAGTTTTCGTCCAAAACCGGAAACAAAAACTCTGAAACCGTCTCGAAACTGAGAGCTGAAGATTACACCAAGTATCCGGGAAGCTCTGCTGAAGTAAGACAAAGTGTATGTAACCATATCTAATCATTACTCAATCGTCCCGCCAAAAAGTGCGTTTCCGATAAAAACCGACAGCGCCATCTATACAGAATGCAAAGGAGGCGCGAAAAATTATCAGGCACATCCGTTACGTACTTTCCATTTTGCGTAAATACTGTTACACCGACATAAAGTTGGTACATCGACTGATGCTTCCCTCGAATACAAATGTCGATATATTGATCGGCCGGTCGTTTCGATAGCGACCGGCAATGTTGCAACAAAAAGCCGCAATCCGGCCACCGGATGTTCAAATGATGCATTACATCATATTGATGTAATAAAGTTTTAACTATACAAAAGAGACTACGTTAATTTTCTAGCGACGTCGAGGCGGACCTCCGCGAGGGTTAACAGTACGAAAGCGAAGAGAGGCGTCCTTTCATATAGTATGATAATCCTTTTTGTACTACTATAATCTCTTTTGTAGTACGAAAATAAAAAGTATAAAATTACCGAACCTCGTACCTACAGCCCCTTAACTGACCTGTTGCAAAGAAAAATGCTCGAAGACTTGCCTAGATTTAGGTTAGATTTAGGTTAGGTTTGGATCACAGAGGTCGCCCGTGTCAGATCGCTCTCTACAGAGGCTGCTCAGAGGGGTAGAAATGGCGTTGGCGGTGAATTCGGACATCATCAATTTAATGCCTTTCCTTGGGATAGGATAGAGGAGGTGCTGGAGTCCCACCAGGTCTCCCTGTACTTAAGGATTATTGGCGCCCCACCTTTATACTTCAATAGTAGGATGGTCGTATTCCCCGATCGGAATGGGAAAACAACGAACTGGATGCAGATAAAATGCTTGTCTAGGGGTGTAATGCTAATGGTAGCAACGGTGGTGAGAGAAAATTAGAGACTAGGGCTTGAGGTGTCTCCCCAGAAAAAACTGAGGCTATGTGGATCTACCACACAGCCCGGTGGGCACCCAATCAGAGAGCGGAGGTCCGGGTTGGAGGTCTGGGTCTCAGCCTGGACCATCGCCAGTCCTTCGATGCGCACTTCACCCACCTGGTTCCTCGGGTGGAGACTACTGTCGAGGCTTGGAGGTCCAGGGCGGGTGGGTGCGATTGGATGGTGCAAGCTACTCTATGGTGCCCCTCCCCATGAGCGAAGGATCTGACAGCGTCCCGACGCAGCCTCTTATTAGTTAGGAGAAAAATCAATCGCAAGAGAATACCGCAACATCTCTGGAGCAGCGGCGGGAGTCGCAGGATTCGCGCCATTCGAGCTTCAGGCCCTTAGGAGCCGGGATGTTAATGTCGACACTAGCGGCATGAGGAATGGCAAGACTGCTGCAGAGGTAATAGGGAATGATTTGTCGCCCGCAACGATTGCTCGAGCCTTGCGGGCGGACCGAACGAGATGGAGCTGTGTAGCTTCTTTCTGTGAACAAGTAGTCCGAAAGAGGGTAGGCGTGGGCGCTTGCTTCACGGTCTAAATTAGAGACTGTAAGAATAATTAGATGCTCGGTCTATTCGTATACCGTGCCTGTAACTTTGCTGTTCCTAGCGTCTAAACTGGATTGAAAGAATAATTAAATGCTCGATCTATTCGAATACCTCGCCTGTGATTTTGCTAATTGTTCCTAGCGTCTAAACTGGATTGAAAGAATAATTAAATGCTGGATCTATTCGTATACTTCGCCTGTGATTTTGCTAATTGCTGGTGTTTACGGCCTCTACGCCACAAAGACACTAGGATGTATATAAATGGAACGACTATCTAATTATTCTTACAGTCCAGTTTAGACCGTGAAATAGGCGCCCGTGCCTACCCTCTCTCCCTCACCTCCTTCTGAAGCATGTCTATTCGGTAAAGTTGAAGACTTGTACCGGTTAAATGATTCGCTTGCCTCACCTCCTCCCTGGAGCTCTGTGGAAAATAGGCTACAGTCCTCGAAACAGAGTGCGAAGAACGAGTGGTCGAGAGGAAGGAGAAGAATATGTTAAACATACATGACGGATACCAACAACATAGTTAAAATTAGATACATGGGGGTATTACAGGTACAACCGGAAGGTAAAGATAGCTCGGCCTACCAAAATGGCGGAGATTTGCATCAGCGAACTAGATGACTCAGTCAGCCCTGCTGAGGTGGCGTCGACGGTGAGACAGGGCGGAATGGCACTAGCGGTGTCTATCGACATCGTCAATGCGTGTCCAACTCTCTGCCATGGACAAAGATCCAAGAGGGACTCATCCGACATCAAGTTTCCTTTCTATCTGAGGAAAATAGTAGGGCACTATGTGACTCAAAGGACCGTGGAATACGACACGAGCGGAGGCACGACGAGGAGAATGATTGATTGTGGCGTCCCGCAGTCTTGGAACTCAATTTTAAACATGGAGGTACAAGGTAATGTAAATAAACTTACTGGTACAGGAGAAGTCGGAACCTCCAGACTCGGTACGGAGGAGACGGTTGAGCGGGTCCCCTTCGGATCGTTATCAAAAGATCGCGAGTGCGAACAGGTGGCTGCCTAGCAGCGAGTGCACTAACAGTACGACTAACAGTACGACTGGTAGCAAAGAGAAAGCCGGACGAAAGCTTGATTATGATAATACGCGAGGACGAGTCGAACACAGACGAGTCGTTTCCACCGCGAAAATGTGTGAGGAAGGGAGAAAAAAAGGAGCCGTCTAAGCTCCTCGGAGGACACAGACAGCGCCGCGAAAGCAGCAAGGAAACCCGTCCCTAACTATCAGAAGAAGAAAGCGGAGTCGGAAGAAGAAGACTACTTCATAAGGTCTTCACGGACGTTGGAACTGCGATGCATTCATAGACTACTAGATTTCATAAAGCCAGCTTGCCTCCACACATCGATTCTGCTTTAATATTACTGCTAGTAACAGAAAAAACTATCTGAAACACTAAAATTTCTACACTAAAATTTCTAGTTAATTGGAAAGAGTTATAAAGATTAATTTATTAATGAATTGATTAGTAAACTAATGACCAATAATTCCTGATCATAGGGCAAAAATTATATATAAAATACCAATTTTTTGCGATTAGTTGATATTAACCATTTTTTTATATAAATTTCTTAAACTTTATTAATTTTAAATATTAATAACATATAGGCTGCCTAAAATGTAATATTATGTCTGGAAAAGAAGTAAACTTATGTAAATTTATATATAAAGATTGAAATTCTTTTAATATTAAACTTTATATTTGTATAAAGTAAGTATATATAATAAAATTTATATGATAAAATATTTTTTTAATTTTGAAGATTAATAGTTTAATTAACTTAACATTTTATCAAAATACATATTTATAAAATTAACATATACATATTTATTAAATTAATTGATTAATTAATTTTCTAATTTCTTTAAACTTGCAATTTAAAATTTTATTAATATAAACTTAAATTATTTAAGTTTATATTAATAATATAAAATTATTTAAGAAGTTAAATAGAATAAAAATAAATTATTTAAGAAGTTAAATAGAATAAAAATAAATATAAACATAAAAAAACATTCGAATCAAATGCGATATTTTTCTATAATGTCAAATCTTTTCTTTTTGTTATATTATTCCACGAAAGTGCAAATTTATAAATATTTATCACCTTCTCCCAAAATTCTCATTCTGTTTTTCCATTGTGTTCAAATTGTATGTTTGTATTGATTGAGTATGTTCGGAGTTTCAGTCGGAATCTTTGCTCACCAAACTGAAAATGCGTTGACACCACTTGAATGCGAGAACTTTTGCTATCCTTTCGTTAAAATATTTTAAATAAAATAAAAAAAATAATTATATTCTTGCAATATCAAATATATAATACATTTATTACTTTATATTACAACACTTAATTCAATTATTTAAATTAATTTTATTTTAATCTTACATTTTATATAAACTACAGGGGGACAATCTCGATAGCGGTTCGGCTGGAAGACAAGAGGTCCTTCGCGGACGTGGTCAGTAAACCACGGAGACGTCTTGCTGGAATTGGCACCGAGCGTCATCTCGGGGAAGACTTTAGGGCAGCGAGGCTCCAGGCTTTGGCAGAAGTGGAGGAAAGGATCCTAGTGTCCAAAGATAACGTCATCAAGGCGTTCCAAACGCCTCCCTCTCGGCATTGACGTCCAGAAAAGGGTGACCACCTACTTGCCGTGGAAATTGATCCCGGTAACTCTGGACGCAAAGACACCTACGGCGCACGTCGATCACCAGTGAGTCACGGATCCTCATCAGAACTGGGAGTACGCACCAGTTGGACGAGAAGGCCGAATTTTATCACGGAACCCGGCTAATGGTACCAGGACGAGCCTTCCGAGGAGCGCTGTCCCGGAACGTGTCATGAGCAAAGGGACTCTTACCTTCACCTAGGAGTCCTAACGGGAGTTGCCATCGACCAGACTCCATACAGCGCCATCGCCGATCAACACGCCGTTGCTCACCCCATGGCAGAAGATTGAGACCGTGGCGACGTTCCTGATACCGCCCCAGCTTCTTGCTTAAAGGTGGAACTATTATAAAATATCACCGTTATTAAAGGCAGACCGGCTTCCGAAGAGGGCGCAGTAGGGATGGTTGGAATCTCCTCCAGCGCAGAAGTGGTTTTAATCCGTTTGTGAATTTCGCGGATGTTACTGCCGTGGTCCACGCGTTCGGGATGCATTCTGAACGCGGATGACCTCCCGGTTGCGAGATCAATGCTGGAACAAGCCGGTCGCACTGGGATCTTATTCGATGCGAACTCTGTGACCATATGTTCGGCCACCAAAACTGCAAGTCATTGGCTGAATGAAGGCCGCGATGTCAGAGCACTACATGTCCGTGCTTATTGCGAATTATTGCGAAGCCAGACCAAGGGAAGGTGGTCCTTCAATGGGACGAGTCATACTTGTCAGTATATCCGCTTCGTGGATTGGCGCTTTGTGTGCAATGTGTGCTTCTACGTACTCCCCTTAAATGGCGCGATGGTGATCGAAGATGTTGGCGATGCGAGTATCTGTCGGAGACATTGCCCCACGTGATCTCTCACGCGGCCCATTGTCGAAAGACTTGCTGCGATCTCCAGATTCCTCAGCGAAATGCGGGTTAACCAGCCCGTTCGCTCTGTAATGTTCTTTTGGGTGTTTGTATGGCCCTTCGGGCAGCTATGTGTTTGAGTGGGTGGCAAATTGCAGAGCTGTGCGAGAATACTCCCAGCTCTGCAATCTTCTGTAATTTTTTGTTTCATCGTGCCCTATGGGCAGCTTTGTCAGCGTCTTTTGTATCATCCCTCTGGGGGGTTGTCCTTGCGAGAAACATTGAAGAAAAATATAAAGCCGATAGATGATACACTATCGGTATGCTATCTATCCTCACCACGCTGTTTCGAAGGATAATAGTACAACCACAAAGGTTCGGGTCGTATTCGGTGATTCAGCAAAAACAAGCTCAGGTCTGTTCCTGAATAGCATACAACGAGTGGGGGCCGACAATCCAAAGCGATCTCTCCTCCATTCTCGTTAGATTCAGGCAATACAAGCTATCTTAGCAAATACTATCAGCCCACATTGAAAAAATATATCGGCAAGTTTTAATCAGGCTCTTCCAATGAATTCCACATACCAATTAAAAATGCCATCCCATCACAGTCACTCTCATGGACGAAAATTTGGGAATCTTCGTCACACTCCTGATTAATCATAATATATCACCCGGAAGGAGGTGACCTAACGAAGGTTACAAGGGGGACAAAGAATCAGTCGAAATTAGAGTCATACATTGTAAGTATAGGATTCAATTCAAGTCATTTTATTTAACATTCTTGCCTAAGCAATTATAATTAGAATCAACGTGCTCAGAAAGACATCATACGACAAACAAAACACATAAGCAACAAACACTCGAAGACTATCTAACGAAAAGGTATTACTTGTTTTCGCCTATGATCAAGTTTTCTTCGAAATTTTTCTTACAAATTTTGCAATTACCGTCTCTACCAGCACAATCACAACTCGAAGAGAGTTGCTGGATACATAACACATACTACATACTTGATGTTGAGTCACATTTGTTTGTGATTGGGATCGACTTAATCAGGTTGTCTGCACGCGAACTTAATATCTTGTGCGTAAAATGGAACGTTTGCCGTAATTAAATTGAACTTAAAGTGAACTATAGTCATGCGCGGACTGATGAACGACTATCTTTGTATTTCACGTTTATCTTCGCGTGTATATCTAACGTATATCGTAATCTTCTAAGTATATCTGTGCGTTTGTAGCGTACACGAGCCGTTTATTTCGAAAGTGGCCTAAGTCCATTTTAAAAAGTCCAAAAAAAGCGAACAGATCTCAATATTTCGGTAATATTATTTCATCATTTCATGGTGTTGGAAAAGAAGTTTGGTCTCCATTTAGTAGTTCTAGTGTTAATAGAATGATAAAGATTTTTATATTGGAAGTCTTATTATAAGAGTTTCAAACTAATATGAAGTATATTGTGCAGTAAAATTTTATGAGATAGGAGCTATATTTTTTATTATTAAAGTGCTCGATTAATTCAGTGATCTTTTAAATAATAATAAGTCCATTAAATATATTCATTTCAACTAAACCTCTAGCGGACGCGGTTTTTAGAAGGTTGAAATATACTAATGGAGAAATTGGTTAAAATATTTATTATAAATATTAAATATTTATTTATTTTAAATCCTCGCAAATTGGAGAAGAATGAAGAATGAATTATAAATTACGAAATATCATTTCTGTATGTTTCAAATGTAACATTTTTTTAATAGTGAATAAAAGTTGGATATTTTTTAATTTTATAATACAAAATTGTAATGTAATTTTTTTTAAGAGAATTTTATTTTACAAATGAGAATTTTATTTTATATTAAAATGGCTTAATAAAATAAAAATTTATAACCATTAATTTTGAGTGGCTTCCATTTATAACTATCAAAAACGTATTATTTTCTAAACAATGTTTGTCATACTAAGTTACAAACATAAATACATACTGTGTTATCATTTACCAATATTTGTAAATTTATCAAAACGCAAACTGTTAAATATATCTTGATTTAAAGATAAATGGACTTAGGCCACTTTCAAAATGGAGAACGACTTTGATCAAGGTTTTTTCGTTTCTTGAAGCTGTCTCAGATTGAACACCAGTTATATAAATCTTTCGATGCTATTCACGATATTTGTAAATTATGATTACTTTAATCGAAACAACTTCAGTAATATTTCTCGAATAATGATTTGTGATTTTTCGCGAGTTATAAATGCATCGTTATATAAAAAGAATTGATTATGATTAGTTTCCTTGCATAGTTTCACTTGTGTACATATGTAGTTCATTTTAAATATTTTATCTTAGATCTTAGACTCTTCTTCTTCTGGAATTAGATCTTATACCTTGGAAAAAATATTTTTTTTAAGAAAATAGACAGAACAATCAATATTTCTTTAATATTTTTCGATTTTTCTCTGAATAATTCTGAATAATATTGATATAATTCTTTTATACATCATACATTGATCCAAAGTTCCATCGAAAAATACAATATTAATAGGTCACACGCGTTTCAACAATGGTTATCTTTGCATTTCTTTTGATGAACCAGGAACACCATCCGCCAGTTTCCTAAAAAGGAGAGTAGATTTGTGACCCTGCGGCAATTATCGCGCGCTGAATTCGCGAACGATACCGGACCGATTACCCGATTACCACACATCGAAGATTTTACGCGCATGCTCGCCGGTAAAAAGAAAGTAGTGTTGCGCCGACATGAAGTTGGTGCACCGAGCAACGTCCAAACTATTCTCCGAAAAGCAACAATATTTTCCACGATAGATCTGGTGCGCGCGTATCGTCAAATCCCAGTCAATCCGAGCGACATTCCAAAAACCGCCTAACTACTCTCCCTTCGCGATAATGACGTTTGGGTTAAGTAATGCCGCGCAGACATTAGACTTTCAGAAATTTCAAAAAGTCTCTACCTCCCCACAATCCTAATCTCAATGACGTATGGGAAAAATGATGAAAAAGTGAATAGTTATTAATTAATATAGTAAAAGACGGGTATGTAGGGGTATGTGAACAAAAAATAATACAAGAATGACTTGTTTAAAACTGCAAAAATGCATGGAATGCAAGCGGTGGATAAAGCGAATTCAAACAATATGGCTGGATAGCGTGACGGATTGGATCCAAGATGTGAATGAAAAGTTATATAAAAGAGTGTAAACACCGAGGAAGACTGTGTGGAGTGAATTTAATGTAGCGCGAATTGGAGAAATTCTTCCGAACGGGGTTAGCTTCTGACGAGAGTTTGAATGCTAGTGAGACTGAGCAGTCGGACGTTTAGGTGAAAGGGATAAAAAAAATGCGCCGGTGTCGAGGCTGCATAGGGCACCCGATTTGGATGGGTGAACTTCTGAATCTTGCGAGAGATTTTGGATGGATGATTAGATTGTATGTTGCGTGGATGAGACATGGTGTCCCGCATGCATGCATGCGTGATAGTTTTGCCAAAATCTCTAGAAAAACCGTGATTAGGCTCTGCCGTCCTATAGGTCTGATCGATGACCGGAGCGGCTCAGCCGCTTCTATAATAAGATGAGAGAATTCCCGAAGAAATGGAAGATTGGGAGGATAGTCTTTCGCCCGAAGGAGAGACAATGGATTCGCCACTGCTGCTGGATAAGACGGGCAAGCTATTTGAAAGAATTAAAACGGCCTGCTTCGAGAAGCTTACCAGAATCTGGAAATGCCGGAATTATGTGGTGCGGCTTCCGGTAAGGAAGGAACCGACACTATCTACCGTGGTAAATCTTTGGACTGGCTAAGCATGGCTAAGCTTTGGACACTGTCAACGCCTTTAACTTCCAGACTTTAACTTAAGACTGCATATGAATATTGAATATTGAATCCAAGGTCAATGGTGAATTTAGTTTCTGACAAAAGCTTGAGTGAAAGTGAAATTGTACGATCTGACGACTGAGAGGATTTAGGTGGGGTGAAGTGAATGTGACAATATCAAAAGAGAGGCTGCACATGGCATCCTCATTTGGATGGGAAACTTCAGAATGTTGAGAAAGATTTGGTGTGCGATTTATAGCACCACAATTACAATCTTGTTCGGCTAAAAGATTATTATTTATTGTAAATGCGGAACGTATATCAATTATGCATGATACTCTATTGTTGATTCTTTATATATTCTTTATATAATATATTCTAAAGATGTTGTAGCTATAACCACTACTCATTTGCACCATCTTTTTGAAATACTCTGGACCATATCATTGTATTTAATTATCTTTCAATGACACTGTAGTTGCATAAATATTTGAATTACTTTTATGACACTTACTTACCATTTGCATTTATATTTGTATCCAAGTGAAATTTATATTGAAAACCAGAACAACCTGCACTATCCATTGTTGGTCAAGTCCTATTCTTGGTAGGAGAAAAAATAATTTCGTTATTTATACCATCATTGGGTATATTTCCTTAATAGTAACTTTATTGTTACTACTGCGTCATAAAGTTTATAAATCGTTGTTTTTTCGCTTCTCGGTTTACATTGATTGCAACAATTAGCGGCATTAGCAAAGGCAAAAAGATATCAACGTCTAGATGGAAAATATCGTATCATTCGTAATGGAAACAAGAAAGATTGTATAGTATGCTCGAACAGAAAAGAAAAGTTCAAGGAGAAAACGGAGAAACTCGATTCTACTGCCATTGTAAAACCTGGCATACACGTACTGCTTCGAGAAATTTCACACTCTGAAAAAATACAAATACTAAATACCATATTTGTGTACTCTCAAATAATAATTATTATTGTTCTTCAATAAACTCTAACATTCCATTAAACGAAATGTTTTTTAATTAACATCCTGTATTTAACTCTTCAGTACATAATATCGCTTTGTGCAAAAAATATATTCGACCCAGTGAGAATTATAGTTGAAAAAGTCCTCGACCGCAAAAGGTTAATAATTACATTAAATTCTAAAATTACATTAAATACTAAATTACATTAACACTAAGACCTACCGAGACTTCGTGCATACCTAATTCATATGACCGCTTAAAGAAAGAACATATTTCTCAATACAGAATGAACAATTAGATAGTGCACAAAATATTTTCTTATATTTGAAAATAAATGTTTCTGTTATTCAATATCTTTTTATATTTAAAAATAAATGTTTATCTTAGTCAGTTTTACCACATTTTCTACAAATTATTCTTGATTTTACATCTCCCACATACGTATTTTTCACATTTTAGGCAGACTTTATTAGTCTCAATGCCTTTGCAAAATCATATCTGGCAATTTTTCTGGTCACACGAATCTGTAGTTATTTTGAGAACCCAGGTGAGGATGGTTGTGTTTTGGTTACATGGTTAAGTGACTATTTCGCTGGTCGCTGTGTATTGTTTTATATCATGTGCTGCTTTACCAACTGTTTTTTCTGGATTGCTGTGAATTTTTGTTGTAGAATTTTATTGTTTCTGGTATAAATGTTTATGGACATCTTTTTTTTTCAATTTCAACGCATGAATGCATTGAATTAATGTATCAGTACCTCTTTATCTTATTTAGCTTTGCAAATTGTCACAATTATGTGATCCACATATTGTTGAGAAATGATTCATATTGTCCATTGTCTGTCCCGCCAATTTTGATTAGTTCTATTCTATGTTGGGTAATTCCAACATGGCTTCTTTTTTTTTTTTGCTAAAAATTTTTTGTCACTAATGACACACTTATAAAAATATTGTCCACGGTTATATTTCTTCCACAATTCGTAGGGTTCTGATTTCAAGGTAGGAAACTCCCCGAAAGTTTTCTCCTTTCTTTTTCCAAATATGAAAAGCAATATACATAACTGATCACGCTTTAGATCTTGTAAAGTGACCAGCGCTTATTCCCACCAATTCTTGGACTATCTCCGTTCTACGCTACCTTGCATAAATTATAAATTTTGCATGATTCGGAATTTCTGGCTCTGTTATAATAATTTTTGATAAATAGTATAACAATCTCTCAATTTCTTCTGCCTCTATTGGATTTGCAAGAAGCTGCGAATGAGAAGATTCTCCTTTAGCATCTGTCTCTTCGGTAATTCTTTCTGCTTCTGCACCATTCATTGATCCAGTCTGTTCAAAATTGATTCTCATGCTGCATCTCACGCAGCAGTTCTCGACGAGAAAGTCACAGAATACAATCAAGTTTTTTTTTCAACTATCCCTGTTTCTCTATTAATGATTTTACTCCAGAAATTGAATATATTCGCAGCAATTATAATGGGCCATATTTCATTTACTAAATCTATACAATATATCTTTTATCATGTCATGATCAGCATAGATTTCTGATATTCCATTTTCATATTGTAAGATACGTTTGTAACAATTTGTATCATAATTTTCTTTTTTTAATTTTGAAATTATACCCTGGATCCATTGGTTGGATTAGGGAACTGTGGTACATGGGCGGTAAAAATATGATCTTTGAATTTCTTCTTTGGTAATTTATGGCCATTAAAATCTTACTATTTTCTTCCAATTGCCGTATCTTCTAATACAAGGTTTAAATTCATTATAGTACCACAATTGAAAAATTGCAGTATTCATCCAAGCATTTTTATCATGAGTATATATCGCTGGTAAATTATTTTCACAGTACTTTAACGCTCTTGGATTTGTATATTTATTAATTGAAAGTAAGAGCGATTTATGATATAATTCCTTTCTAGCTTTTCTATTCTTAGAATTCGTTCTATTGGGAAGCATCTTTCAGAATAAACTTGTTTCATCCATATTGTTGTCACTGATTTCCATTATCTTCCAATATTCGTGAAAATGTGTTGCATAAATCTTTTTGCAGCAGATTTGCCCGCATCGTCTTTACTTTCGCCGTAAATATTTACAAGACGTATATTATAATTTTTTTTTAAATCGCCAAAGCCAACCCCTCTACATGCAAAGTTGGATGAGCAGCCATTTTCTTTTTGCCTTTTTTCTTTTGAAAGATTATCGGTTATTCGATCTGTTGCCAAACGACAGAAGTACTACAAATACAATTTCTTTGTCTAAGTCAGCACAGATATAGATATATGCAGTTTCTTTGCAGTTTAGAATCTTCCTCCGCAAATTGTCGTATCGACAAATCATTTATTATCGATATTCGATTCGTAACATTATATTCAAGTGCAAGATTATTTATACTTTCGCCAGCCCCTAATTTATTTAAAATGTCGAAACGACCTGCAATATTCAGTTGTTTGGAATCAGCCATTTGGTTGAATTGTAAAGATCATACGTACTTGATTAATTAATATGAATTAAGAGTTCACTGACATCGACAACTTTTGAATCACTTCTCGTCTTCTTTTTTTTCTTCTTTTTTCTGTTCGTGATGTACTCAGAGTCCTCTCTTTCAAGATCTTATGTTTCAGTCTCCTTTATACTGAACAACTTTAGCGAATAAAATTTTTTCACATTTTTAATAATTGAATCAGCGCGAGTAATTTTTGGAAAAAAATGTAATTTATTTACACATTGTGACAAGAATTTATTGGAATTTAGTTATTTTGGTTCTTACACAAATATCTTTTCTGGATTTTACACTGTTGGAAAAATTATGACTTAATATTTTATCTATAATCGCAATGCACTTATAGCTTTGCTTCATAATCCCTCGAAAAGCATGTAAAACCTCGGTGAAAAATATGCCAAGACGAATTCACATTGATAAAATTAATTAATTCACATTGATAAAATATTCTTAAATATTACTATGTATGTTTTGCACATCTATGTATATAGATTTTAGATTTCAACTGTTATTTATTATTTTATATTAATAAAATTAAATCGATTGATTATTACCTATTTTAATAAACTTGAATGATACTTCAGAGTATGATATCCAGCGAATCATTCTCCTTTGTGTAATGGTATTTGGCATAATTTGCAAGTATATCTAGTTTTTCTCCTTTTTCCATTAGACGAGCAGACTTTACATTTTTTTTTCCTTCTTTTTTCGGGAATCTCTTCTTGCCTTTTCTTATTTATTGCCTCAAGTGTATTGAATTCTTTTTGCTTATATCTTTGCAGAAAAATTGCACAAAAAATAAAGAAGTGTGAGTCGCCAAACAGATTCGTTCTGCAAGGCTGATGGCGATGACCCCCTCAGACGCTTAGGTAAAATTTCTAAAGTCATCACTTATCCTAAGGTGTTTAACCGCCGCGTTAATAATATATGCGTTCGGCGAAAACAATTGATAAGGCCGAAAGACTCATATATGTGCCCCAAGCAAACGCGTTGCTATGGCCGAGAAACACATATATTCGTTGGGCAAATAACAACTGATAGAGCGCCGAAAGACTCATATATGTGTCTCACATAAACAGTCACTGTGTACAGCTAACATTTCATTATTAAAATCGAAAAAAGGAACGTGCGCTGATAATTTTAAGTAACTATCGCGGTAGCGAGTCGGCTCCACGGTACCGGTTTACTCAAAATCGCCCCGTCCGCGAAAGTTTAAAGCGCTAAATCTAACAATCGCCATCGATCCATCGGTTAGCTGCGACCATTTGCTGGAGGTAGAATATCGGATTTTGTATATGTTGAACGATGAACCACTGCGGGGATTCGATCGGAGGACGGAACAAAATTATCTCCATTCTGGCCAAAAAAACGTAGAACTTGAAACTGGAATTAGACAGTGGAAATTGAATTATACGCAGTGACGTAAGAACTCCAAGACATTGAGCAGCGTCGCAATACTTGGGACGTATTTTTGAAAATTACATTAATGAAGGAAACATGACTAAGAGATCTTTACAGAGGATCGAGGAAACGTCAGCGACGTTCGTGACAAGTATGATTACGTAATCTTAAGCAGAGAAGACACGCGAAGCACTGTCAAAATTGACAGCGATGAATCTCAATTGCCCCCTTCATTTCGTTCGAACATCGAATTCTGAAAGTTCACGTCAGCTGTTATAAAACCCTGTAACGAAGAAGTAATCAAAGGAAGATTAATTTCTTCAGACATCGATTAAACAAAAAATAAAGATCTAAACGCTATTATCAATGTAATCTATATATAGGATTTATTATACATCTTCTTTATCTCAGAAATTATATGTCAGCGTAACTGCAAATATTATTAATACTGAATAGTGCACAATGTTCTATATGTCCTCACAACGCACGAACTGAAAGATCCATCTGGCTGATGAATTTTTTCATTTTCTTGCGGAAAATACAAAACATGGTCGTTTTGCACTCGGAGCAAAAACTTCACTGCACTCATTCGACAATGAAACAAGATATGATTGGTCAATTTAAACAGGCATTGGAACATAAAAGTAAGATGATTGTGTTAAAACCAACATTGTAGCAATTTTGTTCGTAAGATGAGAAACCAAAAAAAAAAAAATATCAAATAAAATGTGGAATGAAGCTGTCGAACGACTAATGACGGGCCACAAGATCAGTCAAACAATGACGGACTTTTTGAGCGGGCAATGAATCTCACACTTTCCTCAAGAACTGGAGATACCTGTGCAAAATTTTTTCCAACTTTGAAAAACACAAAAAAAAAATATTCAGTGAGATGAGAGACGAGATGTATCAAACAGAAGGTTAGAATGATGTTGTTCAATGACCAGTGACAAACGACAGCGGACCTTTCGAGCGGGGAATGAATCTCACACTTTCCCCAAGAACTGGAGCTGTCTGTGCAAAATTTCTTCCAACTTCAAAAAACAAAAAAAAAGAAATATTCAGTGAGATGCGGGACGAGATGTATCAAACAGAAGGTTAGAATGATTCTGTATGATGACCAGTGCCAAACGACGGCGGACCTTTCGAGCGGGGAATGAATCTCACACTTTCCTCAAGAATTGGAGCTGTCTGTGCAAAATTTCTTCCAACTTCAGAAAACAAAAAAAAAAGAAATATTCAGTGAGATGAGGGACGAGATGTATCAAACAGAAGGTTAGAATGACACTGCATCAGGACGAGTGCCAAACGACGACGGCGGACCTTTCGAGCGGGGAACGAATCTCACACTTTCCCCAAGAACTGGAGCTGTCTGTGCAAAATTTCTTCCAACTTCAGAAAACAAAAAAAAAGAAATATTCAGTAAGATGAGGGACGAGGTGTATCAAACGGAAGGTTAGAATGGCGCTGCATCAGGACCAGTGCCAAACGACGACGGCGGACCTTTCGAGCGAGGAACGAATCTCACACTTTCCTCAAGAACTGGAGCTGTCTGTGCAAAATTTCTTCCAACTTCAAAAAACAAAAAAAAAGAAATATTCAGTGAGATGCGGGACGAGATGTATCAAACAGAAGGTTAGAATGATTCTGTATGATGACCAGTGCCAAACGACGGCGGACCTTTCGAGCGGGGAATGAATCTCACACTTTCCTCAAGAACTGGAGCTGTCTATGCAAAATTTCTTCCAACTTCAGAAAACAAAAAAAAAAGAAATATTCAGTGAGATGAGGGACGAGATGTATCAAACAGAAGATTAGAATGACACTGTATCGTGGCCAGTATCCAAACGACGGCAGCGGACCTTTCGAGCGACGAAAGAGCTCACACAGGTCTTTCCAGAAGACTGAAAAACTTGCGTACGCAAAATTTTTTCCTACTTCAAGAAGAACGTATTCAATGAGGGACCAGATATATCACACGAAAGGTGGAATGAATCTGTGGAACGATTAATAACTTGGCAGACAGGTAAACAACTGCGATGGGCTTTTCGAGCAACAAAATCTCGCAGAGGCGTTTCCAGAGTAGTGGTGGGTGCCTGTGGAAAATTTCATCTCCTACTTGGAGAGAAAATGAAGAATTCAATGAAAAGTAGAATGAACGGGAGGTGTAATAAACCTATCACCAAACGACGACGGCGGGCTTCCCAGAAAATTGGAAGTACCTCTGCAAAATTTTCTCCTTCCTTCAAGGAAAAAAAGAAGTATCCAATAAGATGAGGGACTAGAAATATCACACGAAAACTTGATAGAATGAAGCTGTCGAATGATTCTAAAACGGGAGGAATATATGGGAGACCAAAGGGAAAAGTTATATTTTCTAGCTTCAAAGTTGAAGCGGTGGATAGCCATTGGCAGTACACGTACATGGGCAACCAGACAACGACGATGCACTTTTCAAGAGACGAGGAGCAGCAGACCACCAAGGGTACTGGAAGTGTGTGGCTTTCTCTGAAACTGTGAAAATTTTGTCTGTTGCATCGCGAAGTTCACAGGAAAACACATTCAGTTATGTACTATGACATAAACTACAAATCGAAACTTAAAATTAGAGTTAAGAAGAAAATGTTCTTTATACCAGATCATGAAATCTGTAAGGCGTTTGTCACTGATTTTAATCACTTACGATTAGCATTTCATATTAACCCTTTGCGGACTACCGCCGCATATATGCGTTGGGCAAAAAACAACTTATAGAGCCGAAAGACTCATATATGTGTCTCACATAAACTGTGTCGATACAGCTAACATTTCATTATTACGAGAGTCTTTAGTTATGAATGAAAATCGCTTAAAGAAATGTATGGCGATCCCATTTGTCAGTGACTATCGCGGTTGCGACTCGGCCTCACGGTACCGGTTTACTCAAAATCGCCCCGTCCGCAAAAGGTTAAATATTTAAAATTGTCTTTCTACAGCAACTGAAGTTTCTCGCCAGGTCTACGAGTTCTTCTCGACCTGTTCTTCTTCTTCTTCTTAGCTATGAATTTTAAGTTTAACCCTTATTTTTGAAATTCAGTATTATTTGAATCCCATATTTGAAATTCAGGCTATTATTTACGCGCTATTAAGGAAATAGGCAGAATATACCTCTGCTTATTAAGAAAATATAATAGAATCATGATCACATTTAAATCATATTTAAATCAAAGCACTATATTTATTCATCTCTTATATGAAAAAGAATTTGGCTGGATATTTTGCTACACGTATTTCAATAAAATTAAATGCCTCGAAACTGATGAACACGTGTACAAAAAAAGTCACAGATCGAAATTACGTTTTATTATTGAAAAAAGTATAATAACGATATATTAGCTGTCTTTGATTGAGAAACAAATGAACCACTATAATGGCGTATCGTTAAAAAAAAAAAAAGTGATATCAATAAAAGTCACTATAGTAGCATTCAGTAGCTGGGTGAAGCTTTAATATTGGTCTAGTAATTTTTATGAACAGATTCTTTCGTTTTATCATTTGTTTTGTTTATTAATATTACTGACTGATGTACTATAAGCATGTCAAACCACACGAATCTAACTTTCGTCGAATTGATTCCCCCTCTCTCCCCTTTTTTTCAGGTCCGAGTCTGTCACTATGTGCAGATTAGCTCATCACATAATTATAAAACATTACATAATTGATAAAACCAATATAAATGTATGAAGATATATGAGAGAAAGAAACGATGGAAAAAAAGTAAGTACAGAGGGGATTCTTTTCGAAGAAAGGCAACGGGCGAGCCAGTTCAACAAATCTGATCATTATTAGGTTTTACGGGTTTGTGATCTCACGAGCAATATTTAAAAAAATTTTCGAATCTTTTCCTCGCAATCTCTTACTGACTTTCATTAACAGAAATAACAATATATTTTCTCAAATCTCTAACTTCGAAATTTCGTACACATCTATGTTCAGGAACACTTGTCACACTGACGGATCAACTAACAAAATGTAAAGTTATATATTACAATTGATAATACAGTTTTTACATTAACTTGTATTTCATGATTTTTCGAGAATTAATGCTAATAATTCTTCGCAAACATGTAGCTTCGTTAATATAAAAAATCAGATTATTATTCTTCTATTATATATATATATATATTTTTCTTTTTGCTAAACAGAAAAAGAATTTTTAATATCAATTTAACAAAACAGTGAATTCTAAACAGCCACAGTGGTCAATATACATCGACTTTGAATATTGAAATATTTGTCTCCTATCTTTTCTGTTTCTTCCTTTCTTCGATATATCTTTTCTATGTTACAGTAAATTATTTTTACACTACATAAAAAGAACATCTTTCTGCGAGATCAAAAACAAGATTGTAAGGAAAGTCACACAGGCACAGTTAAACGGTCAAGTTTGTCCTCTCGATTCTCAAGCACAGAATTGTCTTCAGCAGAAGTTTAACAAAGCATTCCAGCCATAGAAATTTGCATTAAATTTCTTCTTATTATTGCGGATTGTCCGGAAAGTGCCGATTTTCAAGAAAAATTCAAGGCAACATTTTGTATGTATCGATGTTTATTTATTCGATTATGTATTCACCATTTTGTTGTACATCTTTTATGCAGTTTGAGGATTCCATCCTTCTCAGCTTTCTCAATGGAGAAACTGCTCAAGGTGGTTTTTCAAAGAGTTGAAGAAAATTTTACAAAGACCTGAATAAAGTGAAATTCTGAAGGTGCACTGTCTGATAAACATCCCAGTCACATGAAGTTTGGCATCATCCTGATAGAACACGAAACCTTTCCCATTAGCTAATTCTGCACATTTTTTCCTGAATCGCTATCTTCAATTCGTCCAGTTGCGAGCAGTACTTATCTGGATTTATCGACTGGTATTTATCCCACAGAGAGCATGACTTTCTTCGGCTTGTTGTGGCTGAGGAAAGTTCATTTCGCTTGTCCCAGGACCTTTTCTCTCTAATTTTCACTAATTTCGGCTCGAGCTTCTGGATATTTGTAATTTAGAGCGCATATTGAAATAATTATCCATGCGATCAAATAACTGTCTTCTTTCGTGAAAAAAAGACATTGAAACCAAGTTGTTTATTTCATATTTGTTCGAAACATTTATAGTATTATCTGATCTCTTAACATTCGTTACAAACAAATATCTTAATTTTCTCGATTTCAATAGAAATTAATTGGAACACGTTCAAATAGTCTCCAACATAGTTATACAAAATTCAGATAACCATAGATATATTACAAATGAAATTGATCTTTAGTCTACATTAAAATTATCATCCACGTATCAACCATCTGTCTCTCATGTGACCGTTAATGTACAAAATTGATATTATTTCCGGTAATATAACCGAATGGTGAGTATTCTGGTCTCTCTGGATCTTCAGTTGCAGTCTTTCAGTCACTGTCGAAATTTTTTATGCTGTTTACATCCTTATTGTTGAGATGAATTTCTTCTGAATTATGTATTCAAAATACACGCTCATCTAAGAATGGATATTTCTTGGTTTTTTACGTTTCTATCAAATTCTTCTCTTGTTTCTATCAACTGAGACAAAAATCGATTTTTTAAAAGAATTGAACAACTTCCTCGAATAATTTATTATAATTAGTAAGTTTGCTGTTTCTTGTTATCAATTAGTTATGCATACTTTCTAGTTTACTTAGGATATGCACTAACTTCTTCAGTCTCACATTAGGTGACCTCGTTTATCATCCAGTGATATATTTAAGAATCATGACGTCGATCATATATGTTCATTACATATTCTTCGAGAATGAAGATTTCAATGTTACGAAAATTAAATCTTATTACATAATATTGTAATTATTTTTTTTTTTTTTTAGAAAGGAGAAAATTTTTGAGATTTTAAGATTTCCATTTGGAGTTGTGTTACTTCAAAATTCAGCCTCGTGAATCTATTTAATATTTTAACTTCGTAACACTCTAAAATTCTGATTGATAATATCTCGGCACAAAGATACAAGCTGATGAATGAAAGTTCATAATTTCTAAAGGAGATACATGTTTTAATCTTCTTTTAAATTTCTTTTTCTTTTAATGGAAATTCCTTCTCTGTAGCAAAATTGTTAAAAACACGTAATACATCAGTAAAAGAGACGCACATGTTTGTGAGGAATTGAACACATTCTTCCATCGAGAAAGGAACAATCAATATTCATTATTAATAATTAATAATAAATACTCTAACAATATTATTCTAATCTCACCTTCCGCATTTTTAGCAGATCAAAATTTATCAGCATTAATTCCCTTGCCTTATATAACATCGAGTAGTACAGATTTCGAATCAAGTATGAAAAAAAAACGAGACAGGATCGTGATACGTGATAGAACTACCAAAGTAACAAAAATTCCAATCAGAGATGATAAACTAAAAAGGATAGAAAAACTCTATAATAATTTAACACGTAAGTTTTTATTTATACATATCATGAGCAACTGTTTAACTCTCTAAAAATACACTGCTTTACATCTATGAAATATCTATAAAAAAACAAAATTATAAATTCGCCATTTTGATCACTGTGGTAGTTCTAACGTTAAACATGAGAAAAACAATTTGCATTCGTTCAGCCCGTTCGCCTTTTGCGTATAAGGCAAGAGGTTAATAACACACATTCTCTCGTTATCTATATTATTATTTATACGAAACACCAATGATCTGTGATACAGATTTCAGAAACAAATTCACGATCAACGTTTCTCATTTTTTCTTCACTTCGACAAATATTTTTTTTAATGTAGCGCTGAAAAGTCTTTGATCGTCAATAATGCGCAGAAATGAACATAATTCTGTATCATGGACATAAGTTATATTATATAACAGATTCCATTGTATTGTGAATATAAAGAGCAACAAGAGATCACTGTAAGCGACTTTACTGCCCGTAACTTCCGGTAATTTGCATTGCTATCTTGTATTTTTGTATTTGTATATAATGGCTCGCCCTGACCACCTTCACCATGTTTCTTCTTATTTTAATATAGCCTAATTAAATAAATACTGCTTAAATACTGTTATTATATGTTTATATATATTATAATTAATATTATAAACATTATATATAATATTACTTAATATAATATAATATAATGTGTATATTAATTATACATTAATTAGTTTTTATCAATAATGCTAGTATTGTTATGTAGATAGGAATAGTCAGTGGTAACCCTAAGCGTGAGAACGAGAAAGGGGTTAGAAAGAAGCAAGTTAGGGCCATAGGATTCGTCAAAAATCCATTTCATGATGTCATACTCTAAATATTTGTAGTCCCGACATACTGAAAATTTATTAGCGAGGCAAAACAATGAATGACACTAACGAGAGTAATATTCTTCCTATCTTTAAAAAATGAGGCTTCAAAATCGAAAACGTAAATTATATAATTATATATTTGCCATTAAATAAATTGTAATTCAATGGGTCAATCGTTTCTATCTTTTATCATTTTAGTGGTTACGAAAAAGAAAGATGTTTGTCGATTGTGCGAGAATCGATTGGACGAGAATCACAGATGCACAGAATAAATATACAGATACAGATTTAAAGAGAAAAATATGTATGTAGTTGGAATGTTTCGTTGATCTAATTTATTAGAAACAAAAATGCCGGAGGTAATGTTTTTATTCTCTTATGTCTCTGTCTTTCACTACTTTCCGCTTATAACAAAAAAAATGTTTAACGTTGTTTGTTAACTGTGATATCAAAATAAGTTTCCTACGATACACAAAGAAGTTTGAAGAAAACTATCGCAAGATTAATCATACATATTTTTACTTTTATTATACATATATATATATATATAATAAATATATATATATATACAAATATATATATAGTGATACAACATAATTTTATATATATATATATATATATATATATATATATATGAAATTATGTTGTATCACCAACAATTAAGGTTCGTCTCGAACGAAATTGCACCCGCGCTGCGAAAAAATGCGTCACGAGCGCGAAGAGTCGAATTTTTTTCCATTTCCCTTCGCAACGACTTCAATTTAGTCATGGTAAACCGAAACATAACACGTGCTGATGCTACCGAACCAGCTTAGAAGCGACAGCCATACTGATATTCGAGTGCCAACGTTTTGGCCAGAGGAGCCAGAACTATGGTTCTGCCAAGTAGAGGCATGGTTCACATTGAGTGGTATAACGTCCGACCAGACAAAATTTTGACACCTAATGTCAACTGCAGTCATGGTACATAAAGGAAGTGTTTCGCACAAAAGTAGGCAAAGGCGGAACAATAACGGAGGGCAGATATCTAACTTGCCGAAGTTTACGCAGAAAAACGTATATAAAAAAAAGACAGAGTAACAATTCGTTGAATATTTATCTACTTGTAAACAAAATTCATTCAATGCCTTCATGTGATAAAATAATCAAATCCGTTAGAAAATCAAAAGAACTCTTAATAGAAGTAAGACAGAGTTGTATAAAGAGAGAGATTAAAGATTTTCTATAACAGATTATGGAAAAATATAGAAAAGATAACACTGGCAAGATTTTATTTCGAAAAGTTACATTAATTAGAGTTCCTTAGTATTATTAATTAGCTAATTAATTATAATTGTAATCAAGTTTTATGAAGCCACTAAACCTGGATAAAAATAAAAATATTCTTATACACTTTAATGGGAGTGTACATGCATAGTATTAGAAATAGCTGTAAGTAATCCTGCACCAACCAAGACATTATTTTTGATGGGCGTTTGTAAAAAAACATTACATTAAGTGCAAAAACTGAAAAATTTCGTTACTTTACTGAAAAATTATATGTACGAATAAAAATAATATTACGTAGCAACTCATGTTCTTTGAGATCTACAAATATAGAGACAAAATCAGGCCTGTATATCTCTTTCCTGTACATCAAATTTCTATCAAATTAACTTCTTTACTTAATCTGAGCAAAATACAGATATCAGAGCTAGTTTATATTTATTAGAAAAAATATAAACTAGTCATGCTGTTTTATTGTATGCAATCGCAATTTCAATCGTACCCACGGTCTCAAAGATCACGACCAAGTATTCTCAATAAGTAGTCAGCCTAAAAACAGTAACCCTACTAAAAGTAATTGTTTTTTTTTTCGACATTCAGTTCATCTCGCTTCCAAAGGTATAGAAATCAAACAGATCGATTGAATTTCGTTATAATATCGTCAATGTCGATTATCTCGTGGTCTATGCTCTGAATTCATTATATCACTAAAACGAGAAATCAATCAGAGGATATTGGAAATGTAATGTATTTTTATTGTTGAAAAAAAAAGAAAATGAAAAATACAACATGTTCTTGTAACTTTGACAGAAGGCTGTCTTCAACTAGAACAACTCAAAAACAATCGTCTACCCAAACGAAAGATCAGTGTTCAAATCACGGTATTTAATTAATTTCGAAGTTTTTTTTCGTAAAAATAAATGAAAATGTTGGAATAATAACTGTAAATTTGTAAGTAAAATGACATCTGTCGTTACAACTAACTATTGATATTATTTCGTCTCTCTCTTGTTACAGTACCGATTTTGAACTCAAAATTAGTTTTCCAGCAAGTCATATCCATTTCTTTCTACTAGAAATCCTTTTGCACAACGTAATCACCTTTTTTGCAAATCAAATTCTTCTTATACGTGATTCTAAAGTGAGGTAATACAATGTCATGTCATTTGAGATTTTACTTTGAATTTTACTACGGTCATGCGAGTTAGCACTCAAAAGACAATATGCGTGCTTCCAAATTATCAGAAAAAAAAAAAAATTAACCCTAATAATTTCGACAAGGAGAAATGCAAGCTCGCGTTTGAGTAAGAGAAGTTTTGAGTAAGAGAGTTCCAAGCCGCTACATTCCTTAAAACATTCATTTGACAATTTAAACAGAGCCAGTGATCCCCAATCCCATGAATCGTGTATTGTCAAATTTCAATAATATTCGACAAAACTTATAAACAGACAATGCAGTCAATATGAAAAATTGGTATTTCAGCTAATAAATTAATAAAAAACGCTTCCATGTTTTTTTCGGGGATTTTACAATCTGTAACTGCCACCGTGCAGTTGTGAGACAATATCAAATCAAAAAGGTTTTCTATTTCTAATTCTAACACAGGCGTTTGAACAGCGATCCTTTAGAGAATTCTTTTTCTGTTCTTCGCATCCGCAGTGACAGTGACGATCAAAATCCTCCGGCAAAAAAACAGCACGACGACTTGCAATTAGAAAAAAATATGTCATTAAATTTGAAAACTACGTAATGGAAACTGCACGTCGAATAATGACATGCCGTTACTGTCGGAGGATATTTCACAAGAAGAATCACAATTTGAGTGGCTTCATTGGTTTCAGTAAAGGGGACATGGAAGATAAAAATGAAAATATAAAAGTAGAATATCGAGAGTTGTCAACATCGACATATTCATTAGAATTGTGTGCACTAGAGTACTTTTCGGGATACGTTGCAATATATAATATTATATGGTATATATTAAATATTATATATTAAATTATATGTGTAAATAATATTATATAATTATACATGCATTCTAACACGATCCGGAGTACATGCAATGTTCATTTATTTTTTCTAAAATATTAGGAAACAGCTGCTTAATTGCACTGATGAAGTGTTTTTGATAAATGTTCTAGTATGCATTTAATGTACTTCGTGATGGATAAGACCTTCTTTCACATCTTTACGTGGTCCATTCTGTTACTTTTATTACTTCATTCACTGCCGCGTTGTGATGTAACTAAGATGAAAGAAAGAAAGGCATGCAACGGATAAGTATGACACAGTATCACTTTTTTTTTTTATCAATTTTCGATATTTTCTAATATTTTCTAAAATATTATGTTTTTTATATTTTCGTTTCCTGAACGGATACTGACAGTATTAGACGTGAAAATTAGAATGCACTTTAACAAGTATGCTTTGCATATGAAATTTGACCTATGCCCCGTGAAATACTTTGTTAGGGATACGCCACGCTATGAGTCGTCCTCAGGTTCGGTCAAGGACCAAAGTACGAATCAGAGAAAGATATACGTATTTTTATTACGTCAAGGAGCAACCACGTGAAAGGTCTTATTTTATTCTAATCAAATTCTATGAAACTAATGTAATGTGCAAGTGTTCCTCCCATTCCTTGATCTGCAAAAATATATTTTGCACCACATAATGTGCCCCCCCCCTCTTGTATCAAATTTGTAAAGATTCGATATTGATCGATTTTGCGAGATACACAAGTAATCCGTAGATATGTTTACATTTTTCATTAAATCTTCATGAAATATTAAATAAATAACAAAGTTTTGTTATTATCACAATATTGAAAGGCAATTTATAGAAAAATGTCGAATAATATTTTAATTAATAAGCATAACGTTTAACTAAGTAATTATAGAATTTACGTTACTCGTCATAACTTAATGCATAGCAATAATAAAATTGCTAAAAATTTAACATGTAATATAAGGAGTATATAAATGAGAAAATATAATAACTTTAACATTTTAATATTAATAATAATTTAAAGTAATTAAAAATTTAGTTAAAAATTGTTTTTAAGAATGTTCAATAAAATACAAATCGCAAAACATTTAACAAAATATAAATCAAAATATTTATACACAAAATCATGTATTAATAATTTAAAAATTTTAATTCAGTGCATATTTAAAAGTCGTGATAAATCCGTAAAACATGGAGTATTTTCCGATATACAGTAGAATGATTTCTGCACATTTCGATGTTAAAAGTTTAACAAGACAGTAGAAGTCTTAAAAATCATGTTTCCAGTGCATTTCATAATTTCCCAACCGCGTTATTTAAACAACAGATGAAAAGTATATTCATGTACCTTGTCTGTGTTTAAACGTAGATTGCACTAAAAACTCAGTGATTTTTTTATTGTTTCGATATTTCACAAAGTCTCGTAAAATTCGATGCTTATCACATATTTCGCCTGTTCTATTAGACAATGCTCGTGGTGCAGTATTTACAGATAATAATATGCAGGAAACGTGAAAATACGTTTTTAACATATCATTGATCGCCAAATTATTTTCAAACGAACTGATAGACTATATAGAGCAATATGCTTACAAATTACTTTCGATCAAAATTTATAAATGTTTAAAAGATTAGTCAAAAAATTATAGACTCCACGTTGCATCAAATACTTGCGGTTAACTCCCTCTTTGTGCTAACAGCAATAATAATAATAATAAATTATTGGGGAAACAATTTATGCTGTCTATGAGGATTTCTCCTACCTCTTCGATCGCAGAAACTCTTTCGGCAACCTGTTTAATTGCTAATCACGTTCAAAAATTTTATTAAACAAAATAAATGTAACCATGCATCAATAACCAAGCAATGAAGAAGAAGCTAAGAATGCCACTGATTTCTGACCACACGAAATTTTGACACGTAATGTCAACTGCAGTCATGTTACATGAAGGAAGTGTTTCGCACGAAAGTGGGCAAGAAGGAACAATAACGGAGGGCAGATATCTAACTTGCTGAAGTTTACACAAAAAAACGTATGTAAAAGAAAGGGAGAGAGTAACAATTCGTTGAATACTTGTCTACTTAAACAAAATTCATTCAATGTCTCGAAACTGACGAGCGTGTACACGAAAACAAACCGAAATTACGTTTCATTACCCGATGAAGTTGCAATCAAAAAGTATCAAGGAACTTCGTCCAGCAACTGAAGGTATCGAAACATTCAAATCTTTGACGAAAGATTCAGCTGTGAGAATGCAAATTCCTTATTTTTATGCGATCTCGAAATTGGGAATAGCCATTAGAATTTTTTAAATAAAAAATTGAAATGAATTACTTGTTATAAATCCTTTCAGAATTATAACTTTACGACACAGATTTACAAATAAAAGTTTCCAGCAGACTTAGCCATGGCAAACCGAAACACTACACATGCTGTTGTTACCGACCGAGCCTGCCAGCTCAGATGCGGCAGCCATCTTGGTATTCGAGTGCCAACGTTTTGGCCAGAGGAGCCAGAACTATGGTTTTGCCAAGTAGAGGCATGGTTCACATTGAGTGGTATAACGTCCGACCAGACAAAATTTTGACACGTAATGTCAACTGCAGTCATGGTACATGAAGGAAGTGTTTCGCACGAAAGTGGGCAAAGGCGGAACAATAACGGAGGGCAGATATCTAACTTGCTGAAGTTTACGCAAAAAAACGTATGTAAAAGAAAGGGAGAGAGTAACAATTCGTTGAATACTTGTCTACTTAAACAAAATTCATTCAATGCCTCGAAACTGACGAGCGTGTACACGAAAACAAACCGAAATTACGTTTTATTATCCGATGAGGTTGCAATCAAAAAGTTTTTCGTGTGACAGTAAGAAGTGAAGGTACAGTAACGAAAGACAGGAATCTATCCAGCTTGCTGAAGTTTAGCTTGCTTAGGTTACGCACGAAAACGTATGCGAGACAAAGAGACAAATAGAAAAGAAGAAAAAAGCACATACGTTTTAAGCAAAAAGAATTCGTACTGGACAATCAAAGTGATTTAGTTCATCAGCATGGTCCAGCCACGTGCGACACGAATCATTGTAGAAAAATTAAATCAATTAGGATGGAAAGTTCTCACTCTCCGTGTTCCCCTGATATTGACGACCCTTCCGACTGTCGTTTTTCCGTTTCTTATATCAGTAGAAAAAGATAGTAGAAAAAGTAGAGACAATGAATAGTCATTAAAAAATGCTATCGCCAATCTCAAGAGTTTTGTAATAGAAGAATTAAAAACTTACTGAAATGTTGATGAGAAATAGTGGGAAATAATGACAATTATATAGTAGATCAATTTTGATTCGTCTCTCAAATAGTATTTTCGTCAAGTATATCAAGTTCAAAAGTATATCGAAAGAACGACATCGATTATTATTAGAGCTGATGCTAAACGAAGAAAAACAATTCTATTTCATACACAAATTGAAAATTTATGTGAGTAAAATGGAACTTGTACGTATGAAATATTGGTACCAATCGTTTTGTACTGCGCAAGTATTATGATCACACAAGATAGCGTAGTGAAATAGACTCAATTTCAAGAATTGGTGGGGATACTGACAGACACTTAAATGGGGAATTTATAAGAAACTTGGAGATACAAAAAAATGCACGGAATGAATATTAGAAAAGTACAAAGTGCGATACTTTATACGATATAATAATGGTGAAAACAATTTTCTATCCAGTTTTCTTTTCTAAATTTCATTTATAAAAATATGAATTTACCAGATATAAAAATTTGAACTTAGAAGATTATACAGATCATTATACCAAATGTAAATACTTGTCAATAATACTGATACAAAAAAGTCTTCCCAAAGTAACTAAATTAACTAAATTTAATTATACTAATCATAATTAGAAAGATATTATCGCTATTGTACGATATTATCGCCTATGTATATTATGTATAATCAGCAACGTTCTTTCTAATTAAATATGTGTAATTTTATTGCACGATGAGGTGGCAGTAGCTTAAAGAACTAGTGAACTATATTTGAATAATATCACCACGTAAATGGTTCTAAAGATATTTAAAAAGTGTCAATTAATGTTCAACGAAATTAATTATACTTTGAAACTCGTATTTTCATTTTAGCTTAAGGAGACTGCTAACAAATTTATCTATTGATTGCAATATAACATTTATTTCGAAATTACCAAACATTACAAAACATTTTTTCCTAAAAAAAAAAAAATGTCTTTTTTCACATAAATTATGTAGAAGTATTATGCAAAGTCAGGCATCGATCAGCAAGAAACTAATACGATAAAACATTTTGCGATAATTGCTCCGGTAAACCTCATTCATGTTTAGCATGTTTTAACAGAGTTCATCGTAATCCAAATTGTAATTGTTAACAAACGTGTAATATTACATTAACAATATCCGCGATGATATATTTCATTTGAAATTAATGGCTCGATGCGCTGCAAGTTGATGGGTGCCAAACCCCCAAAAATATTGCAGCTTTGCTCCACCAATCAAAGACAGTCTCAAACAATTTTAAGGTTGCCAAATGCAGAGAACAGGGAATTTTAGAGAACATGAACAACTTGGTCCATGTGATAATTAACAATTGTAGATAGATAAGAGGAAATAATAGATAAGAGTCAAATGATTCTGTGCAATGACTCTGATATGGAGAACATACTTGTTCAAGTGTAAAAATGATAACTTAATCTCCTAGATATGGACGAAATCGAGTAAAAACGACCTCCTTCGTCTCTTCAAATGTGCAAGGAAACACAACTTATTAGAATACAATTCTGAAAAATAGCTAATGTAGAACAAAGTCAAAAATTACGAGTCACTAATAAACATATAATTGGTGGTGTTCTGAAGCGATTGAAGGCCCTTCTTTGCTGCGATTGAAAAGAATTCAAAGAATAGGGGAAAAAACAAGAAATAAATATTCTTAGATCTTGTCTATCGACAGATAACCCACTTCCGAATCCGAATAGTTTCGCATGTCATCCTTGCGAAAAAGAACATATCAAGCATTTTTCAACTACATATTATTCGCAGACGTGCACTATACATTAATACTGGAGTTATATCTATTGCTCTTGTTCAGTTAGCTGATGCACACAGCTGCACAAACAATGATTTTTCAATCAACAATTCAATTAATTCATCAGTCCAAGCAAGTGTTCGCATTTAAAATGGCTAATGTAGAATAAAAATCAAAAGCCACTGACACGTATTTAACAGGCATATTGAAGCCTATTAATTAATGGCACCTCTGTGCCATTTTTGAGTGGCTGCGACAATTTAAGCAGTAGCTGAAAGCATAAATTGATAAATTTATTTCGGCAAGAAATCTCGCAACACCTACAATTTTGGGGGGATTACATGAATCTGAGAATGCCATCGTACAATTGAAATGAAATAAATAAGTAACGCGGTCTTTCTTTATATTGCGAAAACGCAATCGCTGTAATCCCAATATAGTAATAAACTTCTTACTAATCAAATATAGTAATAAACTTCTTACTAGTCAAATACAAGGGACGCGTTCCTCTAGCTTTAGTCCTGTAGATCCAATGAACGTATAAACATAACGTGAGGACGCTAAGCCCGTAAAGTAATTGCGAAAATTATATTATGAGACTGACCCTGATACTGAAGAAAATTTTTCTATTCTCTTATGTTCTTATTTTTTCATAGTGGTCTACCGTAGTACTTTACTTATGCAGTACTAACAGTACTCTCATAAGTGACTTTTGACCTTATAAGCGTCTGTCGCTTATCCATACTAATTTTTCAAATTGAGACTGTCTCCATTCTACACTATCTTGTGATCTGTGTGACTACGCTGTGTGAATCATACCGTTGTTTTGTTTCATTCTGCTAAATGTTAATTTCTTTTTCAACAAATTTTCATGAAATATAAATACTGCATTGAAATAGAAATAGAAATGTTGCATTTAAAGACAGTTAAGTTGACAAAACAATTAAAATGTTAAGGCCAACGATACGTACTGTTGGTGATACGAAGATGCTAATTATAAACAATTCAAAATAATTATTTGTTAAAAATCCTGTCTTTATAATTTTGAATTTAAAATACGTATCTTTATTCAAATAAAATAAGATTAAGATAACATTCGATAACTTCCTGATGCAAAAATGTTGTGTGTAGGCTCTTTTTTAGGTTTCAAATTTTTTGTTCAAACCATACTTGTTGAAGTACATCCCAATCCCCTTTTTTCTTTATTTCAATTGCAGAGTAATATAAAAAAATTATATCTTTATAAGAAAAACATTTTTCGCAGTAGGAATCTTCATGCAATTAATTTGAAAAGCGTACGATATTGCAAACATATCATTTCTTCCGGTGAATTGTTTCCCGACGAATAGAACAATATTAGAGATGACAAAATCCTTTTGGGATGTACTTCAACAAGTATGCTTTGAATAAAAAATTTGAAACATAAAAAAGAGCCTACACACAACATTTTTACATCAGGAAGTTATCGAATGTTATCCTAATCAGGAAGTTATCGAATGTTATCCTAATCAGGAAGTTATCGAATGTTATCTTAATTTTATCTTATTTGAATAAAGATCTGTGAAATTATAAAGTAATTAGCAATTAGTGATCTTTATTTAGCGTGGAGATCTCAATGCCATTTTCATGCCATTTTCTATTACAAATATTATAGCTATCAGACTTAATTCAGATTCAGACTTAATTAACATCTTTTATAACGTCATTACTTTCACAGTAATTTATAACGCAATTTTCAATATTTTTTCAACAATAAATAATATCGTACACGTGAGTCGTTGAGTTCATCTTAATGTCACGAAGAAAGATATAAAGTTCCATTTCGTTTGATCTTAAAATTTCTCTCATGTCACTCGACATGTGAAAATATAATTTGCGCCACACAATGTGGCCACATAATTCTTTGTACGAAATTTGTAAAAACATTTCTTCAGTCGAGTGTGCGAAATATATAGGGTGGCCACTGAAAGACCGAATAATATTAAACAAAAATAATATTTTACAAACGGATGTTTTTTTAACTTTTTATTATTTCATTTGGAAATATATTTTAATGGATTTTTTTTCAGTATTATCCGTGAAAAACAACGTCCCTCAAATGAGAAAAGATTGAAAACGAACAAGTTATGACTTTTTCAAACTCTTCAGTTTTTCATATTTGTATTTTTCATTGAAATATTAAAGATTCATATTAAATAAATAACAAAGTTTCGTTATTATCATAATATTAATAGGAAGCAGAGAGCATTCATAGAAAAATTTCGAATGATATAATAATAATTTAATTAATAATATTTAACTAATGAATTAGAGAATTTATGTTATTTGTCATGTACTAATAATTATACTACAATTATTAAAAATTTACCATAAATTTGAATATTTAATATAAGTAAACGAGGAAATAATTTTAATATTTTAATATTAATAATAATTCAAAATAGTTGAAAATTTAGTTAGTTAAAAATTGCTTTTAAGAATATTTAATAAAATGTAAATCATTTATGTATCTAAAATCACGTATTTATCATTTTAAAATTTTAATTTGCTATATATTTAAAGAGGTAATAAATCCGTAAAACATGCTCTTTCCAACATATAGTAAAAGAATTTTCGTTTGTTATTAGCTTCACATTTCAGTATTGGAAGTCTGACAACACTACGAGTTTCAAAAATCATGTTGCTGGCGCAGCATCATTTATTAGTTCACCAACTCACCGTTGTTTAAACGTAGAACTAAAAAAAACAGTGATTTTTTTTTACTATGTCGATATTTCAGGTCACGGGCTAGGAAAGTCCGTAAGATGCAATCACTGATAATAATAGCGCAGACGAGATTGCATCTTAGAAATCCATTTTCTTAGAAATGGACTACGTTTAAACGGAAGTGGATAATTCAAAAAAAAAAAAAAAAAAAAAAAAAAATTAAAAAACCTGAAGCAACATAAATTCAAGAGAATTTACAAAAAGAGAAATAGACAGAGGGAAAATCTCTACATGACCTGCAAGTGTTAAAGAACCGTCTGAATGAAAGGAAATCCTACATTACGATAACTAGAACTGGAGAAACAATTTTATTTCCTTCTTTCCATATTTTGTATTCTGAAGAACCATTGTTATACATACGACTTCCTATATCGAAGAATATAGACCTCTCTACATGAAAGAAAGAACAAATAAGAACGTGCTCGGTGGAAAACACATTGTCAAATAATTCACATGAATGAAGTGAAGACAAGAGGCCAGATAGAGGAGGAAACCTCCAGTTTCGGGAGGGGGAAAAAAACGGGAGAAAATGTGGGGAAAAATGAAATATGTTTCCATTAACACATGTGCATCGTCAATGGTCTTATTGGAGAATGGACAATATGTTCAACCAGGGAACACAAATCTGGGAAATATAGAAAATAATATCGGTGAAATCGAAGGAGGGTCATTTTGAAGTGGTAAACGTAGCCGCAATCGACGAAGATAGCACCGCCACATCCGGCATCCGACGCGATATTTAATTCATACGGATAGAATACAGAGAAACAAAACATATTCCATTGTAATTTTTTCTCTTCTAATTATAAATTAGATATGAATTTCTAAACATAAAGTATAACAATCGAAAGAAATGTTACAAAAAAAGGAACAAGAATATAATCCGAGTTGATGGCTAGAGCACGTTAACGTGGAATCATAGCCGCTCTTCATTTCAAATGAATGGCTCTATCATTTCAAATGCAACTTTACTTGGCGCCGTAATAAGACCTTGAATATGAAGCTTTTGCTTTGATTACCCTGAACCTTCGTTTTTTTCTTTAAGATACTTTTACGTTATTCGCAAGTGAGAAATTAAAGAAACGCTTCTTCTATTCTCGAAATTTGTAAGAATTCAAATATTTTTTAAAAATATCGAAAATTTTTTTTTACGACTGAAAATCCACCATAAAAAATTCTAATTTCGTCTTTGATATCTTAAAACTTGCTGTAAAGAAATTCGGTGGTATATACATATATAGAACTCACGTAATAGGAGAAACGTAATCATAAACACCGAGGATCGGCAAATGAATTAACAGACTCCAGTTTTATGACAAAGAACGATCGATCGGCAGGCAATGCTAGACGAGCAATTCAATACGAGCTCTCGAACGGATTCGAATGAACCGCAATTCTTTTGAACGTACAATTTTATAATTATTCTTTATATTGCTGTATAATTTTTTTCGTCATTTTATTAAACTGCAATCATTCAGGATTAAACGACGAAATGTCAGGATTTCTCGAATTTTTGTCAAAAAAAAAAAAAAAAAAAAAAAAAAATTTTAGGAAATAATTTTGGTTAGTTAGAAAGCACTTTCCAGAATAATGAAGTATAAATAATTATATACTTAAAATAAGTATATAACACATTGCTGTCAGGCTATTTTTCGCGTCTTACATCTGCGGCGGGCAAACCCGAGCAAATTAATTAGTCAATAAAAGAGAAATAAATCAAAATAACATGGTAATAACATAATAAGAAGTAAAAATATTATCCAGATAGGATATAAGATGATTTCTGAATGATGCCGAATCAAAAGTATGTAAAAGCACAATAAAAGAAATTAATTGAACCAATGATTGAAAGAATATGTCATTAGATATTTTTAAATAATTTCAAAACTATACAACATGTAGAACTATATTTAGAATAATGCAAAAGATATATTTAGAAGTTTTTTATATGAAGAATATGGTACACTATTTTAATTAAAATATTGATTCTTAGTTTTTCCCTCTGCCTTGTTTTGTTAAAATTCATAAAGAATCAAAAGTTTAGTACCTGCATTAATATTTATACATATATATCCTCTTGTATACATATCTATCCACCACTGAGGAAGGTGACAACTTTAAAAGCATGATTTTCGAATTATCATTATAAAAATGTTAGAAGAACAGCCCTTGATCAGTTATGAAAATTTATTTTCACTGACCTTTATAATTCAATTTGTAGAGACTAATCATATTGTTCCTTCTGGTTCATATGACATTGTGCTATATTCTACAAATACCTCTTATAATAAATTTTGTCTTTATTATCATTGTGAACAAATGTATACTGATAAGATTGGAAATGAATTATTTATTTAAAAATTATGTAGTTTCTTTATTTAGTAAAATAATGTCTGATTCTATTAAAAACTACTTTTTTGCTTGTCCTTAAAAACAGACTTTTTCATGTTATGTTACTTTGTAAGAATGTAATATGTACATACATGTGTGTGTGTGTGTGCGTGTGTGTACATATACTGCACATAATAAATCACTGGAAAAATTTTCACCGCATATTATTTTCAACTACGTTGTATCCTAAATTCATTTCGTTGTATCCTAATTTTTATAATTGTATCCTAATTTTTATAATAAAATATTACTAAACTAACGTTATAAACAATAAATTATTTCTTAAAATGATAGCAAATATATTGTTATGTATCAATATTTAAAATATATATAAACAATATATAAAATATAGACAATATATAAAAATATACATACATATATATATAAATATATATCTAATGTAACATTGAAAATTGAAAATTATAATAATAACTTACAATTTAGTCTCTTTTATCTCAAATGTTCTCCATTTAATATATTCAAAAAGGCTATCTAAAAAGACAAAATACATTAGTAAAAAATATTGCAAACAATTGTAAGTAACTCAAACCTAATCCTAACTGTATATTCAAATTAAATGAAAACAAGACAAGTAAACCCTAAGCAATAAAAACAGAAATTCAATTTATCAATTGTATTAATTAAATTAATAAATGTAGTATTTATTAATTAATTTTAAAACATTTTAAAATAATTTTGTGACAACTAGAATTGTAGAATTATAATTATAATGATTATAATGTTCAGAACTTTTGAGTACAGATTTAGAGTACATTTACCAAGTGTACTTTGTACTATATCCATTTAGTACAAGCATATCATTTAATAATTTTTATTACTTTTACATCATATTATTATTCTTTTTTGATGTATATAATTGTTTAGTAAATAATATTGAAATTTAATTTTGTTAATGAAACTATTTGTAACATACCTTGTTTCTTCTCCTTATTCTACATATTTAGGTTCAATTTATATAATTTAAATAATTTGTCACATCATTATGAAATCGAACATCACAATTTTTAATTATAACTGAAGGATTTATAATTGTTTGCAACACTATTTACTAACAAGACATTCTGCCTTTTTAGAGTGTAATTAACCGTTTACTATTACCAAAGTTTTTGTGTAACTCTAATTATTTATAACAGAATTTAATTAGTCAGCATCATGATACAATTGTATATGGAACAAAAAAAAAAATGAAATTTGTTCCAACTTTTGTAATTTTTTGATAATAAATAGAAATGGTAATAAATACATAAATGGGATTTATCATTTTTCTTAGATAAAAGAATGCACTTAAAATGCAATTAAAAGCAACTAAGAAAAAAAAATGGACTTACCATACTACAGAGAAACAAATTTATGAAGACTTGTTTCATTCATAAATAAATTTAATCAAATATTGCATTTATCTGATAATAAAGGTTGAAAAGGATTCCTAAAAAAATGATAGCCAATTAGATAAATTAAAGTTTCCAGAAACAACCAATTTGATATTATTACCAAAAATATGTCTTACTTAGAAATAAATCTTTCTGACCACCATAAAATTTATTTATCATAACTTTCTAGCAACGAAGATGCCTTAAAAATCCCCTAAAAAATTAGATAAATTAGATAAGTATTAATCAGGTAAATTAAATAAATGTTCCAAAAAAAAAAAAACTAATATTGAGAGAAAGTTGAATATTTTGTAGGAATATATTTATATATTATATATTTATAAATTTTTAAGGACGAAGATCTTAGAAAAGATTCCCTATGATTGATATGATAAATTAAATGAAAGAGTTCAATTCCACCATTGTTCCTGCCAAGCCTTTAGTACATACAATAATATTCATTTTAAATACGAATATCATATTTGTTTCTAAAGAAAATTACAAAAACTTACCGAAAATGCAAAAGATGATTAAAACAAAAAAGCCAACTGATACACTTCATCAAATCTTCAAATGAGTGTGTATATTAATAAAAATAATAATATATATGGAAACTATAAAATATATAAAATATATAAAAGTTGTTTTACGATTACTAAGCTCACTTGTACGCTCGTTTCGAAACGTCGCTATAGAAATGAATCTCCTTCACGCATCATCCTTGCTCAAACGTTTTTGTCCTTTGTTTACACAATACATGTCCAATAACGATTCTAGGAACGCAGAAAAACGCAGAAAGTCACTTTGGTATTAGCAGAAATATCCTTGCCAAGCAGCAATGTTTATCTCTTTGTGTTTAAAATTTGCTATATGAAACGTGCGTGTAAGCACATCGCGACTCGAAAATAATTTTCGGATACAGAAATATTTATTAATATCTCAACAATATGGAATATCTCGGAAGGATTTTTAATTTCTGTTTCAAAAAAAAAAAAAAAAGAAAAAAGAAAGACGTATGATATTCGTAATTACTCAAAATAAATAAAATGATGTAAAATGTATTAAAAACTTGGGGCAATCTTATCTAAAAAAGCTGTTTTGCCCAGATATAAGCCAGAAATAAGCTTCTTAAACATGACGAAATATATTTAAAATTATATAAATACAAAATTACTAAATATATTCAAAGTTATGTATATAAATACAAATATAAATTCCTAACTTTTCTAAAAAGTTATAGTCGATCAAATAAATTAAAAAAAAAAAAAGAACTGATATTGACAGAGATTTGATTATTTTATAAGAATGTAGAACATATTAAACTGAATAGGAAAAGCAATTATTTGTAATTATTCCATCAGAATTTCCGTACGCAACGTATCTTTATCAGAATTTGACATACTCTTAAATTATTCGTATAAAATAAATTTGACGCCTGAATCAAAAATTGTACATCGTAAAAACTGTGCTGTCGTATGATGAAAAAAAGGACGAAAATTAAAACCAGGAACTAAAAAATAATATTTCTAAAATTACTGCAGACGAATAATTTGTATCTAAATAAAATTTATATTTTATTTTATAATATGTATTACATATTTATTTATATATTTATTTTATAATATGAAAATATTTTATGTACTTCAGAAAAAACTGATCTGAATTTAAATAAAAGATAATAATTATAAAATTTTAAAGAAGAAAATTTTCAAAAAATGAAAAATTTAAGAAATACTATCATAGATAATATCAACATTATCTGTGATCGAAGACGACTATTTCCATGAGCGACAAACTGTTTTTCACTATATTTTACTATTACGAATAAATAAGTATAAATATATGAAGAAAAATATCGCTAGGAAAAATTTGAAAAATGAAGCTAAGCAAGATAAAAAACATTTGTACTTACTTTTACATGTAGAATCATCTCCAGTCTGGCGTATCGTTTTACCCATCTTGAAACATAATTTTAAAATTAGAATAATTTACACAAAACTCTTTGACACTTTATTTTATAAATGCTACGTATGTTTATAATATTAAATAATTTGCGATCCTGATTCTAACATTAACTATATCTTGCACACAATCTACGAGTTTACTCCGTCGCGTATTAAATGCGAAAGAACAGTCGAACAAAATTGCGTTTCTAAACTATCCAGTATCCGGTTTTAGTGCTGTTCGTTGATTGGTCCGTTGTAAGCGGTACCAGCGCGTATCCATTGGCCAATAGCGAGCTTGGGAATCAAACGTGATATTTTCGTTAGCTTCCTATTATGATTGTATCTCGACTTTATAATTAATTAAATAGATATTTACCAAAGGTTTTAGCATTCTAAAAATTACTATTATTACAATGTGAATTTCACATCAAATCAAAATATATGAAGCACGCAAAATGTATACAAAATATATAGTAACTGTAAGTATGTATATAATTTTATAAGTAAAATATTTTATGTTGTAAATGCGATAAATCGTTCACCATACTTTTTTGTCATTGTTTGGTT
The DNA here is from genome assembly GCA_032399595.1 of Tetragonula carbonaria. NCBI lineage: Eukaryota > Metazoa > Arthropoda > Insecta > Hymenoptera > Apidae > Tetragonula > Tetragonula carbonaria. The sequence continues at coordinate 5,355,271 of JAUCRC010000018.1, read as the reverse complement.
ATTGATGCATTGTTATTGATGCAAATTTAGTATAAATAAGAATTTCAGTATAAATGTATAAAAAAGAACTTCATAAAAATCGAAGTTTTTTCATGTATAATTTACTTAATACTATAATAATATAATAATTTAATATAATACTTTTCGTATATAATGTGTTTAATAAAAGCTACTAATGTTACATGCGTACCATACCTATTTATATGTATAAGTATATCACAGGTGTATCAAAGTATTTTTTAACAACTAAATCTCTTTTCTAAAGAGAAAAAAGAATGCAATTTTATTTATTATCTCTTATTAATAGACTTTCAACTTCAAAATATAGGGGATCATTACACTCATAGCGAATAGTAATTTTTTATAACTTTTTGAGCGTTAATTATGAACTTGCAGTTCGTTTGTTTGATTTTTAATTTTTCATTCTTAATTTTCGAAAAAAAATTAATTGAAAAGAGAGAAACATATTTCAATTTTGAACTTATTCCGTGTTTAAACAGTAAATTATACACAATTTCTGTTTATGAAAAATAATTGTACGAGACTTTTCCAAACACAATGACACACGTATGTATATATTTATATACGTTACATTATAAACATTTAAATATTTGAAAAGATCGGTAATTCAATTTTCTGCTAATTTTTCTGTATATTTTTCAATCTGTTTCAAAAATGAAAAGTATGGTATAAAATCAGATTGCATCACGAGATAAAACATACATTTCTTCCCGAAAAGTGTAAAACAGTTAAATTTTAGAAGTAAAATCGTTTAGCGAAACGCGTGACGCTGCCAGTGATTCTCAATAAATAGTACATAACGTAATAATACGCTGTTTGCTTAGCGCAAGTTGAGCATATTTAAGTTGATTTTAACATTTTAAAATTAAAATTATTGTTATTAATATTCTTTATAAATTGTAATTTTAATTGAACTATAGACAAGAAACATTACGCTGAATATATATAAAACTATTATATAATATATATTATACTATCATACTATATGTATTACATATATATAGTATATACTATATACTATACATTACTATTACATATACATTTCCTGTATCTATCAAATTTTGCGTTCGTGTGTTTTGCTAAAATAAATTTTTCATCCTTAATTGATAATTTCTAAAAAGAATGTCTACTCCGTCATATCCTGAAGTTTTTTGAATAAACTGAGATATATTTTGAAAAAGAAAATGAGGTCTCGCACACTTTGGTTCAAACATATTTCAATATTTATAAAGTATTAATTACGTACAAATAGATATATCATGGCACATAGGAAAGTCTGCAGAATTATTATTTCTCATCAAACGAAAATTACGTATCTTTTAGCGTTCAAAGAAGATTCAAAACCGAAAATCTGTTTCTCTGCTTTGAATTGAATTTCTTGAAAACAGTGTAATGGAGGAAAATGGATTTCAGATTCCTAATCAGTGCAGCAAAAATTGATCAGAAACAATTATACGATATTAGAAAAATGAGATAAGGAAAGTTAAAATTTGTCGACCGGTGCATTGTAACTCGAACAATGAAAGCTAATCGAAGATTATATAACAGTATAACAGTGCATATGGATTTGAAAATCTATTTCTCACAGCGAAAATTAATTCTTCAAATTTAACCAGTTTAATCTGAATACAAAATCGCAAGATCGCAAAGTGAAATTAAATTGGATAGTACGGTATGCTCCATTCAACAGAACAAGACAAAATTTCGAGAAGATTAGGTTAGGTTTCCTGAATATAAAATTCTAGCGGCGAGACTTTATTTAGTTTCTGATATATTAAAAAAAGAAACTTTGATACAATACACTGACAATAAAAGAGGTACTAACAAGAAATTTTAGGTACATTATCTTACCTATATACGTTGTTGATCTAAAGAGATTTTCACTATTTATTTAGTTATCATATATCGTACGACCATCATCACCGTCAACTGTTGACTAATCGAATAGCAATACTGTCTTCTGTATTTATAGGGTGTTACGCTTCAAAATTCAACAATATTTTATAAGTAATTGCTTTCTCGCGGTAACCGAATTAACAACAGTAACACAATCCAATCTTGTTAAGTTGATACCTCATCTAATTAAACCTTACATCCACTGTGGAAAAACATCCACTAATTATACTTCCAAATGAAATAATAAAAAATTAGAAGAACATTTGTGTAGGCAAAGTTCCACGTATTGTACCGAAAACTGATGGATTTTAAGTGGAATCCTATTCTGTAAATACTAATGACAATATCGCTGTTGTGTAAACAATTCCGGTCACCGGAATGATAACCGTTAGTAAGTAGCTAAACAAATAATCGACCATTGTATAGGGTGGCCACTGAAAAACTAAAGGGTTTGAAAAGAGCCTGTATTTGTGAGCAGGAAAATAATAGTAATAGTGAAAAAAAAATCCACTAATTATATTTCCAAATAAAATAATTAAAAGAGCATGTGTTTGTAAAAGTTATTTCTGCTTAATATCATTCAGTCAGTGGTCATCCTATATTAATGATGTAAAAATAGAATTCGGTGTATTATACCCAAAATTTTTAATCAACATTTCAGAAATTAAAAAATTTCGTCGTTAGAATTTTATATTCAGCATTTTTTTTCTTCTCTCTCTGCCCTTCGTATCTTTCAAAATTTCGTTTCACTCTGATGAGTAGATCATTCCGTATTACAACCGTTTAATGTTTTAAATAATCATTGAAGAATATCAGAATACAGGTTTAAATGATAGTTTTATAATTGCTAGAACAAATACTTTAATCTTGTATTTTAATTGTATTTAATCGTATTTCATTGTATTTAATCTTGTAAGCTTCTTTTTAGTCAATGTGCAAATAATGCAAAATTACAAAACATAAATTTTGCGAAAGATTTTTAAAGAACGTTTACGTATGTATATTAGATATCAGCAATTGTATCGTTTAAAAGTTCAGAAATTTCTTTAAAAAAAGAAAAAAAAACTATGTTTTTAAATTTTAGCTAACCGTGACAGTTATAGAAATTTTAATAAATAAATAATCGAACGCAAAACACAACGCTTGGCCCGGTAAAAGATAATTTTAACGTATTTTTGTTTATTACGGTCTGCGTGAAATGATCTGAAATAACGATATATTTCGGCTTTAGTTATTGAGTTTATTTATCAGTGAAATGCATGCGGTGTTTCTTTGTAATAAAAACTTCATGCGAAGATCGGTAAATTACTGCTGTAAATTACATATAAATAAATCATCGAGCATCGCGTCGAGCGAATCGACTGTCGCGTGAGTTGTTTTTGTGTGAGCAATCACACATCTCACACACACACACGCGCATATGTATATATATTTTTATCAATATCTTAAAAACTATGAGTTTGGAGCAATTCAGACCATCACCATTGTAATCTATGAAGCATAAACTTTCGATCAAATTATTATGCACTTTTTCATTTGTTGCAGTGACTAAAATGATTCCCATTTTATACACCAAACCATAAAAAAGTACTGGAAAACCTAGGACGAAAATTGATCAGTTTTCAAGATATTTTAATTTGAAATGTAAAAGATATGATAAATGTGTGCATTTGAAATATAAAAACGGACCACCGTTACATTCTAGTCACTATTCCATTCTCTCTTTTTCATATCGCAAAATATTCTTGACTTCAATGTTTTGTAATTTTTAGTACTTCGAACATTAGGTTAAATTAGATCAAAATTAGATCAAACATATGTCAACAGATTGGTTCTAAAGACGATTTCGAAATTAATTTTTTAAATTCTCGAAACTCGATTGTTAGATTTCCAAAATTTTTGAAACTTGGAGTGTTGATCTCATTGTGTAAGAGGAAGTTTTTGTTTCAAAAACTGGAATTAATAACTTTTAAATAAATTTTTATTCATTACAGCTCAACAAAATACTGACTAGGGAAAATAATGATTGTTTATCATATTTATTGAACTGCTTTTCTGATAAAATTACTAATGATATATTTTATATTTATCTGTGCTTACGAGATACAAAATTTTGATTTCAAGAATTTATTTAGTTCAGGAGATATGAACCTTACAATTTTACAAAATGATATAAAAAACAAAAATGAACTAGCAGCTAGAAAGAAGCTAGATAAAGAATTTAATGGAGATATATATCTATGTATATGTTTTAACGACGTATACATATGTATTAGTATTGGATTTAGAAAAACACTATTACTTCATTATCTTTGTCTAATTTTAAAAATTTTCAAAATCTATATTTTCTATATTTTCTAAGATCTATATTTTCCAAACAAGGTAAATTTTCGAATTTGAGGTCATGTCAATATTCTTCTCGTAAATATTCTTCAAATTTCATCTCGGTCGGCGATGAATTCAGAAGAGTACACTTATTATTTAACATTAGTCCAGTTATTCCAATGAATCTCAATCGAAAATATGATACGCTCCAAAGAAAAAATATTTAATGCGCTATTTCTTGATAGAATTTGGATTTGATTGTTATCTGTTAAATGAAGAAATATTAAGATTTCTTGAATTGTCGTTTAATAAAAAATGCTGAAGAAAATTTAATAAAAAATGCTGAAGAAAATTTAATAAAAAATGCTGAAGAAAAGTGATAACATACGAGGTTTAGAGCGTTGCGAGGCGGAAACTCTTCAATCTTCATGATTATGACGGATCTAATCATCAAAAAAGATTTTTCAATATTTTTATAGTTGTTTGAGTTTTTATAAAAAAGTATCTTTATTTGTCAAAGTAGAAATTTCACACAAAATTAGTTCAAGCATGATTTTTTTTTTATAAAGTTACAATAATTTAAATTGTCGATCATTTTCGTCGTTATTATAGTTCACCTCATACTTTTCAATACAGTGTATTTTAGACATCCACGTCTATCTGACCTTTACCGATTTAAGCCGCAAGGTTGACAGCTTACAGATTTTCTTTGTGTATGCACGTTATATCGTGTTATAACACATGTTCGATCGCTCTAATCATATCTCGCAGAATTTGATAAACTTTTATATAAGCATCTGAGTTTTGTATTTTGTAGCGAGAATCAAACATATCATAATAGCCTCATTTTCTGAAACATTGTCCTCTTTGTAAGTACACACATTTTTTTTTTCTTTTTTTTAATTTTAAATGTACGTTTTCTCGCGGCAATGTGATTTTTTTTTTTTTTATAGCTTTATAAAACCTATAATTTCAAGTTTGAGTTTCACGTTTTGTCGTGATAATGTATAATTATGCGATTGCATACGAAATGCTGCATTCTACAATAATGTAAAATTCTCTAGAATTTAGTGATTAAAAATAACACTTATTAAAAGTAATATTTATCGATAGTCGTAACGGAATATTTCATCGGTAATTTTGTTATAAAAGCATATGCACCAAAACGAATTCGAATTCGACGATTGACATTCAAGCAAATATTTATTTCAATTATCTCTCTTTCTATTTACATACATTTTCTATATTTTCGTACTTTTAAGTTTCTTGTAAAATTCATATATTTCAATATCTTACAACAAACGACTTTGCAACGGACGTTTAACTAACAATTTTCTTCTCAATCAAAACAAACGAATATCATATCGAACGCGAGAAACGAAAAACATACATACATATACATATTATAAATTTATTATATTTGAATTTTATACATTGCGCACATGTGTATTTATAAATTTACAAATATAATAAATTAATTTATAATATGTACACTTGTATATTCTCACTCTTAATATTTCGTATTATTATATTTTATATATATATACGTAATTAAATTCGTATACATTTTAAACTGTAACGATTTGACTTTGACAGTCCTAATGTTTATGTTTCTCAGAGATTACTTCAGATCATTTAACGGGTGAGAAAGTTCGAACGCCTCTAAAAATATTGAAACATCTTTTTCGTGATTAAATTTTTCATGATCTCGAAAACTAAAAATTTCCTTTTCATAAGAATCCTTCAAAACTTCTGATCATTTCTTGTCGCTGTTTTATCGAAATATATTTTTTATTTGCATCGTACTCTACAGTGTAGAATCTATACTATCACGAGAATTAAACTTATCAAAGAAACTATTTTCTAATGTCGATACGATTTTATTAACTTTTTGCAGTGAAACGCGTACACAACTTACTTGTTAATCAACGAGCAGTATTACAATCTACCTTAAAAAAGTTCAGTATAACGAAAATCTCAGGCGATAGTATTATATTCTACGTGATATTTTCAGCTAATGTGTATCTTTATATTTAAAAATACATATCTATCGAAAACCTGCATTGCTTCCTTTTGTACAGCACGTGTTAGTAAATACACATTAAACTAACTTTTGTATTTGAAACACGGTGGAAAGATCGTATGAATAAGCATTATAATGTGTAATGAGTATTATATGACTAGTATATTGATTAGTTGTAAATGTTAAATGAAGAGTAAAATTTGGTTGTTAGAAAGTTAGATTCCATAAAAATAATGGATTTATTCACAGTAAATATTCTATATATGATATTTATAAAATAAAAACTATCTGTCTATTAGTTTTGCGTGATATATTCTAATCATAATTTTAAACTTGTGTTCTAGAATGGATAACACAGCAACTGAACAAAAAATGATTCCACGTGTAAATCATAGAAACAATTCTTTGTTTTGTGCCTTGTTTATTTTTATTACATTTTTGATATGTACTGTACTGCAAGGAATAAAAGGATACTACAATGAAAGCATAATTTTTCTCGTGCTTTCCTTACTGATATTTCTCTCTGATTGCTTGATTTATATATTTATATTTAAGTACGAGTGAAGGTAATTGTGTGTTTTATACTTTATTTTTCATTAAACATATTGATTGTAGTCGTTGATTTTAAAATAATTGTGAATTTAGGATTAAGATTTTATAGCTATTTGATATGAATATTCATCTAAAATTTCTGCTGGTGTACATTTATGCGGATTATATCTCTGATTTCTATTAAATCAGAAGTGAATTAATTTTGATTTCAACATTAGTATGTACACAACATAATCGTTCAAAAAATTAAAATTCAAGGTACATTGATTTCATGATAAATATCAGGTTTAAATACTGACTTAATGAAAATAAAGTATTATTTATATATCTCTTTATACGTATATTTTTTAATATATAACATTTTATTTTAGAATATAAAATTATAAAAACAGTTATGGAAACATTAAATAAAACTGAATATATTGCAATAATTAATTGTTTAATAAATAGTAACTCATTGTTCTCTTATTTATCACACTTGTTTTCTTAAAATTAATAGTATTATTCTTTATTAATTTCTTTGTCTTTCATTATAAATACTTCATCTATCACTGAATTTTTCGTATTTGCCTTTTATTTGTTTTTGTAACTTTACTAATAACTTTTCTATTATTTCTCATCTGCAATTTTTTTTTTAAATTACATACATATTTTCAAGTATTTCTTTTGTTTCTTTTCATCTTTTGTTATGATATATAAATTTTTTTCTTTATTTAATTTTCATTCAAATAAGAAGATGATATTAGATTTTTTTCCACAAATCTTTCCTTTACATTTTAGTATTCATGATTATTGTAGAAAGTTTGTCAATATCGTATTGTACATCATAGTTATAATGACTAAGAGTTATAAAGACAAATTAAATACCATTAAGTTATCAGTGTGTTTTTTCAAATTATTTAGTTTATTATTTTTGGTTTTATCATTATTTTTAGTTATTATTGTATAATTATTGTATAATTAAGTTTTTATCAGTCATTTATATTGTTAGTGATATCACCTTCATCATTATAATTACAAACATTATTTCTTGTATCATTTATTATAATCATGAACATGCCTGCAAGATCTGTAAATTCTATCTGTTATAAAGTTCATTTCTTCCATGTGAAATTATTATTAAATAGTTAATAAGCCTTACACAGGATTTAATGCCTTTTAATAATTTATCTCCCATTATCTTTACAAAAGTTTTAGATGAATTTGTTGCTGGATTATTGTGCATAATTTTTTTTAACTGTTTTAGTACCAAGGCAGTTAGTATAATAAACAGCATTTGGATTCTAATAATAAAGATCAGATGCTTTAAAGTTATTTAAATTTATTAGTAGTTCTTTTTTTTCAAAATTTGATACATTTTATCTAATATTTGGCATTTCTACTATATTTCTTTGTTGTTACTTCTCTTCCATAAATTTTTAAGAGGTTTGAATACTACAACATTTGCAAGTTGAATTAAATAATTCAGAATAAAAATGAGAACAATTTCCAAAAGCTAAAGCTAAAGCTCAAATGATTCCTATGTTCATTAAATAATAAATAAATAATAAATAAATAAATATATAAATAATAATAAATAAATAATAAATAAATAAATTGCAGAAAATATATCAATAAATAAGTTATAACAAATTACAGGAAATATATATATTTTTTTCTTTAAGTATGTAAAGTATATTTTTTATACAATGAAAAAATAAGTTAATTTATCAATAAATTGTTAACATTAACAAATTGGCAATAATTTAGACAAATATCAATCTTTAATCAGACACTGATTTTGCAATTGTAAAAAGCAATCGTTTCAATAAATATGCCAATATAAATTCATTTGCATTGAATGTGAATAATATTCAATATTATATTATAATTAATTATATTATATTTTAAATATATATTTTGTAATTAATTATATTATATTACGTTACAATTAAATTAAACAATTAAATTAAATAATATTTAATTATAATATTAAATAATATTTAATTTAATTTAGCATTGCCTAAGTTTTGTCAACATTTTTCATTTTTTTATATGACAAATTATTAAATTTTCTACATATATAAGTAAGTGGATAAATCTTCCAAAATAACATTGTAAATAACATTCTTCTAATAATTATTTATGAAATAAGTTTAAATGAAATAACCTAAAGTACAGTGTTTGGTATAATGAATATGCAGAGTATTTTCATGAAACTATGGCACAACAATGTAAAAAGCTGAAGAAAGAATATATCTCAGAACGCATAATTTACTGGTGACAACATAAACAATGAGAAAATATAAGAAAAATATTGTAAGAATCTCGGATGAGCTCCAATTTTGTAGGATTAAAATAAAAGGATATTTTATTCTCGTGGTATTAAATAAAGTTTACTGATATAAGAATTGACAAAATAAAAAGTCCCGATGCGGCGGTGACCAAAAAAAGATTAATATTCTCGCTCTCATAACTCGCTATAAGAAGCAAAAAAATGTCGTCTTTACTGCTTCAGCAAACTACGCCTCTTGGTATGGTACATTTTAATACACTAAAAGTGTCAAATTTTAAGAAAGGTTAAATTTGGACGATGAATCAGTAGAAAATAATACAGAAAATAATACAGAAAATGAGATACAGATTTTTATATTTATAAAGTCACAATACATTAAATTCATTAAATTCTATTGTTGTTCGCCATTTGTTCTTGGAATTGTACACTGTCTTCATTATTAAAATAAATTCTGTACTGATCTCGAATTACTCTCGCTTGTCTTGCTTGTCCTTTCTGGTGTACGTTGTAATGATAGTAAATTGTTCCCATCTTGACGCCAATTCCCAGGTATAATTGTTCCTCTTTCTATGTCCTCGGTGAGTAAGTTGCAAGTGATGTGCGTCTCAAATAATTATGGAGCGTACAAGTTGCTAAAACTATTTTATCAACATTTTGAACACTAGTAGCCATATCTGTTCGCAATACTCGAAATCGAGAAGCCATAATGCCGAATGCGTTGTCCACAGTTCTTCGTGCACGATTCAGACGATAATGAGAGTATGGTTTCAGTAAATATTCAAGAAGCGAAAACGCTTCATCGTCGACAAAAACAAAAGGAAGAGAGTATCGAGTGCCATTTGGTACTTCTGGCGATGGCAAATTTAAAGAACCATTCGTTAACTTTTCGTAAAATTTTGTTTTTCGTACAACTCCTCCGTCGAGATACGTCCGTTAATGAACGCTAGTATGAACGAATATAAATTCACAGTTGGCGTTAACAATGGCAACTAACACTACGCTAAATTTTCCCTTATGATTGCAATAATAAGATCCACTATGTGCAGGTTTGATGATGCTGATATGTTTCTCATCTATTGTTCCACAGCATGTATCAAAATTCCATCGTTGTTTAAATTCTGCAGCAACTGCTCTTCATTCTTCCTCGTTTCTGGGAAGCTGAAAAAAAATAATTCGATACCGAAAATGAAAAAAAAAAAAAATCAACTGGATGTTTTTTCTTATTTTGTGCAGCATGTATTAGAGATATTTTGTTTTAGGAAATAGAAGACATTACGGATTTACACAACCGTCTTCGCAAAGCAGCTCAAGTGTAAAAAAATATGAAAAGTGATTTTTTTAAATTTGGCCACCAAAGCCTCAAAATTATAATGCAACAGAAAGAAAATTTGACGATCGATTTGATATTACAGGGGAAAAAAAAATCGCATTTGTGTAAACATCAGTTAATCATTCTAGAGAAAATAATGATGGACACGGTTTATTGATGGAATATTTGAGAAATTAAATGAAAATTCAGCAACAGTATCAACAATCATCGAAATGTTCCCGCACATTACATCTGTATAATGCATCAACTCAATGAATATAATACCGCGATACAAAGACATCAACTTTTTTTTTTTGCATCATTTGTTTACATGTTTGTATATAAAAGTTTAGTTTTACCTTTAAATATTCTCGCTTTAATTCCTCATAAATAGCAGCGCACACTTCAGGAATTATTTTGCTCAACAATTGAGATGAAATTGCAGTGTTAAATTTACACACACACACACACACACACACACACACACACACACACACACACACACATACGCTTCTCACTGAATATTTTAGTATCAAATCAATTACCAATTGATATTACCAATTTATACTACCTATATGTATATATACATATTTCTATATATATGTATATATACATATTTGTGGAAATGAATGGCGCCGTCTGGTCAAAAGAAGGTTCAATTGAACGAGATGGTTGCCGTGATTAGAATGTAAAAAAAAAGAAATAAAAAAAAAATAAGCAAGTTAAAGCTAACGTTTAATAATCAAGCTGAAAAATAAATGCAACAGTAGGCAAATTCAACTTAATTACTCGTTGAATTATGCTGTGAGAAATTTCTTTTTCTTTTTTAACCGAATTGAAGTACTTCCGGCTCTTTTCTTTCTTCCATTTGTAACATTTGCCCATTTATAAGATATCTTTAGCACGTACACATGTTCATTTTATTACGAAATAACAGATTTCACTGTTCATAAAGAACTAGTATAATCAATAAATACCCAATGAAAATTTTCGATGTAAAATAAGAGAATCACGATAAATGCAGCTTTTCCTTTCTTTTCTTTGCAAAATTTTAACCTTCCTTTTTGAACCTTGTTGTTTAATCTCATTTATCTTTGGGATGTGACAAATTGAAAAGTAAATTACACGAATGAGACAGAGAAACAGGGAGATCATATTTAACACTTGAAATTTGGTATTTTGGTAAGTTATCAATTAACTCAACGATAAGCGTGTTTACTTTCAATAAAATTGATTTCAAATTTTAATGGATTATAATTTTTTTTCCCAATAACGTGTATTTCTATTGCTAATGATTAAATTAAAAAAAACCAATTCTTTTTTCTCACAGACTAGAAAAATATTTAATTCTGAAAGGATTAATATGTGTATGTAACGTTCGATTAGAAAGTACAATACAATGGAGTTAAAAGGCAGCGTGAAAAGCAATCGCATACGAAGTGCGACAAAATCGAAAAAATCATTTATACCGAAAGTCGAAGTGGTTACAGAGAATGTTTTTGTACCAATAACAAAGACCGTGTTTACAAAGAAATGTGCTGATGCGATACAGTGTCTTTCCGTGCCGAAGGTCGAACTTGTTAAGTTCTACCAATGTAACAATGGCACAAAAATGTCGTTATTAAAAAAACCGTGTCTTCAAGAGAAGAGATATACAAACTCAATTTCCTATCCTAAGGTTATTTATTTAAAAAATTGAACTATTATTTCTTTTCTATTTCATTCTCTCCGTTCTTTTTGTATGTATAAACATATGATCTTTGTAATGCAAAAGAAAATTGCTTAACTTATAAAAGCTCATAAAACAATTATATTTATGCTGTATTATGTAATATTTTTTTTTTCTTTTGATAAATTGATTGACTTTTTTTAGGGAAAACAGTTTCGATGATCCTGATCTTCCATATATTGTTATGGACACTCTTTTGAATAATCTTCAAAAAATTTTCGCTAGTAATTCTTTAAAAAAATTATTAATGATTACAAATATGATTTTCCAAGTGAACAGAATTCTATATCTTGCAAACGTATTGATTAGTTTTTTGAAATTATCATTTCTATTGAATTAAAATAATAGCAAATAAATTTATTATAAACAAAGTAATTTCTGAATGTTAATTATGATAAATATGAAATATATGGATGCCCTTACCCCGCAATAATTTAATCTAACTTAATTTATGCTTGAATTAAGTTTAGAATAGCTTTAGCATAGATTAGATTAGATCGTGTTTAATTATACGTTTAATTATTTAAAGTTTTAATCAAAATTTTCATTTAATAATAATCAAGTATTATAACATATATTATAACATATATTAGCTTTATAGCAGATGTGTTCTATATTTAATAATTAATTTCGTAAACAATAACAAATCTGGCTGAAACCTTTTGGAAATTACTGAGGAGATTGCCTTTGATAATATATACGTCAAGGTTACTAAAATTGTTCCTCAAAGTCAATATTTACTATTTTTTTCTTTTAGATATCAATAAAATTAAACACAATTAAATGCTAAAAAATAAGAGAGTTTTTGTTTATAATATTTAACATTGCAATGATATTATGGAAAATAAAGTGAAATTTCACTCATGATAGCTTTTAAAGATTTACATGCAACATAAATGTGTTTTCAGACCAATGTAATAAGTAAACACAAAGAAGTAAAGTTGTCAGGAAAATCGCATTCGATTAATAAAAGTTACAGTTTTATAAACAGTCAAAAAGAAAATATTCCTCGGCGATCAGAGAATAAAAAGCAACAAATATTAATATTTCCTTCATCGATTTCTGATTTGCCTTTGACTTCGTTCAAATGTCAATCTCCTTCGATAGATGAAAATATAACTAGATCAAATAATCGGAAGAAGAAAGATAAAATGAATGAAAAAGAAACAATTGACAGCATTAATCGTACTTCGTCGAATCTTCCAAAAACATACTATAATGATACAAAATTAAAGTTATACACACTGGACAATGATGTTGCACATCAGTCGCAGAATGATTCAAATCGGATTAAATATTTATTACCAAATGCTAGTGAAAATATACAAATATCAGAAAAGAATATCTTGAACAATTCAATTATAAATAATGCTTCAAATATTTCGATTACATTGCGTTCAGCAGCGAGCAGGAAGAAAGAACAAAATAAAAAACAATCTATTTTTGATCCTTATCGTGGATCTATTTTAAACGATATCGATGTAAGAGAGATAATTTCTAATGATGTTATTAATTATGACGAAGAATTAGAATACCCAATTAAACGTATTGAATCGAAACCTTTTAATCAAGTTCAATGTACCATGTTTGATTTTTCGACATCAGATAATTTTTCATCAGAGACAAACAGAAATGATACAATAAAAATTACACATAGTAAGATCTTGGCTACGCGTAATTTTCATCATCATTCCCTGGAAAATATTAATTGTTCAATTCTATCATTTCTTACAAAGAATCAGTCTCAATGTCAGGATTATGCAAATTTGCAGAAAAATGACCATGTTTGCAGGATAAAGTATTCATGGCAAGTCATTGGAACAGGTTCCCAAACATCAAAGACCCTTTTGAACAGTTTAGTTGAAGAAAACAATCTTCCTGATGGCGAATCAGTCTACAGTTGTAGTGTTAAATATTCTTGGCAAATTATTGGAATCGCTACACAAACTTCTCAAAGAGATTTCACCATTTCAGAATGTCGATCCGCTATTTCATTTTTATCTGCAAGAACAAATGCAACTCGTCATTTTGCTAAAGGAACTGTATGCGACTCACCACCAGTTACAGTTTGGCGAAATGGTAAAAGATTTATTGTATTAAACAACCAATATACACAAACATTTACTCATAAAGAATGTCAGACAATTTTTACAGAACTCTACAAGAAACATCACGATTAAAAAATATTGCTCATTTCATATCAAAATTATTGATAATACAAATAAAATATTGTTATGTTCAGTATTGTGAAAAACTTATGTACATATGTTATCAATAAGGTATACATCTTTCATTAGTTTTTAATTCAGTTCTACTTTACTTTCTCAAATTGAACAAAGATTTATTTATTCGACTAAACACTTCTCAATTATACATACATAAAATATCTTGCATTAGCCTTTAGCTGGTATCATCGGTTCACAAACTATCAATCCAAATCAAGTTTTAAATATTTTCATAACATTTTCATCGACATTATGCAGTATAGTCTCTATAGTTTATAATAGTTTCTAATAACATACAGTGAGATATCATTAACAAAAAACAAAAATACATATCTTATGATCGTCGCTAAATGCTATCCAGAACATCCTCTACATCCGCAATGGATGCATTCCACTATTCTGCCTTCTTCAAGTTTGCCTTTGGGTACTCGGCAAATACAATTTGTACCAAAGTTAGTATCCCTGTGTTGTATACAACGTAAGCAACATAAGTTCTCATATCCGACTTTCTTCCATTTGGCAATCAAATTTCTGTCTGCTATATTTTCGTTCAAGCAATAGTCATACAATTCTGAAAACAGAAAATATAATGAATAAGAGAAGGATAAATAAGGAAATAAAATAATCAACGATATTTCACCTCGACTTATAGCTTTCCGTCTGTAATACAAATCATATATGTATCGTGATTTTTGATGGTGAATTTTAAATATGGGCCATAAAGATTCCTGTTTTCGTTTGCCTTCATGAGGTTCCGTTTCGGCTACAATCCAAACGCAATTAACAATTAAAATTATTTCGAATGAAAGATGAAAACATTTCGCTATCAACATAACCTCCTGCTCCATAACCTCTATTTTCTTTTTATCATTACCTTCTCGCATTTTCTGTTCCAATTCCTCTAATGTTGGTTCGATTAATTCCCAACCATCCGGTGGAGGTTTTTTACTTCTACGCACTTTAGGCATTTCAAATTCGTATCAGCGTTTATCAGAAACAGTTTATAGCAACACAGACGAGATATACGAATAGATATAACATCTTGCAGAATTTCGTGACCCATGTCCTGTAATACCGACATAGTAGAAAAAATGACTAGTTTTTAGCGCATTCTACGCTTGAACAACGGTTGGAGAACTAGTATAGAAAGTAAAACGATGGAAATTGATCAAGTAGCAAATGCGCCAGAAACATGATTTTTAAAATCCATTACAGTGTATTCAATTTTCAACGCCAAAATGTGAGATTAATAATTAATCGAAATCATTCTATATATCAGAAAGGGTTTCTATCTATATTTTATGGATTTGTCATGGCTTTTTTAAATATATAGTAAATAAAAATTTAAAAACTATTAATGCACGCTTTTAAGTATAAATGATTCATTATAATACATACTTTATAAAACATAGCCAATTAAATTTTCAATTATTTCTTAATATTATTATAATACTAAGATATCAGGATTATTATATTTTCTCATTTACTTATATAGCAAATTTATGTTAAATTTTTGACAATTTTATTGTAATTATGCATTGGAAAATAACTATGAAAAATAATAGATTTCATTAGTTAAAAATTATAATATTATTCGAAATTTTTCTATAAACTATTTCTTTATTTAGCAATGTTATAATAATAATAAAACTACGTTATTTATTTAATACAAATTATCATTTCATAAAGATTTAATGAAAAATTTGAACGAATATATATTTACATATCTCGCAAAATCGACTAAAGAAATGTTTTTACAAATTTGGGACAAAGGAGCACATGAAGAAGTGTTGAAAATTATTGCATGTTGAACGATGGCGGAAATTTCAAGGCCAAATGAAACAGAACTTTATTATTTTCTTTTTCAATGGCATCTTTGTTAAGATGACTCGTGCATGATATCATTTATTGTAAAAAGAATATTTAAAATTGCGTTATAAATTAGTGGCATTATAAATTAGTTAATTAAATCTGAATCTGAATTTAGTCTGACGGCTATAATATTTATGACAGAATGACACGTAATAAATCGAGATCCGGATTCCTGAAGTTGAAATCTACACGAAATAAAAACCATTAGTTAACTACTGTACAATTTCACAGAACTTTATTTAGCTCAAGATAAGATTTTCCATTCGATAATTTCTTGACGTAAAAATTACTTGTCCGTGGCCTCATCGCGCTTATATATCTTTATCTTATTATTTGTATTTGGTTCTTGATCGAATCTTAAAACGATTCATAGCATGTCAAATTCCTAACAAAGGGACATAGGTTTCAGATTTCCTATTCAAAGCATACTTGCCGAAATGTATTCTAAAATTTTCACATCCCTAGTTCTATTCGTCTAAGAAATGAAAACATAAGAAACATGATATTTTAAATTTAAAATCGGGAACAGGGTTCTTAACGAACAATTCTTTTTAATTCTTTTTAATTATTTTTATTATTACTTTTAACAAAACTTCTTATTTTTTGAAAATATATACATATTTATTTATTTTCTATAGAACGGTATACATAACAAATAGATAAGTAATAAGAATTTTCTTATTTCTAAAATTTGTCCTTTTCCACTTTGATTGTTTGTTAAATTAATTCGAAGACAATGCAGTTTTATTATATAAAAGAAATGATAACTCATTTTCCGCTGCAGCCATTGATATAGCCAAATTTTCATGAATTATAACCAATCGGTCCAAAATAATATCGTGAAACTTGAACAAATTTTAAGCAAAGAAATAAAAAAAAGTGATACTATGTCATATTTACATACACGTATGCCTTTCTTTCATCTTGTATCACTTTCTTCTATTATATCGCAACGCGTTTTATTTTAACGAGCAAAATAACAGAAGTGAAAGCAGAATTAATAATTTTAAAAATATCTGAAATTTTTAAAAAATATCTGAAAATTGCCGCGTCGTCGCCGGAATCGAATATCGTCGACAAGCATGCGCGCTGCATTTGCAATCTCTCCCAGGCTCCCAGCCGGAGAGACTGGCCACAGTTGCTTCTGACATTCTGTCCGCAATGTGATTCGGTATAATCTTTATGCAGCTGCACAAACAACAGTGTGTCGGTATCGGGCGTGCAAAATGAGCGATTCCTGATCATCGGTTCCTGAATCGAGATCGAGTGGCCAAGAAAAGAAAAAGATAATGAAAGCAGAGCTGGTGTAATTATCGGGGGACATTTTTGCAAGGTTTGACGTCAGGATATTACGTGCGAATTATACTACATGGTTCAACGGTGATTGTGTTAATTTTCGAAGCCCGGGCAATTGATTGTCGTTGCTGATCGTCATTGCTGGCTCGAATCATTAATGTCTCAAACAACCGATCACGAATCACGCGCGTGGTGCCATTGCGCACCGGTCGCAAAGTATCGTTGAATACCGGCGAGGTAACAAAGTGTGCAGTTTTTCAGCGACGGAATTGCAGTCGCTATAATGATGTAAAACGCTCCGTGGAACACGAAGATGAAATGACACGCGATAACAGATTGTTACTCTTTTTTTTTGATGGTTTGTTCGTAGTCGAGACTGGACACCATTCTCACGAGTAAAAAAATAGAGAAAATAATAAACGGTAAAATTGACGGGCGAATTAAGGTGAGATGGAATACGACGCAAACTTAAAAAAATATAGCACTCTACTCAATTTGTCAATATTGTCACGTTTCGATAACGATCGATCGGCATGCCTATGATCGAGCCCGTTTTTAATGGGTGAATGTACGATGATTCCAAACGATTCTTATAATAA
Source organism: Tetragonula carbonaria (assembly GCA_032399595.1). Lineage (NCBI taxonomy): Eukaryota > Metazoa > Arthropoda > Insecta > Hymenoptera > Apidae > Tetragonula > Tetragonula carbonaria. The sequence continues at coordinate 5,337,149 of JAUCRC010000018.1, read as the reverse complement.
TAATAATTATTATTAACTAGTTAATTAATTGATTATCATCATCAATTAATATGGATCAACGTAATATTGCGAAAATAGTTGTAATAAATCACAAAACAGAAAGAAACAGATGATGAAAGCTATCACTCAAAAACAAAAAAAAAGAAAAGAAGATTAGACATCATTCTCACGAGTAAAATGGGAGAGATAATAAGCGGTAAAGCTGTACCGAAGAGAGGCAAATTAAAGTAAGTGAGAGTGAGATGGAATACAACTTAAGAACTTAAAAAAATATAGCACTCTACTCAATTTGTCAATATTGTTACGTTTCGATAACAATCGATCGGCATGCCTATGATTGAGCCCGTTTTTAATGGGTGAATGTACGATGATTCCAAACGATTCTTATAATAATAATTATTATTATTAACTAGTTAATTAATTGATTATCATCATCAATTAATATGGATCAACGAAATGTCGAGAAAGTAGCCGTAATAAATCACGGAACAGAAAGAAACAGATGATGAAATCTAAAACTCAAAGAAAAGAAAAAGTACCATTCCAACAGATTGCGTTTCGAAAGCCTCGACAACAGAAATTTTGTCGAAAATCCTGTACTTCAGTACTTTAACTACTGTAAATTATTCACAAAGGAAGTTCAGAATTCGCTGGTGTCAGTATTTTTGTAATCGCCTCCCAGATACGACTGCAACGATAGAAAAACGCATTGTCGCAGCAGCAGACTCTCCGATTTGATAGAAGGAGAGTCGGTAGCTTCGAGGATAACAAGAACACGACGAGCAAAGAAGACGTCAGAGAGTGGAAGAAGATTAAGGACGACAGCAAGCTCAACAATGATTTTTACAGTGCGAAGAAAACCTCCGCTGAAAATCTGCGACAATTGAGAAGCGCGACAGCATCGAATATTTCGAGATACTAGTCGACGAACTTCGCCAAATCGGTTCGACGAGAATTTACCCGGCAACTAATCGAGAATCGCGTAGAATCGCCAGAGAACACAAGTAACCTCATGATAAGAGCATCGATCGGCTCAGAGAAGAAAGCCGATGACGAAGATCAACGACACTCCACCGAGAACCAAGCTGAATTGCGACGGAGTACCTGAATACTCCGAACAGCAAGAAGTAGGAGGATTTTATTAAGGCCAGAGTCAAGGTCAATAATACGGTTAGTAGCTCGAGAAGTGCTCTCGCAGATCTCTTTTCTTTTCTTTTCCCCCTCCGCGATTCAAATTTGTCGTTTTCGTTCGAAGATAATTTGGATCGGCGAAACGAAGAAAGCGTGATATCAGCTGCACCTTGATTAGCCGAGATCAGTCGAGATCGACGATAAATGCTGGACGAGCGAGGACCCCTGTTCTTCCATAGCCAAACAGATTTACAGAATGGTTGTCCACCTCAACCGATTACGTGATATTACAATCCGGGACAAAAAGATTCGCCATCCGTGATATGCGATCAGTTCTGAATACACACGAAAGATAATACATATTTAGTACACCATGTATATTGTATTTAACACTAGAACTGCCACACCAGTGAAAATGACTGGTTTTACAATTTTATTTTAAAATTTCTACTTCATGTTACAATTCTTTTCCCCGCAATGATGCAATGACTTTTACAACGATAACTAAAGAAATAATAAAATGAATTTTATTTTATTTTTATTTATTAAAATAATCAAAATAATTTTGGTAGAAATAACTTTGTCTTAACTGTCGGTAGTTCTAGTGTTAACACTTTACCGACCGGTAGCCTATTAATCGGCTACTATTTACCGCTATCGGTCGGTAAAGTGTGGATATCGTATAATAATATATTTATATATTTTAACACTTTACCGACCGGTAACCTATTAATCGTCTATTACTTGCTGCTATCGGTCGGTAAAGTGTTAATATGATATATTATAAAGCATGATATAATATTAACATGATATATTATGAAGCATGACGTTAACATGATATATTTTAAAACATGATATAATATTAACACTAGAACTACCACACCAGTGAAAATGACTGGTTTTACAATTTTATTTTAAAATTTCTACTTCATGTTACAATTCTTTTCCCCGCAATGATGCAATGACTTTTACAACGATAGCTAAAGAAATAATAAAATGAATTTTATTTTATTTTTATTTATTAAAATAATCAAAATAATTTCGGTAGAAATAACTTCGTCTTAACTGTCGGTAGTTCTAGTGTTAATATATGCTCGTAAATGCACAAAACAAAAAATCAATTTCTTGGAATTTGGCTTGTGAATGATTGTGCGAAAGAAATTTCAATACGAGTCGATGCAAATGGAACAAAATGATACGACAGACTGTACGAAACATACCTGCTTGCTGGTTTAGATGGTTCATCAATATTTCGTGATGGTATCTTTCCTCTGTATAACATCGATCAAACGCACTGGAATTGATTTGTATAATTTTTTAGTTTTTTCTCTTTTCTGGCAGAAAGATCATTCTTCCACTATTTTTTTTTTTAGATTGATTTTTTTAAATCATGGAAGTAACAATTAACAGAAGTAATCTGTCCAAATCGAACGTTTTCTCTTCGCTGAATATTGTCTCTCGCAATGTATACGATTTGTAACAAACTCGAAGCGTTTCTCTTTGTGTTACGGTGTCAAAGAGAGTCAGCGTTTTAAATGCTTACAATCTTTTGAAACACGTAATATATTCTTTTTCTTTTTTTTTTTTTTATCGTTAGGCCTGCTGCTTTCGCAATTTCTCACTTCCAGTCTTTTTTAGAGTTAGAAGCTTCTTCGCGCATAACAGCTCGTTTCTATCGCCCTGTAGCACGGACCTACGTTAGACTTTTTTTCTTTTTTCTTTCTTTTCTTACTGTAACTTCGACCGACTGATTTCACACTTTTTGAAATGGAATATCTCCGAAATCGAAATCACGGAACTCAATACGATTTCGCTTCTGTTCAGAGCCTTTGCTCGACTCAGTTTCGAACTAGAATTGAAAATAAAACGCGCCTGCTCGATACGCGGTTTGCTCTTGTTCAACGCTTCGGCAACAACTGACGAACACTTGAAATTGTACATGCGTTATATATCATTTTGTCCTGCCAGAGGAAGCTCGTACGTATTTACATTTCTTTCGAAATAACGTTCGTAACTGGTTTTTTGCGTATTTACGTACAATGTTAAGTGTAATATACACGGTGTGCTAAAAATGTACGTATTATTTTCCACGCGTATTCAGAGCACACATGTGCAGCTTTTTCTTTTTGTCGTTTTGCACTTCGAGTTTCGTGATTGTGATTTTGCGCAAGAACCGCACGCACGAAATTTGCATTTCGTTTGCGATTGGAAAATTCTCGAAGCGAGACTCTGTCCGATTTCCGATCGATGGAAATGGAAATCGCAAAGCCTCGTCGGATTCCTTCGGTATTGATCTTGTCTGCGAAGACAAAGATCATCGTGGCGCGACTTTTTACAGCAGGATCACGCATGCTTGTCTGCTACAAGACAGAAAATCTTTATCGCTCCCTTTCTTAGACCGTGGCCTTTTCACGTCGCGCTCCGTTTTATTTTCACGAACGTCTCGAAAATGGAAAAGAAAGAGAAAGATTCGTCTCGTCAGAGGGATCTTTGTTCCACGCCATTGACTTTCATATATCGGTACGCAGAAGATCGTGACAATTAATTTCGAAGCATCCTTTTGTGACTCGAACACTCATATTTCTCGTTTCGAGATATTCAAATGTTTGCGTTCGAATGAATTGGAAAATATTTCCACGCTATGAAGTAGAATTTTTTTTCAGGAAATATTTGATCTCGCGAGATAAGAATTTATTATTACGACTGTGAAATTTTGCGTGCAGCTTGCGAGGAAGTATAATTTTCGAATGTTGAAATGAACTTGGAGTGACGTTTTCAAAATTAAAATAAAAAATAAAAAGGAAACAACGAATTTTATTATATAAAAGAAAAAATTCAAATCAAATCTATTGATTCGCATTTTATAATTATGTTTCTAAGTAAATTGATTTTTATCGTATCCTGATTTCCTTCTCATTCTTCGGAATTGGGACTTTGAGCAAATGAAATATTTCTGGTAAATATTGGTGAGACGTGAGATAGCGAATTCTTAATATCTTTATATTTTTCTTCTGGTTTTTCTTGCTCTAATGGTGTATGTGATAATAATGGAACTAAGTGGATATTTTTAGCCTACGTTTTTTTTTTTTTTTTTTTTTTTGGATAAAAGATCTAAAAATATGAAATTCAGCATCATCTAAAGAAGTTTTACAGAGCATCTTATATTAGGGAAATTTTTTCAAAAATCTCATTATTTGTATTTTCAGCCAGATCTTCCAGTAGTATTTTTTACTTTTTATTAGGATAAAGAAGTTATTCGGTAAATCCAGAATATTATGATTGAAGTTGACGATTCTATCATGCCACGGGGGTCACCGGCGAATCAAAGATTAGTAAAAAAGAAACATAATTCGAGTAAATGTCAATACTTTTCAAATTTTTCAATATCAGCCTCGCTACTGCAACGGTGAGAAAAGAAATTAATGCACAAGTATAAAGCATACAAAAATTATTTTATTCGTGATAAAATCGGTTACGATAACCGTGTCGGCGGTTATGATATTCTCGAAAATACATATAAAAACATTGTAAACTGAAGATATTAGATTTCTTCGTCAGCATGAAGAAATCTATTGTATCAATTTAAAAGTTTATGACTAACGCTCAGTTTTTCTTGCTGGCAAGAAATTCTAACGGCTGTCAGGATTATTATTGTCTTTTTGTTTTTTGTTGTTGATCGTCTGTTATATTTAGCGTCCTCGACATCGATCGTTTGAGAAAATGTTTCAAAATAACATCACGTTAATTAATATCAATTGATAATGAAAATTATCGATTTCGAATTGATTGGTTGCTGTAATTCGTCAATCAATTCGCCTCTTTCCACCAGCAAGCAGGGAAATCGGGTACAAAATCGAATCGGTTACAGAAGGATACAGCAATAATTCATATTTGAATAGAATCGCCGGATCGTTTCTAATCTGTCAACTAAAAACTATGAGTATCGATCAATTTCAGTGCGTCTGTGCGACGTTAATTTTCGAATCTCACCACGAAAATTTTCTTCCTTTCCGACTCGCTTTTTCATATAGAATCACGCTTTTCTCGGTGCCGCAACTTGTATATATTTAACGATCGGACACCTTGTATATTTTCGGAATAAAATCGTTTGCGATAGAATTGTCACTGAAATGAATTCACGTCTTGCGAGAAAAAAACACGCAAACAATTAGCGGTGAAAATTTAATTCTCGCATGACCGTTGGCATTAGACGACTTTATTAATAATTCACCCGGTGCTGGATCGATACTTGAAATTTTTTATTTTTTATATTTCTTATTTATTTACAACTCGAATATACTCGAAGACCGATTGATAGAGTATTCTCTTTTTTTTCTTTTTAATGTCGGCTATTTCTTAACACACATACACACACACACACACACACGCACGCACACACACACACACACACACACACACACTGCTACGTCGGTACTTTTCACGCGTGGCGTGAAAAATATAGATCTCGCTTCATCTTTGGCAATAATTGCTGCGAGCAAGTTCGTAGCAAATAAAATTTTGTCAAGAAAGAACGTTCGAGTTCCATTTAAGTTTCCCCTGAAATTAACTTTTCTAACTATCTAACTAGATTTTCCAACGATCGATCGAGGTAACTTGATCGTTTTTAGTAGCGTCGATCCCGATGTGTGTTAAAAAAAAAAAAAAAGAAAGAGAAGAAGAGCAAACTAACGAGCGGTTTTTTTTTGGCGATCTGATAATCGATCGACTAATATGTGAAACGGGTCATTGAGAATCATTGTATCGAAATAATCTCGTATCGACTTGTTCGAATAAAATTTGCCAGCATATTTTGCAAACGACAGATTCATTCAGAATCTTTGTTGCTCACTTTGTACGAACGACCAATGGCGAGAAAAAAAGGAAAGAAGACTTAATACTTTACCGACTGGTAGCCTATTAATCGTCTATTACTTTACCGCTATCGGTCGGTAAAGTGTTGATATCGTATAATAATATATTTATATATATTAATATACGATATTTCCGGTCGGTAAAGTGTTAAAATATATAAATATATTATTATACGATATTAACATTTTACCGACCGGTAGCCTATTAATCGTCTATTACTTACCGCTATCGGTCGGTAAAGTGTTAACACTGTTACGTGTTTCTTTTTATCGCGTTTTCCGAGTCGTCTGTATTTTTCACACGATTATTCTTCACGTAAATTGAAGAAAATAACGACGATGACAAATGAACGTGATTACCGATCTTTCGAGGCATAATGAGGCGACGTAAGGCGAGATTCTCCAATCAACCAATCTGCTAGAAACTCTCTGGATCCTCTTATCCTCCATTGGTTTGCTAGAAATTCGCAGTCCATAATTATGGAGTGAATATTGGGTCAAAGGTCTCGAGAAAGGGCTCCGAGAATATTAATGCAAAATGTCTCGTGTTAAACACGACGTTTGCCTGTTTTCAGAGATTGCTCAAATCTAAACATCTTCGCGGATGTGCCAATAACTACTTTGTCTTCGCATTAACCGTCTAACTTCTCCCTTCACAGATCAAATTTCCAGTATTTTTTCAATGACGAACACACTCGCTGGACCAGTGAACGCGACCCGCCATGCCAGTCGCAGAATCTTTCTTGGCTGAAGCTATAGCGTATCTGGAGCACGTAAGTATGCTATTGATCGGGATTTATTGGACCACCAGGTGAAAACGATGAATTCCGACCATCTTTGAAACTCCGTGGAATGTTTCGAAATCTCATCGATTCGCGTTTCAGGTACGAGGACAATGCCACCGAAGGTCGATACACAGAAAATCAAATTTAGGAAATGATCGACATCCTGAAGAAGCAGGTCATCACGATAATTTACTCGGTAAGAGCCAGTGCATGATATCCAGGTGATCAAGCTGTTGTAGAAGAGACACGAAGAACTTTGCGAAACAATTATCTGACGCTGTTCTACGATTATCAAAATTTCAAAGCCAAAAAGCCATTCTCAGTTCATAACGATCGGACGTTCCCTAGAATCTCGAACGTGCAAGCCTTCATTCACAAACACTATTTTGAAGAGGAAATGGATAATTTTCTTTATTTCAAGGCACACGTTAATTGTTGGTCGAACTTTGAAAATAAAACATTTTATTTGGTACGGTAACTCTTTAAAAATAGTGTCTTATTTGAAGAGTATTGAAAATATTTTAATGTATTTTCTTTATTTTAAATACTATTGCTAAAAAAAGAAAAAAATAATGATTAAATATATTTATAAGTATAAGCAATTTTCTAATCGTGGTACAACTTGCCAGATGATTTTTCCATCTATAAAAAGGATATAAGTACTAATTAAGTGTAAGTTCTATTTCTTCTTTGGAATATCATTAAGACAAAAAATATTAGATCATAAATACTGCGGTTTCTCAGCATTTTAAAACAACGAGAAACAAAAAAGAAAAACATTTAACATCAGAAATATTTTTTACCACCATTATTTACAACTTGCTTTCTTTTTCATTTCTTTCACTATCTTGACGATAGAAATTCTAAGATAGAAATTTTACATCAAAAAATGTATCAGAGAAATCACATATTTATGGTCCAATGCTTCAAGCAAGATGAAAGTATTTTATTTTATGCTTTAGATTATTAAATTAAAATTGTTCATTTTATATTTCGTATCATTAAACTGAAAATATCTTATTTTGTAAATTGTTAAAATGAAAGTATTCTTTGTTTGATGAAATATCGCATACTATTCAAAATATTATTTTATTTAAGCTGAACAGGATCTAAAATATTAAATACTGAATTTGAAATATTTATCTCGCAGAATATTACTCAGTCCTGGAAAAAAATTAGAAATACAAGTAGTACAACATGAAGAAAAGAAACAAAGTGTTATAATAGAATGAATACTTAAGTATTAAAATCGAATCGTTTGCACAAAAGAATGTTATGACAAAAGAAAACTAAACTCGTACAATTCTTTAATTCGTTGAATCTAAGATTATTGAATATCTAATGTTAATTAAATCTAAAAATTAATCCAGAAGACAAGAGCACAGAGTCACAGACAAGGTAAATGAATCACAGAGATATACAAATAGACATTGCATCTTACGGACTCGTGGCCCGTAACCTGAAATACTAAAAAGTAACTAGTTTTTTAGTGGTGCACTCTACGTTTAAACAACGGTGAATTGAGGAATTACATCAAGTAGAACGATCGAGATTGGTCAAGCAATGAATGCGCTGAATTTTCAATGGTTTTGTAACCCATTACAGTGTTGTCAACCTTCAATACCGAAATGCGACGTTTGTAACTAATGGAAATTATTTTACTACATATATGTCAGAAAGACTTCTATCCATGTTTTACAAATTTATCACGACGTTTAAATATGTAATAAATTAAAATTTCGAAATTATTGATACATGTGTTTATAGTTTTAAGTTATAGCTTTAAGTGTTTGTTAAATAACGAAAGTATATTGATATTCGAGATCCGTTGATTAGCTGACTAATAAAAAGGTACGTCAAACCATTGGTACTCTTTTGGTTTCGTTGTGTCAAACTCGTACTCCAAACAACGGCCAGTACTATAATGGTAAAAATTTCCTTTCAAATTTCAGTACGAGCGATTTTTACGATAGAATTCGATGAGTATACCGTGTTAGACAATTAAGTATTAATCGTACTTACAAGCTGCTGGATTTACAACCAACAACAGGATAATCCTCTCGGAAGCACTGCGTTCCTAATAAGGTAAAATATACAGTTCCTACTTTTCCACCGATAGCATCTTTTGAATTTTTAAGACATCGGTGAAACTCATCGTCACAGGAGCAGCTTAATCTGCGAAATCCCAATGGTTTAAATATGTTTTATACGTTCATTTATATATATATATAATTATATATGTATTATTATATGCATATAGATATAAAATTAGTACTGTTGTATGTTGTATAATATATAATATTAACATGATATATTATATATATATGTATATATGTGTGTGTAAATTATAACTTTTTTTAATTTTATGGAGAAATGATAAGTTGTCTTCATTTTTTAAGCGATAGGCTTTAAAAAAGTAGGCTTTAAAGAAGTTAAAATATGTGCTACACCAATGATCTTGCGACAAAAAATAAAAGATATAGTCCCTTAGACCTTAGAATTTCTACCAACGTACAACTTGAAAAAAATATTATTTGTCCGAGTCGAAATAACTTATGTTAAAAATTAGTAATATTAATTTTAAACTGCACAATCTGCATATCATTTAAGAAAGTCTGTAAAATTATAGCTGATAAATGTAAATTGAATATCTTTTGTCTCTCAAACATAAAACGGTAGTTTAAAGTTTGATTGAATAACGATCTTAATACTAATTTTAACAAACATGCAGCCTAAGTGTTCATTCGGAGAACAGGTTATCTTAGATTAAACTATGTATCATCCTAGTGCCCTATGCATGAAAAAGCATTTTCACAAAAACTAAGAAGCTGCCTCAAAACGCGACCGAGATTCTGGGGAAAATTTTTTCTTTTTCATCTTTTACTATCAATTAGACTGCGAATTTTTATGTAAATTCATATCATTGAGAATATAATTTAAAAAGTGGTAGTTCGATGGAAAATTATTTTACTTATCAAGTGTCATAGAAATAGATGTTATATAATAAGTACAATAAGTATTGTATAATAGTATTATACAAGTATTATGCAAGTATAATATTATGCAAGTATATAAATATTATATAAGTAAATAAGTATTATATAGCAAGTATAATAAGTGTAACATATTATAGAAATAAATATATTATACTTTAGATATTCGTGTATTTGTTGGATATTTATGTGCATATTCTGTAGAACTTCGTACTTTTTTTTAAAAAATTCCCCGTAAATGCATAAAAATCCTACGGTCTAGTAATGAAATTCTAGGAGAAGTAAATAGGGAAGAAAGTTGAAAAGAAACCTGGTGTAAAATGAAGGATTAGTCAAACCGTGTTTCGTTCCATGAGCCTCGATTACGTCAGGACACATATCGTGATTTCGGCAGCACGCGTCGGTTTCAGAATATTTTCCTAGATCATTTGGATCACTCGCTATGTTACCGCTTCCGCACCATTTTGTTCCTGTTGGGAAACAATGAATACAGTGAGGTGCATAACCAAACTTTTTTAGCTACAAATCTTTTTCTACCACCGTCAATATTAACACTTTACCGACCGGTAGCCTATTAATCGACTAACTATTCACCGCTAATACACGGTCGGTAAAGTGTTAAAGTACATGAAAAAATGAGCTTAATAGAAACATACTAAATAATTAATTCTCATTCACCAGAGAATTCTCCGTTTTTGTAAAAGAAAAATTATTCATGAAATTATAGTCGTCGACACGAATCTGGAAAATCTGGGAACTAATGATCGTTGCGAACATGTTATTTAGTATTGTTTAAGGTTGGATTCGAAATTAATTTTCGAGTTCTCGAAACTCGAATTCGAGATTTCGTGAAGTTTTCGAAACTAGAAATGCCGATTTTATTTTATTAAAGGAATTTTTCGTTTGAAAAATTAGAGTTAGCATTTTTGTATAAATTTTTATTGGTCGAAGTTAAGCAAAAACGCGTACAAACAAAAACAGCAACATACAAAAGTATCAAATCCAGATTCTTGTTTAAGAACGTTAACATCTGATCTCATTTTCTTTCTTTAGTGCAGGATGTGACTGAAAGTCAAAATATATCGGCTACTTCATGGTAATAAAATATCTTTCTTTTGGCAATTTCTTTGTAAGATTTTCATACTTTACATTTTACATTGTCGTTCCAGAATTACGATTGATCGCGTATCTGTTTAAAAACAAAGACTGAATTTACAGAATATCACGTTTTATTCACGCGCCAAATAATTTTTTATTCATTGATTTTATGGATTTTTTTTTTTTTTTTTATTATCGAGTTTCGAAAAAGAAAACACAAAGTTTCGAATTGTCGAAATTCGAATCTTTCTCGTGTTTTTGAGGTTTCGACGTCTTTTAGATGACTTATCGCTAATATTTTAATAACAATGAAATATCATTCGTTTGTTCCAATAATGACATAACTCAAGATTTGAAATTTTGAAATTATTATACTTGAGAATATGTAGATATACCGATATCGGTATAAAGTATTATTAAAAACAGTTTTTTTTTCGTAATTCGAAAATTGCAAATTTTGAGCTATATCATTATTGCAATATATATATATATATATAATTATATATAATTTTATATATATGTATGTTATATATATAATTATATATAAATATAATAATATATTAATATATATATATATATATATTTGAAATATTATTTGTCATTTTGATATCATAGTGTAACAAAAAAAGCATAACAGGAAGAAAATTAACATTTTAATTAATATTTAATTAAAATAAAAGTATTAAGCTCACGTTCGTGATTTTTGGTTTACGTCAGTGTTGCAATAAACGAGCGACATAATAGTAAATGAAGAATTAAACTAATGCAAAATATGCGTTGTTCATCTAAATTAATCTAAACAATTTTTTAATCTTGCAATCGCTCCTACTCAACAAAAAGTACATACTCACTGATTCAGTTTTGCACAATGTTTTCCGCAATAAAATTTTTTTTTTTTTTAGGTTTAATAATTTACTGATATTTCGCTTTTATGCGTATGATGCGTCTTTAATGCGTTCTTTTTTCACCAATGTTACCGGGATCGTTTACAGCCTCGTATTTATTTCCGCGTGATAGTTTTTTCCACTACGTCGTCCTCTCTTACCTGGAAATATAATATCTATCCTTTCCGTTGGATCGTCTAATTCTAATTCATTCTCGGAACGTTCTTCGGGGCTCGGATACGGTCGGATTTCCCACGAGCGAACAGAAACGTGGAAGAACAGCCAAAAGACGAGTGTAATCCTCGATTCCAGGGCGTTCATCGTGTACGTATAACAGTAAAAAAGAAAAAAAGGAAAGAAAGAAAAAAAAGTAAAACTTTGAAAACTCGTGCACAACAGTGAAAAATAAAGCCTGGATTCCTTGCAGCAACGTTCAGGGAACAAAACGTGTACACTTGTGTATTCCTTAGCCTTATATAAAAGAGCCTTCCCCTTTTATGACCCAGTTTTCATTGCATCTAATCATGGGGAAATTACATGCAAACGTAACGAGATTTAAAAAAAAAAAAAAAAAAAACAAGTCCGGAAGCGACTTAATAACCAGTGCAACGAATTCCTGGGACGAAGACCCCAGTCGCTGACAGGAATTTGGAATAGTTCTAGCAGGCATAAATTTAGCTGCTATCTGGCATAACTTATGCAAGGAGTTACGGTGTGACTGGTGTGCATGCGCGTGAATTTTCGTTGATGATTATTATCTATCCGCGGTGCAAAGTGAAACGCGACGATTTGAAATTTTTAAATTTTCTCCGAACTCTCGAAAATTTCCTCGAAGATTTCGAAAATTTTCGAAACTCGATGCTTTCGAGATTTGAAGCGTTTTGATCTTATTTCTATTTTGAATTCCTTATTTCAAGTACTGTAGCCAACACTTTTGCATGAATTTTTTTATTGGCCTCGTTTGAACAAAACACACAAACAGAGAGATAAAAGAATTAATTCAGATTCTTCTTTAAGAACATCAATATACGAATCCAATTCACTTCTTTTCTTTCCTTTTTTCCTCCGAAATTAGAAATTTGTAATAAAGGAAGGAAGTCTGGCGTGGAAAATTTTTCCAAGTATGTTGTCAAAAAAATGTTTGGACAAAAGTACTCACTATTGCGGATATTCCAGTCTCATTTATGCTTCAGATGTTTTAATACAATGTATCTTACATAATTTTTGTAATGAAATAGAATTTATATAATAAATTAGAATTTTTATACGATAAAATAGAATTTTTCAATTGAAATTTTTAATTATTGAGCAGCCCACCTTTTATTTCGTAATATTGTCTAGCTAGCTGTAACGTTCAAAGTTTTTTAGTTCATGATATTTTGAATGTTTGAATCTTCGATCACAGATTAGCAGTCAACGTTAATATTTTTATAAAAATTTACCTACAAATACAAAAATATTGATTGACTCAGTTTTGCGCAATGTTTTCCACAATGAAACTTCAGATTTAATAATTTACTAATATTCAGTTTTCATGATGCGATTTTGTCTTCGGTCTACACACCAATATTCTTGCAATCTTTTATTTCTCCGTATAATAGATCGATTTCTAAATGATATTTAGAGGTATCAAGATCAGATTTGTATATCATTGAAAAGAAATATTTTTTTATAAATATTTATGCCAAATATTCATTGTGATATCTTTTTTGAGTCAAAAATTATTTTAAAATGTTGTGAAAACTCTTGAGCCCACTGTAAACCAGTTCAATGTTCTTAAAAGTGAAGTGTCAAACGTGCACCATCTGATACACAGTAGAATGATTTCGGTTAGTTATTAGAAACGAATGGTATGAACAGTGCGACACCAAAAAAGTCACTCCCGGTTTTGGGTAAATTTAGACATTTCCATCACATTCCTGATTGGTTCTAATATCTGGTCAGATATCACACGCTTTCCAATTCTTCCGATTCCCAGGCTCAATAGTTGATAAAATCAGAACACCCAATCAGTATCATTTACATTCCCACATCAGTAGGTGGCCGTCAAGCAATACGCAAATGTATAAGAACGACAGCAGTCGTGATTGACCTTAACAATCATAATTCATTTAAATATTATCCCATATCATAATATGCATAATATATTTTATTTTCACATTACATGATAACAATATTTTAATAATTACTTTATTATTTCAGAGCATAAATTCGAATAATTCGTTTCCACAGTTAATCATTCCTTAATCGTCGATCCATCACGCCACATCAATTAGGTCCAACGTGGCCAGATATCCAGTCCTCCTTAATCATATCACTAGCTTTCTCCGCGATCATAATAGTAGGCGCGTTCGTATTCCCTTTAGTAATCTTTGGCATAATCGAGGAATCTACAACTCTCAAACCATCGATTCCATAAACCTTTAACCTCTCATCCACCACAGCATCAGGGTCCGACTTTGGTCCCATCTTGCAAGTTCCAACCGGATGATAAATAGTATTCCTGTATATTCCTCTATCACGCATTTCCAATAATCCCTCTCGCCAAACGAAAAATTTTTACAACCAGGCAAAGATTCATCTATCAATTTAAAGTCATATTTCTTGAACGATTCTGTATCAAACAATTTTAAAGCCATATCAACACTTTCCGCTAACACATCCAAATCCGGATCACTAGTAAAAAACATAGGATCAATTAAGGGAGCACCCCACAAAGGATCACAGAAGCATACGTAACGAAATTGCTTGTAGACGAAAGAAAACGTGTAATAGGCGTCGAATATGCTTCAGAGAGCAACCGAACTAAATTAAGTACAGTTTTTGCAAAAAAAGAAGTGATTCTCTCAGCTGGATCCATTAATTCCCAAAAATACTTATGCTCTCTGGAATTGGACCAGACGAAGAATTAGAGAAACATGGTATTCAAGTAATTAGTAATTTATCTGTTGGAAGAAACTATCAAGATCATGTAACAACTCATGGTCTCGTAATTTCACTAAATTTTACTTCCACGAATGAGAATTTGTCCATGATTGAGGAGGACATTTTCTATTATCAGGAGACACATAGAGGACCATTATCTGCAACTGGTGTACTCACTTCCTGTGTTTTCACACAAACACCCTATCAACATGAAAAGGGAGTTCCAGATATACAATATTTATTCCAAGGTGGTGATCGGGATGATTTTTTAAATTATTCAGCAGCATCTTTTCAAACTATTGTCACCCCGTCTTCTTACTATAATGCCATTTATATTCTACCACTTCTATTGTCGCCTAAAAGCAGGGGATTTATGTTACTGAATGGACAAATTCTCATTCGTGGAAGTAAAATTTAGTGAAATTACGAGACCATGAGTTGTTACATGATCTTGATAGTTTCTTCCAACAGATAAATTACTAATTACTTGAATACCATATTTCTCTAATTCTTCGTCTGGTCCAATTCCAGAGAGCATAAGGATTTTTGGAGAATTAATGGATCCAGCTGAGAGAATCACTTCTTTTTTTGCAAAAACTGTACTTAATTTAGTTCGGTTGCTCTCTGAAGCATATTCGACGCCTATTACACGTTTTCTTTCGTCTACAAGCAATTTCGTTACGTATGCTTCTGTTTTAATAGTTAGATTCCTGCGTTTGCATCTGATGGGTTGTATGAAAGCGCTGTGCTCTGGCGTGTTCCATTAGCGAAAGTTGTTTGCAGGTTCATCACACCTAATTGGTTCTTTGCGTTTACATCTACAAGTTCGTAACCGAGTTCTTGCCATGCGTTCAGTAAGATATTGGTGTTGATGTCGGTGTACGGGAATCGTTCTACCGATTGGTAACCACCTACGCCATGATATTGTGGATTCTCCTTTACTATCTAGAGAGAAAGTATGTGTTACCTGGATCGCTCTTCGTATTTAGTGATATATCAAATTTAGTACCTCTGGATCCCTGTTATTTTCTGATTTCAGAAAGTATGGTAGAACTTCTTCGTAGCTCCAGCCATTATTTCCTTCTTCTGCCCATTCGTCGTAATCTCTTGCATTACCACGGACGTACATCATCAAGTTGATAGTACTGGAACCACCCATCACCTGTAAATGTTATAAACTTTGAATGGCGACAGTACTAACAACATTAACACCAGAATTATATATACTTTGCTTTAGAGATTAGAAAAGTGCAGTATCTCTAAATTCTATAAAGATTTCGTAGATTTATTGCAAATTTGACGAGTGGAACTACAATAATCGTGTTGTACTTCCTATATTTATGACATTTCGTTTATATACGTGAAGAAGTATTATGTAGAGAGGCGATTCATTTCAGTGAGCCCACCTAAATATCTTATCATATAAATTTTATAACAAGCAGTGCTTGTTAGGCCTTTTTGGTATTTAAACTGTCTCACTTGAATGGACCAGTCTATATATGTATATATATATATATATATATATATCATAATCTCTAAATCAATATATATACATGTATATATATATATATATATATACATGCATGCAAAAAACCATTTTTGCGCACGAGTATTTTCATGGGTCACAGTATGGATATAAATAATGCTAATAACGTAAACACAGTAGCTTTCCCTAGTTCATGACAACAAGTCAATTCCACGTATCAAATTGTAGAATGATATATCAAAATATATGTACACATACTTTGCCCCTTGGTATTAAGCACTCCTTAGTCTCTGCGGATAGACAAGCGTGTTCCTGCGGTTGTGTATTATACCTCCAATCGGTATTGGTCCCTGATAACATTATGGCGAAAGATGGAATACCAGACACCTCTGGTTCTTCTATACCAGCTTCCAATAATAATACCTGAGGATATATATGAAGCTTTAGAGTGATGTCATAAAAGCTCAACATGTAAATTTCGTTCTACTTCCGAAACTATTGAATGTGGTTGTAGCTAAAACCAAACTCCCAAATTCTAGCAAAATTTATCCTTACACCTGAACGGTGATCATTCATGACCTTGTTCTCTTTAGGCAAAAAATTTTCAGAAAGTCTAGGAATCCTGATAACGCGTATATGTATGTTTCAAATCATGATTCGGCTAAACGGAATAGAACTCTAATCTTTTTTGTAGATTGAATAGAAATGACAGATACACAGAAACGACTGTAATACTTCATGACAATCAAAACTTTAGCACACGAACTTAAAGTCACTTTTTGGATCATCTAACGTCGAAGAAAATGAAATATCATGAACAGAACGGTATATAATTTGATATTAATATTACTCTTTATTTGAAATTACTCTATCGTTATATGAAATTACTCTAAATATCCATAATGTAATAATCTTTACAAATGTACCCTAACTTTCTTTATTTAACTACCATATTCTTCAATTGCTTTGAAACATTAAGAATGCACATTTAGCGATAGACACTCGCAATTAGCACTGGCACGGAATAATTAATTCCAAATACCTTCCATTGTTTTATTTCGCTCAATCTGTTTGCAAGTACACATCCAGCTGATCCAGCTCCAACGATTATAAAATCGTATTCCTCTTCTGGAAAATTTATTTTTGTATAGATAAAGTTTTAATTAGACAGAGAACAAGTATAAAATATAATATATAAAATATATAAAATATAATGATAAATAGCAATATCATTATAGATAGCATCCGATGTTATATTTGTAATTATTTGAAAATTGACCAGCATAAATTCTGAACTGCCATGTTGGACTTTTTATGTGAACAACAAACAGTCAATAGTATTATGTTTCAGTCCGAATGTTACACTAGTTGTTACACTGTTGAACTGCTACGCATTCATTTAGAAAGCTTGACGATCAAATGAGTTGTATAAAACATAGGAAAGTTTCCAAATATTTCATCGAAATTATAGTTTTATCGTAGTAATAACAGTTCGGTAGCAGCACACATGTACAGGCGAAGTGTTATTGCTACACGCATTTTTGTCGATCAAAATTTTGGTTCGAATATTTTTCACTTTCAAAGAAGCAAATCTCCTCATCCATCTTCTAGAACAATGAGATTATTATTTTTCGGTTTGAAATATTTGCAATTCAACTATACAGAATATACAGGTTTGATACTCTAACTCAGCCAAAACTTTTTGCAGGCAAAAACCACTTAGGAAAATGTTTCATTAAAAAATTATTCAGACAATTAGAACCATGTGTACATTTGGAAACATTAGTCTCCTTCATTTAATTCAAATGTGAAACTATTTAATCGAGACTGTTTATTTTTACAAGTTTCCGTCACACGCGTCAAGTTCTACATATGCGGTTTTGATTCATCTATTCAATCTGTTTTCCGAATGAAGCAGTTCTTTGTAGAAAATTTTTACTTTTAATGTTACAAAATTATGTTCCATTAGTGGAAGCCCGGCACTCTTGGTGATCAGGGGATTCACTCTTCCCTGTTAATCTGTTATTGAAACTGCTCATGTGGATCGTATCAGTTGCACATCATATTTTTGGCTGTGCAACATTTTAGTCCTACAATTACCTGTAATTATAACTGAATTATTTTCATCCGTATTTACCTGTACCATAATTTGGACAGGAATAGCCCTTGGAATGACCGAATAGTTCAGCGATGAGTGCCAGAGTTGAGAGTTCAGGAAGTGCTGAGCAAGTGCTTGTTACATTTCGTGGTTCCCACGACATTTTTACATATGATGACTCGTCATTTGCACTTTGCGATGATTTCCTTGACGTTTTAAGAAATCTGTATAATTGAATAATATACACATGTATAATTCATAACTACGTATTTTATTGTGGCTCATCATAAGTAGTGTCGTGTCTTTAAAATCCAATAAACATTACTTAAACGTATTTATGTATTACAAAATCCTATCTCATTTTTGTTCTGAAATATTTGTGGTACTGTTATACGCGATTGAATACATTTTGTTTGCTTGTTATATTACAGTTGTAATTTGTATCAAATTCTGTCAAACCATATTATAATGACGTTTCTTACTGCTTAGAGAAACAGTCATTTTTAAATTTTCACCAAAATTTTGAATAAGCATTAATATATGCTTGGAATATAGTGTATCTTATAATACTTAAATGCTTTTAGTCATTTTTTTTTGTCACCATTGTGTTAAATTTAAAACTTAATATTGAAAACGAATCACATGTTATAACTTTCTCAGTAGCATCTCGATTTGTTTGAAATATATCTCTTTCAATAGAGATTGAAAAAATTGAAAAAAAGAGTAAGAAATACTCCTTTTGTTTTTTTAAACAAATTGCAATTATAGGGATGCATATATTGCTTTACTACAAATGAAACCTGAGTGGCTGAATACATACGTCGACACTTGTTACTTATAAAATGTTTCAAATCGAGCAGAACGTTGATTAAACTGTTAGTAACGTTAGTATTGAATGCATTGTACCTCATTATTTTCGGAAATTAATAAAATTCTGAATCTTTTATTATTAATTGGGATCTGACTTCTCGATCGGATTTTTTTACTTCAATATTTCAATTTCGTGCCTTTCTGAACGGTAAATATGAAATGTGTAAAATCATATATAATATCGAATATCTTTTTACAGTAAGTTTTCAGATGCGTAATGAAATAAAAATACTGCATTCACTGTCAACGAAATTGAAATTTATAAGTAGAATTATTTACATTTGCGTCCTATATGTAAACTTTTACTATTCTAAAATTCAAAGCTTCAATTTTATAGCAAGGGTCTCATGTAGTTCAAGTTCGAAAATAAAGGACATGAAAAATTAACTTAGTTCATTTTGAGACCTGGCTGATCATAGACGGGATGCGAGATTTATTATGGTACTCCCTTATTCTTAAGAATTCAGATGCAAACGAAAATTGACAATATAGTTGGCTCATTTTCATTTCGTTATCAATGAACGTATGAGTATTATACATCTCACATATTATTCTGCGCACAAAAATATTCGAACACTCTTACGGAATAAAATTTCTGCGATGCCTCTCTATTTATTAAACACATGTTATTGATATTTCTAAAATTTTTTACGTCTTTTAAAATATTAAAAATCGATGCAACATACAACGACATATAATATCGAACGGTACCAATGGTATACGGTACCAAGAACATTCAGAATATTAAACAGCACCTTATTACAGACTCTGTGTTCTTGAACATTTTTTAGTATATAACTACTTTATTAAGTATGTAACTAGACCACGATCTTTAATATGAATTATTGTCGACGTTTTCGTTGATTGTTAATTATTATTACTATCGCGACCTACATCTCAGTCCCAAAAGAAATGGTAGCTATCGTTATCAACATTGGAACAATAGCTATTTACATTGGAACAGCTATCGTTCTTCAGTTATATAATCATTTGGTGTCCGCGAAGCAGCAGCATAGACTCGGGGAGTGTCTTCCTAGTTCGCCAAAGTTTAGACAGCGCCCAGCAACTGAGTCTACGTTCTCAAATAATGTTACAAATCGTTAATTTTTACACAAAAATAAAAATATATTTAAAAGTAGAATAGTAAAGGTTTAGTAATAAGTTGCAAATGGTGTACGGATAGAAGTTTTCGATAGGAAACTGAACGATTCAAATTAGATTTGCACAGAATTAAAATCGCGAGGAAAGACTTGAGATATGGCACTACTTTGAATGAAATAGTTATAATTACTAAATTACAGAATCTCATATACTGGTGCTTACTAGTGTTTGTAGATGTGATTAGTATCTGGAGAAAACGCATGGAGTGTAACACGTTTACCATTTCGAGAGACAGGGCACACTGGGACTCTATTCATGACGGAAACATTGGTTAGAAAATCTATACGATACGTCAGATAATATGGAACATCGGATTCAATCGTTTGTTACTTCTGAGAGAACGTCGCATCGCGAAAATGAAATGTCTTATACAATTTTGCACCAAGTCAGATTTTCTTACATTTCTCATGATGCGGCATTCGTTATTTCACGACAGCTATAGAGTGAATAAAGGAATTAAGCAGACTTACAATATATATTTCTTTGTAAAGCCACTGTACAGTTGTAATTTTCAATGTTTGTCAGGTTCATTAATGAATTGGAAAAAGGAAACGTATAAATTAAGAATTATTTCTATTAGAAATTATTTAAACGATATTGATATGATGAATTTTCATTCAACAGCACAGACAAACGACGTACACGACGTCTAAGTATATATCTAGTCCCAAATGAAGGGGAGGGTTCTTTTTAAATAGTTTCTTTCTTTTTACAGCTACGTACATATGAATTTATGAATACATAATGGAGCATATGATTTCTCCGATGTCGACATGGAAAGCATAAATTAAACGAAATAAGAAATTCTGACGTATCTGACGATCGCTTGCTGCATTCATTAGCGCGACTGGTATAAAGTAAATAAATGAAATAGATTTACAATATGTGTATTTCTTGAATCAAATTCTGGACACTTCCAATTTTCAGTGTTTATCACGATCTTGAATAAATTGGAACGGATAAGGACATATATTAATAATGAATACTTATATGACTACTTACATAAACAGTATAAATATATTGAAATTTCATTCAACAGCTCAGACAAAGGACGTACGCGATGTTTGTTTATATAGCAAATCCCAAATGGAGTGGGAAGAGCGGCGAGGTACCTTTCAAATGATTTCATTCCTTCAATAGTTACAAATACCTAGTTACATAATTACCAGACTATACTAGATAATTACTTTGTTTACCTGACATGGATATGAAAAGTAGTAAACCATGTCTGATAGATAAAATTGATGCGAAACCAATAATTACATAGTCGTTATATAAAACGTATGCCATGAAAATAACATCATTAGAACTATATCATGTTTTTAACAAAATAGCGTTTAGACAGATAAAGTACAAAAACAAATTAAATGAAGATGACGTAGAAAAGCGGAATCTTTTTCGATAGTTTTTGAATATATTGCAGATGTCGATATTTTGAACAACTTTTTCCCTCGAATATGATCAGCAATCGAAGAAAATTACCGAAACTAGTCGGACCATTTCCTCTAATTTAATTATAAGCACTATGTGTGCGAATGACGTCAAGCATATTGTCCACGGGCAGTATATATTCTGTTTTCAACTAAGGACAATGGTATACTCATTTCTTAATGCTGGCAAGAAACCCCAACGTCTACTATCGCGTCAACAGTGTCGCTGTTACTTACTGTTTTCATTCCCTGCTGCTGACTCGTGTGCATTGTATGTTTAGTGTCCACTAAAAATGATTGGCATTGTTATTTTTGTTCACCATTTTTATTAGAATTATGTGATGGTCAATTAAATCAATCGCGATCGTGATTGATTCTCACTCGCTTTCCAATGAAGCAAGCCTGGTGTCTTCGAGGATGTCAGTGCGCTTGTCATTACAGTCACTGTTAGTTTCTGCTATATTGCCATATTTCAGCTCTTACTGCTTTCTGCTATTACCGTTATTACAGTTGCTAATACTTTGTATACATATTAAGAAACAGTCAGATAGTCAATTATAATTCGTACAACAGTTGTTTATATTTCATATAATCCATTTATAGCGATTTCCAGTCTTATATCGGAATCATTACATTTCACATTACTCCCAAAATATTTCACGTTCGCTATCTGCCTCAAATACAATCGCGCGAATCGCATTTTATTGCTTGGTCCGTCGAGCCGAAGCAGAAATGTTTACAATATTTTCCTATACTCGTCATTACTAATCTGAAATTTTCTTATTTATTTGCATCAGTTATATATTTCCATACGTAACTGTCGCATCAGCAATATTTCTCTCCATTATGTATACATACATCGATATATGTTACGAAAATATATAATAACTGCACATGCCGATTCTAAGCGACGTTCGTGCACAATAGAAAAAGACATCCTTTAAAGAATTTTCTGGAGAAATAACTATTTCGAGGAATAATCTCAGGCAACACTTCATCGTGTCTGGGTTAAGGAACAGTAACATACATCCATTACGTTGGGGACAGTCACTGTTAGTAAACTTATCTTAACGCAAACATCTCTTGTTATCTGGCATATGTTATTGCGCACATCGTTTTATTCGCTCACGAATTTTCGAGAGTGGTGTAGAAACCTGTAGATCATTGGTCACATGTGGTTAGCAAATATGTGGCGTATCAGGCAAAAAATTGCCTACGTTAGAAATCATCCAAGATTATGCGAACCACTTTATACATAATAAGTCGCAAATAAGAATGACGTTTGAGCTAGTTTATTATATCTGACTAATATGTATATGGCGGCAAGTAATCATCATACGGAAGTTGATGCATTTACAAGTTTAGATATTCATACCGTCTGTTATTTCATAATTAGAGGCTGAATGTCGATTACATTTCCAAACGTATAGAAATGCACAAAGTTTCGCTATTTGGTTATTGCTATAAATTCTTGTACAATAGCTTACCGAAAAACATGTCCAAAGAGCTGAAATTGCGAAAGAGTGTTTGTGTACATGTGCACTTCAGAAAACAGCAGCGTGTATGCATTATGTAATATTCCCTTTATTCAACGTCTCGTTTATGCATATTAAAATGTTGTGTTAAAATGCTAAAACGTGTGATTTTGCAATACTTTCTCAACGTGCCATCGCAATGACCAAAAAGTATATTCTTAAATATTTGTTATAAAACGTAAAATAAAAAGCGGCAGTATAGACAATGCGTAATGTAGGTATTGGGTGATGTCAGACAATGTTACGTACATACAAAATATGTATTTCTATGTACAGATTCATTTGTAATTTACAGTTTTCTTATATGGCAAAATTACTGAATTATAATAAAGGAAACGGATTTTCTATTTAATTTTTATATTAAAATTTACTTAAATAATTAATTATAAATCAATAGCACAAACGTACGCGATATTTGTACTTAAATTTAGTTAGTCCCGATTCAAACGATATCGTTTCCTAATGAAATTCTAATTTCATGGTACGTTAAACGTAAAACCTAGTGCATTTGTTAACAATATATTATTCTTCCGATATCATAAATTTCCCGATAATGGCAATACCTGATAAATAAAGGTATGGTGAAACTAATCATTATATGACCGATTCATGCATGCTAGGATGCTAATGTGTCTCGAAAATATCCTTTAAAGAAAATAAAAAAAAAGAATGTGAGAAGTTGTAGAAAAATTATTTTTTCTTTTACAGTTTTTGGATATGTTGTATATATTGACATTTTTAACAACTTGCACTTCCTTTGCGTACTGTGTCAACATTCATGTTTCCGAAACATTTGCAAAAGTCTGCCGATACTAAAACAAAATTCTGTCCATTAGCATTTATGACACATATCTGTTTGTAACAATTATCCAAGCATATTCGGCACATCAGACACCACTCTCTTTGATAACGAATTGAAATACATCGATGACTTCAGCAAACACGTTCGTACGTCCAACGTTCTAATAGAGAAACATCTATTTTAAAAGATTTCTTCGAAAAATAACTATTTTATGCAATAAAATAATTGCCGGCTACTTCACCGCGACGGGATTGGGGACATTAACATCGACAGGAATTCGAGTACTTTGATAACATTTATTGTTAATTGGGTTATAATACAGACAGACATTTTTCTTCGTAATTTCGTCATATCCAGTTTTTTATGTCATTTTAGCCAAGTTCCGAAACTTTCGACCATGCAGGAGTCGGCAGACCACTACTTATGCCCACTCCAGCGTGCAAAAAATTACACATATTAGATATTATTCAATGTTACGCAGACGATTCTGTACTTGAGAAGCAGCAGAACTTAAATATTATCATTTTTATCACTGCTCTGTAAAATTTATATTTAGGAAAACATACGATTTTGATGAACAATTCAATGATTTTTTCAAAATATTGATAGATATGCATACATGCTCTAAATTAAAATAAAAATCAATATAAAACAAGATAAAAAAAATAAAACTATACAGTCTTGTAAAATTATTATTTATTTTGCAGACTGATATTATATACACGATATTATATGTTATAAAAATATATGCATATATTACGTTGTAAAAATATTATTTCTTCCCCAAATTGAATATAAATTAACCAAAATCTAATTCTAATTTATCTAGGAATGCGTTTGGATCAGATTAAATTTGCTGAAAGTGCAAAGAGAAACACACTTCCATTATATAAGTACTATAAATTGTTTAAGTTAGCTTTTTTACAATAACAATCTAGACAACCTATTAGAAAATCGAAATCAAAGCCTCTTTTGTAAACAATTATTTTTGCTACATATTTACGTATCTTATGTAAAGTTACAGGTATTGATCAAAAATCTGAAATTCATCTCTTTCTATTGTTTCTAGTCTTAAACATAGATCACAGTAAGATGTATTGATAGCATAGTTGATCTTTGGCAACATATATGAGACAGATTCCACAAACGCAGAAGCAATTTTTATTAAAAAATGACTCAAATAATTTGAATATAGTGTATTCCTTGTTATCTAACTATAAGTCATACACATATATGTCCATTTAGTCTATTCACTCATAATATCGTTTACATTGTTTTTTAGTTCAGAAAATAATATTTCAGCTGTTTGCGTGGTATAATTAAAGATGGATAAAAATAATGAAAAATATGACTCACCGTAATACGATAAGAAAAGTTACATGTAAATTTGTCTGACATTAAAATAAATTTTCTTGACCATTGCAATCTTTATTTACCACACTTCTTGAACTTGAATGTCAATCTTGTACTTGTAAGTCTAGTATCTGTAAAGCTCTAAAAAAGATAGATAAAAATTAGGTAATATTGATAAAATTTGCTGAGATATATCAAAATATTTTATACAACGTGTAAAAAAATCATTCATCTTTTAATGTACTCTATGCTTAAAAAAAGAATGAATTAGGAAAATACATCAAGTAAAATGATGAAAGATGATCAATTAGTAAATGCGCTTGACTACAGAGGTCTATATATGAATGTACATGAATTGTATATACATACAAAGTATTGCTTCGGTCCATGATTTAAGAGTTCTAGGGTCACCTTATTTGCGTGTCACAAAAATAAATTCAAAGAATATGAACAGTGTGGCCAAATATGTTTCGAGAATTATGTATTGAATTGAACGCGGTGGTACTTCATCAATGACGGAGTGTAACGATTTAAATCATAGATTGATGAAAATTGGGATGTAGGATGTAGTATACATTTGGCTATTAACATCTATTTAAGAGTATTAGAAAAGATTGATTGAAATATGATATTTTTATGAACAACATAAATAGATAAGACGTCTTTTTATTTTCAAATATGTAAATTCACAACTTAAATGAATTACCTTTTTACCGTAAAGTCGATTTTACAAAAGTTTAGACTTATCAATAAAATATTTCTACAAATAATGTTTGGAATAAAGGAGCATATTTATGTGTTGCATTAAGGCCAGCAGCGACCGTAATTTATGGCACGGTAGTTTAGAAAATTTGTGTGTTGAACATATTGGACTGAGCCTGCATTCCATCGATAGTAGTACGCTATGACGTATTACTGATGACATGGACGAGCTATTCTATTATTTCATTCCTGTCAGTGCTTCTATTTCAATTCTTTCATTCAATATCACTGCGTTATGAAACAGTAGGCAAACTAAAACGAAGGAAAGGCATGCTGCGTATAAAATTAGGCTTAATTCACGAAAATTTGGCTACATCAATGGTTACAGCGAAAAATGAATTATTTTTTAATTAAAAGTTGAATTGTCCTCAAATATTTCATAAACAATCAAATTGAAAAAGGAAAAAATATTTTAAATAAGAAAATTTGTATTGTTTATTTATTATGTTATACTGTTCGATAAATAATAAATGAATATATATATATATATATATATATATATATATATTTCAAGGAATAAGAAATTTTGTTAAAAATAATGATAAAGGAAATCCTTTTGCTGATTTTAAATTTAAAATATCATGTTTTTTATATTTTCGTTTCTTGAAGAATAGAACAGCATTAGGCGAAATCCTTTTAGAATGTATTCTAGCAGGTATACTTTGAATAGGAAATTCGTAACCTACGTCCCTTTAAATACTTTGTTGGAATTCGTAACGCTATGAGCCTAAATTTCAATCGGTGACCAAAAGTAGTCTTCTATTGTAAAGTATAAGTTCTTAATTACATCGTTACAACATAACAACGTCTCTACTTGTCATTTTGGGGATTTCAGTTTCAGGAAACCGGATCTCTGTTTATTATGTGTCATCCTATTACAAATATTATAGCCGTAAGCCTCAATTCAGATTTATATTTGTTAACTGATTTATAACGTCACTTGCGCATTAATATACAACGCTATTCTAGATACGTTTCAACAATAAATGATATCGAATAATTCAACAAGAAATGGTAAATCGTTCCATTTCATTTGAAATTTATTCCGTCGCTCGAAAATATTAAATATATTTTACACCATAGAATGTACGCTTTCTACAAAATTTGTAAAAATATTTCTTAAGGCGATTTTGCAAGATATACAAGGATATATTTCGTATGCATGTTTATATTTTTCATTAAATCTTCATGAAATATTAAGATTTACATTAAATAAATAATCGTTATTATCATAAAATTGATAAGCAAAGTAGTCTATAGAAAAATTTTGAATAACATTACAATTCATAAGCGTAATTTTTAACTAATGGATTACGGAATTTATATTATTTGTCAAAACCAATCCACTGTACGATTATAATAAAATTGTTGGAAATTTAACGTAAATTTAAATGTGTAATAGAAGAAATGTGTAAAGGAAATACAATAACTCTAATATTTTGATATTCACAGTAATTTAAAATGGTTGAAAATTTTGTTAGTGAAATTTATATATAAAACCATGTAATAATAATTTAAAAATTTTAGTTTACTATTGAAAAAAGGTATTAAAAAATTTGAATTTAAACTGCATTTAATAATTTTAATATACCCAGTATTGAAAAAAGTAGTGGCAAGTCCGCAAAATATGGTTGGACTTCATTTTGTTATAGATTAGAATGATATCGGTTATCTCGTCGATGATTACTAGCTTCACAAATCGCAACTGATAGTTTGACAATACTCTGTATTGGGTTGCAAAATCTTTTTGCTGGTTCATTTACTAGTTCCCCAATTCACCGTTGTCTAAACGTAGAGTGCGCTAAAAAGCCAGTGCCTTTTTAATATGTCGGTATTTCAGGTCACGAAAGTCCGTAAGATGCAGTGTCCATACATATAGTAACTACGTCTGTGACAATGTTAACTCTGGTTCAAAAGATAACACTCCCCAATGTCTTTCCGGCCATACTCCGAATTCGAAAATGTTTTCAAAAGAAATAACGTCAAATTATATTTCAAAATACCAACATTTAAAGCAGGAATGACCCATCTAGAATACGCTCGCATACTTAGTTTGATAGCAGTTAGCCAAAAGGGTAAGTATGTATACACAAACGAAATATATGAAATACCTCGTCTGTACAAACCTAGACAAATTACTCACAGAGCAACCACTGAATACTTTCAGTGTTAAAAGATCTTTATCTCAAACCCGACTATGTTAAGCTTAAATGATATCGACTTTTTGTCTCCAACAACCAATTCACTTAAAAGAATGATACCATTCAAGCCTAAACTAATACGCTCCCAATGTCCAGCATCCTATGCTAAATTTGATATAATGCGAACACAAACTAAATTACCTAAATTACACAGCTCAAAAACATCCTACAAGACTTTTTCGGCTCAACTCACCAACAAACAGAAATATAGTTAGAAATTACACTGATAACATTCTGGCTCTCGTACAAACGCTTAAAGGAATGTATCTTTATCTAAAACAGAGGAAACATAAAATACTGGATACACCAACTCCATAAAATATTTACTAAGCTTGTCAAAACATCAAAAAGAGATGCACCAATCAGATGCTCCGACATAAAACTGTCATAATAGGCAACAATAATAAAACTTTTAACTGAATTCCAAATATGCAATTGATAATCAATGGAACATAAATGGCTTCTACTTCTATGCATTACGAATAATTCCAAATACTTCTAAAAAAAACTCAGTTGCGGCATCATTTGTCCATCTCCAAAAAACTAAATTCAAGAAAAATCATCTTTCTAAATCATTAACACATTACGTTAAAAAACGGGTAAATAAAAACCACGCAAGCGGTGTAGTGACTATTTCAATATCAAACAAACGCAACTACATCGAAATCCCGTTGAATTAAAATTTATAACCTATCGGAGCAGCCATTTCCTTTTTTTTCAAAAAATCCACGTCCACAATGTCTATATCCTAAATATCCTACCTTTTGATTTGCATGATTCTGATGACTTGTTAGCGTAAATTCCAGCTCAACTGATTCTTGTACCGAGATTTCAATAGCCACCACGCTCTTTGGAGAGCGACCAGTACTAACAGTAGACGCAAGGTAATCAAAAAATTGCTAAACAGTCATCACGTAATCTTGCTAGATACGGTTTCTCCAATACACTTCAGTACCACAAATGTTAAGAATAGTGCAATCGATTTATCTTTTCCAGTCCAGCCTAGAAAGAGAAAGCCTAAAGAACTTTTACGATACATCGCCATAAATACCTCCTACGAAAATCACATTATCTCAAACATTCCATTGACCAAAATAGAAAATAAAAAAATCAAACATTTCAAGAAAATATAACATATCAACTCGCAGAAAAAGGAACAGACCCTGAAATTGATCGAGCCCGGATTAAAATATATCAATAAACGATTATTAACGAACCGCAAACAAAGACTTTGGAGTTCCCATAGAGCAAAAAAATTAGGATTGTACCATAGTGGAGAGAAGATTATAAAGTTGCAAAAAAATCATCGCCCTTTAAACAGAGGAAAATAACATCCTACAATCATAAACCTAACCGAATTCTAAATGAAACGCGCCAGATGTCGGAGTATTGAAGAAAGTAGAAAGAAATAATGGCATGCACGTAACTCAAACCGGTCGTCAACAGGCCGAGAAATACGATGAAAATTCCAACAGCTCATGACAATTGATAAACTATGACACACATACTTCAAGATCAGACCGAGTCAGAGCAAGCCATTGCTAAACACACCACTAATGATTAAGAAAGTAAACTCTATCCCTGCATTAACTAAAAATTCCGTCCCCGAACCTTGGAAATAATATTCCAAAATTGCTATTAAAAATGCCCCCAATTTTCGGAATAAATTACCTGCTAAATGTCTTCAATTATATTTGGTTTCACGAAGGCTTTCCTGGCAACTGGCGGAAAGCGATAGTAATTCCAATCCTTAAGCCAAACAAAAGCAAGAAAAACCCAAATATTATCGCCAAATTGCGTTGCCGAACACCATGTGCAAATTATTTGAGAAATTCGAAATCCGAAGGATATCGAATAAAGTTTTAAATCCAAATTAATGTGGGGTCCGAATCCATCGTTGATGTTCTAACAAACATGGTCTCTTACATTCTACTTCACAACTGACTTTAGAATGTCATACCGATCTTGTGCTTTTTGAAACTTGAAAGAAATCGCATGCAATTACTATTAATAACAGAATTTTCAATTGATTACACCGCTGGCACACCATCAACGAGTGAATTGCCAATGAGAAATGACAATATAGTTAGCTTGTCGTTTGACTAAATGTACATATAATACAATTGATATATCTAATTCACAAAAATATTCAAACGTTTACTGTTGACGGAAGGTGTGGGAGCAGTTCAAAAATTATTAGATACAGAATTATTAGAAGAATTATTAGAATACAGAATCATTCAAAAAGAATGAATTTACATTAATGAACAAACCTTTGCCTGCTTGTCGACAATTTGAATTTGATGAAAGGAATTATTAGAAATGAGTGATGATGGAGTACACTACGACTATATATCATCCGGTTATCTCAAAAGGTAGACGTCGAACCATTCCCTTATTATAATGCTTTTTCTATTCTACCACTATTATTATCTACCACTACTATTATCGCCTGAAAGCAGGGTATTTATAATATTGAACGAAAGTGATCCTTTGTGGGGACAACCTTAATTTATCCTTTCTCCATAGATTTTTCTGGATCATTTAAAAAATCTCTTTTATCAGTTCCAGGGAATAAAAATTGTACATCAGGTACGGCTTTTTCGTGCTCGAAGGGTGTTTGTAAGAAAACAGAGCATGAACTAATACGTATTGCGGATAAAGGTTCCCTGTTTTCGCATGCTAGAAAATATCTTCCTCCTTCATAGAATTCTTTTCTCTTCTGGAAGTAAAATTCAGAGCTATCATCAAACTGTACATGGACACATAGTCTTGGAGATTCCTTCCAACTGATAAATAACTAATTACATTAATACCATGTTTGTTTAATTCTTCTCTTGGTCCATTTCCAGACAGGATAAGAATCATTTTTGATGAATTAATCGATTCTGCTGAGACAATAAGCAAAAACTGAATTTAACTTAGTTCGGTTGTTTGAGGTCATTGAACCATATTCGATGTGTTTATGTGTTTTGTTTTGTTGTCTACTAGTAATTTCATGACGTATGCTTCAATTTTTATTATTCAATTTTCAGATTCCTGCGTTTGCGTCTGATGGGTAGTATGAAAGCGTCATTTGTACTTTGGCGTGTTCCATTAGCGGTGGTCATTTGCACCTTCGTCACGCCCAATTGATTGTTCGAGTCGACATCTATATATTTGTAACCAAGTTCTTGTCATGCAATCAACAAGATTGCCGTTTTGACGTCGATGTATGAAAATTGTTATACCGATTGATAACCATATTGCTTCTGGTAGGGTGGATTGGCTTCCACTACCTAAGGAAAATGAGAATAGTTAATTATTTCACGAATTTTAATTAATAGTATTTGTTTGTTCCAGTTTATTTGATGTGAATTTAATATATCATCATTGATTTGATGTGACGTTAATATATCATAACTTAACATTCTTTTTAAATAATTTAGATAATATAAAGAAGAAAAGCATGTGTTGCATTTGACACATTTGTTTGACTTACTTGTAGCAGAGACAAAATATATATAATCAGTCAGAAGAGTTTAGATAAAATATTTAAAGTGATAAAACCTCATCCTAATTCGTCGTTATTAATTAAGTCGAAAATCTAAATTATTTTATTTAGTGAGAACAGCAAAATGTTATATCGATATGAATATATGATATGAGGATATGAATATGTGAACACCATTCGATGATTTCGAGTTACGAAGTATATATAGTGTGTACCCGACAAAGGACAAGTTAGGAATTTTTGTTGATATAAAGAAATGCATCATTTATCGCGGACAGCATTCGTCTTCCTTGTATTGACAAGAAGTTTACCGTGCTTCACCAAGGCTATTGTGTCGGGTTCTATTCTTACCTCGGGCGTGACTGAAATATCTGTTTACTTTACCACCGAATCGACGTTTGTCTATCACCGAGCATATCAGGATCAGACCTGAGTGTTTCGAAATATTTTCAAATAACGTTATTTTTAAACTACACGTTAAAGTTATTTCAAAAATAATATATTTGTAAAATAAATGAATTATATTATTGAGTTTTTTCTTGCAAGAATTTATTTATTTTATATAAGAATTAGTTACATTAATTATATTTATATTCATACAAAAATTAATTACTTACATCATATAAGAATTAATTTATTTCCAATTAAATGATTTATTTCTTATTTCATCAAATAAATTATTTCTTGTTTGTTAGAATCGTTATTTGATTTTGATTTCAATAACTGCTTTCCAAGGGACGTCCGAACTTTTCTTGATCACCTATGAAAATGATTGCATCTTCACACTTGAAGAAATTTATGGGGCACTTAAGTGGTACTTAAGTACAACTTGCAAGTATAGCATAGTATTCGCAAGTACCTAATACTTGCAAGTTTTGTAAATGAAAATGTTTAGAAATTTCATGAAATATAGAAGGTTGTTCAATTTCTGAACTTCGAATCAACATTCATTTGTGAATGTGTTCATTGGTTATTTCTAAGAAGTTGAAGAAATAAAGGATAATACTGTCAATTACTAATTAAAACAATGATTGAATGAGAAAGAGTGTGAATTGACAAGTTTTAATTATTTAGAATTGTCTAGCGTGTTTAACGAATCCATCAATAACGTAGTTATTTTCGACGAAATAATGTAATAGAGGAAGAATCGGAAGCTCGATTGAACAGTGCTCTTTTTGAAGTGATTCCTACAAAGTTCATCTTCATGGGAATCGTAATAGCAGTGTGCAAGGGATATAAAAGTTAAAGGCAAGTTCTCAGTCCTGTCAAATTTTAAATCCCATTTAAAACGAGTTCATGGCAATAAAGAATTTGAAAATTTGAAAGATATTAGTGAAAGAAGTTAAAATTATGTGAAAATCATCGACTCGATATAGTTGAAACGGAAACTAAAAACAATAGACGTAAAACTAGTTCTATTCAAAAGCAATTTGAAAATAATCTGGTGTAATTTATAATAACGTCTTTAGTTTTAATAATATTAAAATAAATGCTGTTGAAAATGTTAAATTTCGAAACCTAGTATATAATTTACCAAGACATAATTCACCAAATATTAAATATAAGCATTTTCCCCGAAAAAGTTCAACCAAAGGATTAACCATCAGTTTATGGAATACACAGCAAATATCAAACAGAAACTTTCTTATCCTATGTTATAGATGTTTGGTCAAGGAGAAGAAGATTTTTGGGTATTACATTGGATTGATGCTTCTTCCCTTAGCCTGTCGACGATTCAGTGGATCGCAATTCAAACGAATTCCTGCCATAACACGCAGTAATAAATTATTTTGATTTTCATTGATCATTTTTGTTTTCATTTGAGTATTTTGGTTTCATTGATATTTATTTTTTATGTCATTTTAGAGACAAATTTTCAGTTAATAAATAAATATTATTTTTGTTCTTAAATGATCAATTCCTCAACTTGCTTTTCCCAATTACTGTCATGGTTTCAAATTCCTTTAATTAACCAAATGAGATACATATCGTTAATTGAAATCCAGTTTTTTGCAAAATTTCAAAAAACGGCATTCCAAAAATTCATTTGTAAATTGTTATTTGAAATAAACTTCGGTCTGACCAGGACAGTAAAAGTACCATCCCATGTTCCTTATTTGAGTGTGTATCATCGCTTACAATTATATTATAGACGTTGCGGATAAAATAGGCTCACAGGTAGCAAAGGGAAGAGTGAGACATTGAGTAAAAATAGTAATTTGTTAATCAAGTCGCAGTTAAGTGGATAACTAGTGATTATTATTTACAAGCCATCAAGTTAGTGAGACAAAATAAATTCGTTATTCGAATAGAGGGATTCAGTTCATTTCTCACAACAACGGGCATTCCTTCGAGAAATAGTTAAAGATGGTTAAAAAATGATCACACCAGTCGTTAGTAACCTTAATAATATTTATAGTATAGACTATAAAAATTACTATTGGCATTATTAGTATTGAGATTGGTATTACATTTTACATACATATGATATATAATACCAATAGTCAATATAGTATATCAAATAATCAATTATTTTTAATCAAATCATATTTTTTTATAGACTATCAATTTTTCAACATAAAGAAGTTAATTTTTTTTTAAGTAATTGACCAGCTGTATTGATTAGTGCGAAAAGAAATAATGGAATTCCATTTAACAAATGCATTCTGCTTCATATTTTCTTTACTTTTTCTTTAATAATTTCTTTACTTTTCTTTCATACTTTCTTTCACTAAATTATTCTCACTTCCTCAAAACGGAACAAATTATTTATTTTAGAGATTTTTCGAATAACAAACTTTTATAATACTGTTTCACATGTATGATATGCTTATTAATTACTCTGTACATATAAGAGCCGTATTATTCCAATTATAATTAGAGTAATAATGTTAAGGATATATTGTCAACAGTTAAATTATTTGGTAATTATTCATAATATGAATTTCAATTGAATTAATATATTACCTCTAGATCCATGTTGTTTTCTGACTTGAGGAAATATGGCAGGACTTCTT
Source organism: Tetragonula carbonaria (assembly GCA_032399595.1). Classification (NCBI taxonomy): domain Eukaryota; kingdom Metazoa; phylum Arthropoda; class Insecta; order Hymenoptera; family Apidae; genus Tetragonula; species Tetragonula carbonaria. The sequence continues at coordinate 5,302,254 of JAUCRC010000018.1, read as the reverse complement.
TGTAACTCCAACCACGATTTCCTTCTTCTACCCATTCATCGTAGTCTCTTGGGTTACCACGAACGTACATCATGTAAATGATAGTACTGGAACCACACATCATCTATAAGTATGAGAGTAAATTTTTAAATGTCCATAAACTACAACTGTATTCTTATGTATTCCTATTAATGGAATAAGACTGTAACTATTCCAAGATTCATATACTCTTTAAGATTTATTGTAAATTTCAAGTAATAGTCGTGTTTTATCACATTAACAATATTTGGAAATATCATGTAACATGCGTATAGAAATTCTTCTGTGATAAATGATAGAACTCTTGAGTAACACATGTTGTAGAAACATTAGACAGAGTAATTAATAAGCATATCATACATGTGAAACACTTGAGTATCCAAATATATGTATACGTACTTTATCCCTTTAAAACGGACAACTTCTGTCGAATCTGGATCGACAAGAGTATCGCTCGGGTTGCGTACGATACATCCAAATGACATTGCTGTTTGCTAAAATAGTGGCGAAGCCCGGAATTTCGGTTACTTCTGGTTCTTCTATACCAGCTTCCAATAGTAACAATATCTAAAAATGTAGTGAAGAAGTAAAGCTGTGGAAAAAGAAGTATTTAACATATTTCATTATGAATTGTTACTGTCTAGAAAGTTTGAGAGCAATTATGGGACGAGACTCTCATTTCCAGCAAAATTCTTCCTTAATTCTTAAACGAGTATACTCTGATGTATATGTGTGTAATTTGTGGCACAGTAGATGACAGATTTTAAAAAAAGTTCGAAAAATTTGTATTACGGCACGATGGACCAAGAATTGTGAATCCGATCAGAGGCGGTATATTTTTGAGCGAACAGCGACCGCGTCGGTGAAGTATAGCGAACGAACCTATTCCGATGGGATCGAAAAGTGGACTGCATATTTGTGCCACAATGTAACGTCTGCAACGATGTATTGTCCGTGAGATCTTTACTCTTGCAACGTCTTTAGTGTCTTTATTATTGCAAAGTCTTGTAACGCTTTGTAAAATCTTTCCTTGCTAAAGTCGGACTTGCTTTATACGAATTTGATTGAAAGTGCTGGCCTATCAGTACAAAATGCGGACCGAATAATGGTCTTGACACCGATCTAAAAAGCAGTAGTATTAAAACATCGATAGAACGATCGATGTCAGCCGTTTCTAGAGAACACTATTTATATGCATAACAGGCACGCACGACAGCAGCTGAAAAACAGAACAATAAATGATCGCGTCTCATCTATAGAGCGTGGCGAACAAGAAGACTACTTGCCAGTACCTGATTGACCTATTCAAATATATCTAAATAGGATAATAAATTCTTTTATGTGTACAAGAATCTAACACTCTTCCTACGGGACAATTTTAACAATTAAATTGAATTTTAGAAAATTTTTGAAATTGGAAACAATTCGAAAAATCTGAATCAATCATCCTAAATTCAGATTAAAGTAAAAACATTTGGCCAATAATTTCATTCAGTACATTATTACTATAAACGTATAGAGCGAAGAGATTGTCGTGTTAAACTATGGCAGAACAAAATATCAATTTATAGATTGAAATTCAATTCTGCTGCGTTCATTCGATTATTTCTGTCACTTGCACCTTTCAAGCATCTCAAGTTTTAGCAAATTATAACAAAGGTCTTCTTTCTCGGTTAAACATTATATTAATCGTCCTAATTAGGCGTCGTAATTTTTTTCTTTGATAAATTGAGAATAAAATTAAAATATAAATTGTGGACAATAGCTAGGTTAAGGTTCAAAAACTTCTTTCCAAAAATTTCGAAAGGAATATTGTGGATATATTAATGATATTTTTATGTTATATTGCATTTATAGTTGTTATATATTATATCGCATTTATAGTTGATGCATATATATTCTTGCGTATAACATGAATTTCAAAAGAAGTTGATAATTCTCTCATTTAAAAGTCGAACATTGCCGAAAGCTTCATTGAAGCGGATAAGATCGTCGATAGTTACATACATGCGAATACAAATTAGCATGAAAGTCCGTAGGCTAGTAGTTATCTGGAGTGGATAGTTTCTGTTGAGTTGTGCAACAATCTCACTTACATCTACCGTCCATACCGTATAATTCCTGATTCAACCTGACTATATTATGCATATTATCCTTTACACTTTCTGTAATACATGCTTTTAATATCTTTTCCATAACTCTACAACAAGGACGAATTTATTAGACAACCTAATATTTGCTCATTCTTTCAAATGTTGTATATACCTAAAAACATAAATATCGTAGTTTAATAATAATTGACAATGTTCACATACAATTAGCTTCCAATTTTTTATTTCGCTCAATCTGTTTGCAAGAACAGGTCCGGCTGAACCAGCTCCCACGATAATAAAATCGTATTCGTTCTCTCAGAAATTCGTTTCATATAAATCACAATTTTAATCATAAACTGTAGAATATGTATAAAATTAATAACAATATTAAATATATAATCATTATTATATTGTCTTTCAACTTTTTATAATATTTAGTGACATAGTGAAAAAGAGATGTTTAAAAATAAAAAAAAGTATCAAAACAATCTCAAAGTTAACTCTGCCTCCGAAGAAACTTACACTTCATTTATGGAATTGGGAAAAAATATTTTATCTCGAACTTTTAAGCCATAAATTCTTAAGGAAATTGTTTGCAACTGGATGTATTACGTAATGCGATTCTAGAAAAACGGTCTTAATTGATAAATAGAGAAAGTGTTGATTTCATCAGGATAACGCGAAATCGCATACGTTTTTAGAACTCGAAAAAGTTAATCGTATATCATCTATTGTACGGATTTAGCACCATCTGACTTCACCTTTTTCGATCGTCGTAATAGAAAAAACTTGATATCTGTATTCACTAAGTTAAAATCAGTAAGGTGAAATGTATGTGTCGTAAAAATATGTATAAAATATGTATAAAATACGAAAATATAAAAAAACTGTTTAAAGAGAACGATTTAAGAGATATATAACTTGTCTGTACAACAGCAGGTTTGCGATTGGAAAAGCTTTACTGACATGCCTATACGCATTAGAGAAACATAAACTTTGAACGATAGTTTAAATTCATTATTCACTGGAACACTGACATACATATGCATATACACTCGAATTGCAGTATTAATCACATTTCACATGTTGATAAGTGATTTAATTTGAGTTCTAAAATTAAATCACTATACCACTACGGGTAACAGATACAATTTCATTAAAGCTGTCAGAAAATTTCACTCCAGTATTTATCAATACAGAACAAACGTCCGAATATACGGACGGGAATCAGACATTAAATTTTTCAAGTCTGGACAATATTTTATATATATAATAGATATACGTTTCAACTTGCCTAATCGTCATACCTGTAATCATGCCTTGTATTAAATTTGCTGTTAAGAATTCAAATAAAATAGCTGACGCAAATTTTCGTGTTACAAAAATACAAAAATGCAAATACAAATAAGAAAATGTAAAATACAAAAATACCGTGCTAAAATGTTTTTGCGTGGAAAATGGTCGTTCTGAATTAAAAAAAGCAAAGAGTATCAATGTATTATTACGCATTCACCAAACAATTCTTGACAAACACGGTTTGAAATAATAAAAATAATAAAAATTTTTATGAAAGACAGCATAAAAAAGTGATTGAAATCGAAATTATCAGAAGTACACCATTAAATATGGGATATATGATTATTCACGTTTAAGATATTGAATAATCATATATCCCATATATCCTTAAACAATACGAATGCTGCATGCGATCAATTACTTATAATATGAACAAACTGTAATATTAACGTAGGTGACATTTTTCAATGGATTTTGACAAAAGAATTTTACATTTTGCATTCGAATAGCCTTCTTCAAGAGACGTCATATATAAATCTAATCAACATCTGACTTTCTCTCTTTATAATTTGCTGATAATTATAATGAACTATACGATTGATGTTGTACGATGCAATGTATAGTGGTATAATAGTATCTGAACAGACGCCTAGAGTGAAGACTGAAGTAACAACATAAGAAAAACAAAAGAATTTCAGAAAAAGATATTCTGAAGACAGTTCTGAGTTAATTGGCGCTTAATAACTTACATAATTCAGAATATAAAAATAATAAATATATATATTCATAATTCGCATATCTTATTGCTAAATTTTTATAATTCGCAATCTTACTGCTTTTTACGGAAGTGTAAAAATTGTGGAGAGTGTTATTTTTCCAGGGACTGAAACTTTGTATCATTAACACTTGTATATTATACTTGCTCTGACAGATCTGCAATGCATATTGATGATTGCGTTAAATTTAATCGATATCACATATTCGAAGAATATAATCAACAAAAAATCGTGTTAAATAGCATTTGAATAATTATTTTCAATGCTCATCATTTTGTTCGAAGTGAAGCTACATAAATTATTGGCACAATATGAAGCCGACAACAACAAGAAAATTTGGTCAAGGGCAAAGGTTCAAGGTGCAATTTTCAGTCGCGGAAAATGTTAACTTGAAATATTGCAGAGCCTTAAAGTCTTATTTAATCTATTCAATTTTAAAAATTTGTTTTCATCATTCATAGAATTTTCTGATGCAAACGATAAAGGGAAAGTAGGCTGAAATCAGGTACCATTACCTTTCTAAAACCTTCTATATGTAATCGAAATGAGGCATGATATTCGCGTGGACATTCCGACCTTATTTTACAAATTTCAGAAATAATCAACATCGTAGACTTCCGTACAGATGGAATTAAAAATTTCGGTTCGAAGTATTTCAACGCTTTGTAATTTAAGTATTGTTTTTTAGTATTCTCACATTCAGAAATCCATCCAGATAAATGATATTTGTATTCAATAGTCCTTACAGAATATTCTGGCTTCCTTTTCAACGTTCTATCTCACACTGTAAATATTTAATGTTTAGTAAATGAATGCATTTGGGACAACACCGATTATTTGGCTATAGATCAGAACCAGGTACACTGTTTTGTCTTGTATAGCGTACGTATCTGTGTATAGCGTACGTATTCTTACGTATTTATGTTTCTGATCATTTAATTTAAATTGTTTAATTTAAATTATTCTGTGCGCATCCATGGACAATACCGTTATACCTATAAAGTTATTGCGAAAACTATGGCAACATCGTTAAATACTTGTTGCGAACAGAAGGCTAGGAGCTTGTTGATTTCCAATCCCTGGAGAAGCATCACAATTCATGAAGTAGCCATGTTGTACAATGCTGCATTCTTTAGAGCAGCAGCATAACAATAGAAACTGTTGTCCTACTTGGAATATTTCCTTTTAATCCTGATAATCTATATGCCTCATCGGAAAAACATACAGAGTCTATTAAGTTACAGCAACAAGTGAAAATATCAGAAGAGCAGCATTTGTGAAAGTTTTACCATTATCATCGATAGAAATAGAGTGTTTCCTATCGACATCAACAGATACAGAAGCTATCGTGTTCATATCGAAGGGCGTAGGACCCGTTTCATCGAAAAATGTAGAATCAATACCATCATCATAAGGTATTGACTATATATCAACATTTATATTTTCATTCTAAACAATCCATCTTCATTAACGATATCCTACAATCGAATAACACGAAGATATCCATATCTGAATGCACAGCATTATTTAAAAATTTCTAGAATTAAACGTGCACACTAATTACTTTCAGGAACATCTAGAACATCTAGGTAGAATAAGTGAGTATCTCGAAAACTACAAGTTAAAAATGAATTCGAAAATAACACAGACCATCTCATTCACCAGAAGAAACAGAACCTAGAGGAAAAGTTATAATAAACGAATAAGAAATATCTTGATCTATCAAGACAAATATCTACGGATCATTCCGGAGAGCAATGGAAATAATCCAGAAAACCTAGTATAGACTGCACTCAAAACAGTATACTCATCAATTGCGAGAAGCAGCAAAATAAAATGGAAAATAAAAATCACTGCACGCAAAACATGCATCAGACCAGTAATTGCATGGTCACTATGTCTGGGGAGCTGCAGCGAGGTCGGATATACACAAAATCAAACAATACAAATTACAAAACAAATTACAACAGGATACTCTTTGGCAGAAGCTATGACACTCCAATAAAAGAACTGTATAGATTGGCTAACATACCCACTATCAACGACTTCATGTTACAAACGATTAATCACTCATATAATCTATGTTACGGCAATCTTCTAATGAAAGACATAGGCAACCATGACATCAAAGAAATTCCAACCAATTAATCAAGACATCAAATTCCAGTTAACTATAACATACGATACCTAGAGCATTAGAAATCAGAAGAACAGTTAATGAGACACACAGGTTTTCTCAACGTTTCCTAGCTTTCAAAACACAGAATTATATAATTACATATAACCAGCAACTGCGGAAATATAAACTCATTTTAACGTTCCATAAACGCAGCTTGTAGAGAGAAAGACCATAAGGCACTGCCAGAACTTTAGGAAATTTTAGGAGAAAAGAAAGGCGAGAGCAACTGGACTCTATACGAACTGTCGATCGAGCGAGACGAGCAGGAATACATTATGTATAAATGTAGAATTGCAAAACTGTATAAATTATACATTGTATATATATTCCTCGCACTTCCATTAATATTTCCTTCAAGACTAACAATTTCAGTCAAAATAAAGAGGAAATGAGTTACTGTTAGGGCCAATGGTACGCATCACATATGACATGGAGATGCCACGTATGGATCGTCCAAACTTTTGCATTCAAAATAAGGACCACTCCAGACAAGGCATCCCATATATTTATGCATTCTGAAGTGTGACGAATATTTTCCACAAAACAGGGATCGCCAGGTCGTAAATACGCACTTGAAGGAGTGTGTAAAAAACGGAATAGTTTATTAGCTTTGCTATTGAAAGGTTTTGACAACACTGTAATGTATCTCAAAAATCACATTTCTGATGCGTTCATTTTATTTCCCAACTTACTGTTGTTTAAACGTAGAGTATTCTAAAAAAAACTAGTGATTTTTTACTATGTCGGTAATACAGGTCACGGGCCACGAAAGTCCGTAAGGTTCAATATCTACTCACATACCTCGTCTATGGCCTCGTCTGTGGTTTGAAGCAAAAACAAATATGCACGAAAATCGACCATTCTAGTGAGACTTCGTTCCGTATTGTTACGTTATGATTTATAATAGTTCATTATTATTAAAGCGAACTTATGAAGTAAACTTCTGTTTGCTTTTTCAATATTTCAATATCAAGTAAAATTCATTTAAAAATATATATCCCAACTGTGTGGAAAGAATCAATAGGAAAAAGATTTCAAAATACAGAGTTATAAATTTTAAAATAATAAAATAAATAATTTAAATTAGGTAAATTTTAAATAATTTAAAATAGGTATTCTGTATTGTTATTCTGTTATTTTTTGTCATTTTTATAGTTAATGAATTAGCGTTAGAATAAAGCCTGCAATCACAGAGGAATTATATAGGCCTCATTTGCAGTCTGTGGATTTATAGCATTTCTATTATCCTATGAGTATCGACTAGAAAGTATGTACATCACTATTAGATGGCATTGCAAATCATTTTAAATAATAAATTACAAAACCTAATAAATAGCTCAGTATATTTACTGTGACACTAGAAAATATTAATGATATTAATGTAATTAAACTAGAAGATATTAATGTAATTAATGTAATTTCATATCATACAAATTGGTGTATCTTTAAGAAATTATAATATAATTATGATTTTATACGATAATATACTATATTGTCTGCTTTATTTCAAATATTAAACGAACCTGTAATTCATAATAAATAAGCGATAAGAAATTACAATATTTAAAGGAAAGTTTTTGTCTGTTCTTTTTGTGATAGAATTATTATAGATGTTTTTATTATAGATGTTTTTATTATAGTTTCAGAAGATATCATTTTTGCATATATTGTGATCTGTAAAAATACTATTTAAAATGTAAAATTCCATACTATGTATAATATTTTTCATCATTATAAAATAGAATTTATCATATTTTTAACTTTTTCTTCAAAAAAAGAAATTTAAAATCTTGAAAATTAAGAAATAAATGAACAAGATTAAAATTTCTTTGTAAAATATTACATATATTCTTATATATGTAATTATATTGAGTTAAGCAATAGAAGTGGAAACTATTTTGGAGTTTGTTAATATATGAAAATCAAATCTTTATTAAGTATTTTTCTTCAACTTTTCTATCAACTGGAAAACATTTATCGAGTAATCCGGTAGATAAGGAATTAAGTTACGTGTCTGTTAAAATCAGCATTGATAAATCATTATTTAATCCTTTGAATCCATTAATAAGATCATATCTTCATTTTGATAATAACAAATCAATCACATTCTAGTAATGTATGGCATAAGATTAAGTGAAAAATTTAAAATAATCAACAAATGAACATAAATTTCTAACGAAGGAAAAATAGTTTTTAATATATTAGGGCAACTGTGTTGCAATCAGTGGAAGAAAAAAATATTTTATAAAATTCTGATAATATTTACTGTAATATATTACCTATAATTCTAGGTTTCTATCTTAAAAGATATTTCATTTTGCTTTAAAAGTAAATTATAGTATAATAACAAACATGTTTCATGGAACATTTGTAACTTAATACTTTATCTCCTAATATATCACATTTTGTTTATTATCACTTGACAATTTTAGTAATATTTCTTTACACTGTACAAATATCCAGTTCCATTTATAAAATAACGTTTGAATTTTTATATTTTATGCATTCATTTTGAAATTATGATCATTTGAAGTCAGACAGTTTCAATTTGTCCACATTTTTTTATAACTTCCTTGTTACATTTACCATAAATAACTATGCGTTTATAAAGCCTTAGAACTTATAAAATGAAGTTGCATTAAAATGAAGTCCATTATCAGGAAACTTAATTCTCTAAATCTCATTTAGAAATATTAAAAATAAACAATTATCACAAGAATTCATATAATAATTCAATATTATTGTTTAATTAGAAATTTTAAAAATTGGTAAAATAATTTTATACACATTCGTAGATAGAATTTAATTAGTAATTTTTGAAATAAGTATGCAAGACAATTTAGAATCAATCCATGCGAATTATTCAGAATTATTCAGAATATTAAACAGTCTTTTAAATAAACGTTAAAACTTTGTTCACATACAGAACATTGAATTTGTTAATTTGTATACGATAATCAACTTCATTTAATTTTCGACTCATATAGATACAGATACAGAGTCGTGCATTTTCTATGAAAAATACTGTACTATTTGCACTGATTTAAAAATTTTATATTAATATTAAAACGTGGTGCTAGCAACATAATTATCTTTTTAAGATCAACATTAAAAAATATATTGTTCTGCAAAGTTGATAGTGATAACAAAATTGCAAATTTTTATTGCATTCGTACAAAATTTAAATGTATGAAAATCATATATAGAATGCATTTTTATATAAAAAAAATCTATAACGTAATCCTATAATATTTGGTACATGAAACAATTTTCTCGCGAAGGACTGACTTTTAAATTACATTTTCGAAAATATAAATTTGCATGAAAGTCCGCAGTCTAGTAATGACAAATGATTGATGGCAATGTTAGACTGAGAATTTTTATTCATTCTTAAATTTTTATATATACAGTCAAAGAAATGAAATTTCAAAAAAAATTTAGATTTTATATATTTTTGCATATTATGTACGTAATATTTTGTACATTTTTACGTTTCTCAATTATTTATAATTGCACAAAAATCTCCGGCGTATTAATTACTTTTTTAACACTTTACCGACCGGTAAGCCTATTAATCGGCTATTCACCGCTAATACACGGTCGGTAAAGTGTTAAGTTTCCATTTAAAATTCAAGTTTATTTCTTCTTATATGCTTAAATAAGTAAATTCCATGTTTACCTAATTTTTACGTATTTGAAAAATTCTAAATTGCAAAATTGCACAGAATGTGCATAATAGAAAAAAAAAAAAAAATATATATATATATATATATATATATATATATATAAAATTTTCGAGATAGTAATACTTTCTATAAAATACTTTCTATAAAATTTAGTAAATAAAACAATTTTCCGCGATTCTATTAATCAAATTAATCGATGTATGAACTTGCATAAAAATCCGCAGTCCGCTAATAAGATTGACGTATGTAGCTTAACAAATTTTCATTACAGACACGATGGCCTGTGTATTGATGTTCTGTATTTTTTCTTTCTATGGAAATGAAGACTTTGTCTCTCATTCTTTCGTTGTTATCTGATGTTTTACAAAAGATGTTTTCTCTTTCGTCTATCTTTTTAGGCAACAATTTGTCCTTGTTGGCACCTGGTAATAAACCTTCTTCGCTTTCCTTGCCTAATCTCCACCTTTCTTCCTTTCTACAGCAAGGAGGAGGAGCAAAAAATGGGCTAGAAGAGAAATAAACGGCCTTGACCGACAAATACCAATTTGCCCATATATTTTAACGCTATTTTATTATCACATCGTACTTTTCTCGTATCGTGCGAAAGAATTAACCTGTCTTACTTTCATCGTGTTTAAAATTTATATATAGAGACCGATAGATTTCTCGCGAATATACAGGGTGGCCTGCAATTTGTGATTCTACGTAAAAACGAGCCCGAGAGACAAGAGAATACAATTTTTTCATCGAAGTCTTCATCTTTCGAAAAGATCGTGTTGGAAAATTTATCGACTACACTCGAATTTAGTTAATTCTAAATTTGACAGAAGACGTTGTTCTACGTGTGAAATATAAATAAAAAAACGTGGAATAAAATTTTCTCGCAAGATGCTCCGTTTTCGAGTTTGAATCGAGTTTGAAAATTTCATCGTCAAATTCACGCGTGTTAAATTATTAACAAAACGAATTCAAACGACTCCTTTAAAAAACGAAAAAATTTTATTCTACATTTTTCGTTCGGTATGGAAGTAACGAAATTTCAAGTATAGTTGATGGATTTTCGAATTTCCGGTTTTCTCGAAAACGGAAGCTTTTCGTGGAAAAATTTTATTCTTCCTTTTCGACACATTTTTGCACGTACAATTATTTTCAAGTTGATCACTCTGTGTTCTTCTTCCAATTCGTTAATGCTACTAATTTTTATAATACTACTAATTTTAATAATAGTCATCTTCAAGACGTTCCACAAGTTCAAGGTAAATCTATAATTGAGGTGCGTTTAGTAAACCTGCGATAAATTTGTTTCCTATAATGATATTGTTTAGATGTCCCTTCAATGTGTGTGGAAAATATCAAAAAATTACGGATTTCTATGAAATTTTATTAAATGTTCGTGCATTGAGTAGAAAATAATAACAATGGTATATACAAATGTAATTGAATTATTTCTTGAATTATACTATATCTTGAATTATTTGGATGGACGTATTCAATTTCAATTTCAGATTCGAAATTTAACTAATTAAGTATTGGCCAACCACCTTGACATTTTTTTGTATGCATATATAAATAATGAGACATTTCGACCAATAAACTTTAACATTTTTTCGTTGAACACATTTTATGAAATTATTTCATATATATATATATATATATATGATGTGTCTGCAAGGCAAATATGAAACTTCCTTCTTTAATTAAATTTTCTAAATGTTTGTTGTTAATAAGAAAATATAAGAAAATTTCGTAGAATAATTTACACTTTTTTCAGCAAATTATATGACAAAATTATAGGAATTCTCAATTTGATTTACATTGTATATTTAGCGAAATTAACTTTATTTTCGATTTTTTTTTCGTATTATCGAAAATCATTTCACTGACAATCAGTTGAACTAAAATTTCATTGAACGAAACAATTCATGTAATATATCAAGCACATAATGTATAATAAAATTGAGCTTCGACTGATATCATTGAATATTTAGAAACACAAAAATTTGTCTTATATTATTTAATTTTGGAACTTTTGATTCAACTGAATTTCATTCACGAATCTCTATTAGAAAAAAATATAAAATACGAAATGAAATTTTCGTGATGTAATACAAATAATTATACTGTAGTCACCTATGGTACCCACGATATCATTAATAATTATTAATATTTAACGATCTTGCTTAATTTCCATTGGATGATATGTATGAATATATATTGAATGTATAATTATAAATGTATATTAAATACATTAAATATATAATTTTATAAATCGAAATATATTTTAATTAATATATATATATATATATATATATAGATCTATTTTTTATATGGTTTAAAGCCATAAGTTTAAAACTATTTTTGTTATATGTAGTCACTTTTGATGAAAGAAGATTCAAGAATGAGAAGGTTATTATGTAACATTTCCAATCATGACATCTGATATTTAGATTATTGAAATTAAATGATCAATAAAGTTTGGCACAGTAATGAAAATTTTAAACATTTTGATGCACACTTTATAATCAAATCTTTTATTATAATTTAATCTTATCATTTCATTCACATATAATCACGTGTGTACATATATGTTTTACTATTAAATTTTATAATAATATTTAGTTATAATGTATTGTATATATTTACGACTTATTAATATGAATAATATATATACATATAACATTTATATATTTATTAATAAATCATATATATATATATATATATATATATATATACTATTGTGCAATATGTATAATTAATAAATATATTATTACATTGCTATTATACATATAATTTAAATAATTTTCATTACTCAGAAGTTAGACAAGACAATGAAGTTAAAGATATATTGGGAACATATTTTATTATGCTATAAATAGTCAAAAGATACAATAATATACGTAGTTACATAAGCGATCGATTTAGGTAACGTGGAAATGTCAAATTTATGAATAAATTTTGCAGACTCCTCTTTCCTTCTCCAATGAGTCCTTGTCAGAGTGAGCTGTCTCTTTCTTTTCCATGTTTAATCACCTTTTTTCTCCTTGTTCATCTTCAAACTGTAGCCTCTCCTTTTTTTTCGAATATTCGGGGAAAGTAGTGTCCAGAGTTTCGTATAAAAGCGCATTCACGTTACACAGGTATCACATTTGGAAACATAGTTTTCGTTCCATTGGTTTTGTGGCTCTGGTGATAACTGCCTACAGTCGTTTAAAATGAAATTTCTCGTGAGTTTCACATTTTTCTATTCTTTGACTATATTAATATTCAAGTGGTAATCGCAAGGTAACAGATCACTGTGAGAAATTTACAAAAATCGAAGACATCTAAGTTTATTTCGCATTTTTTTCCGATAGAGATTTACTTGTATTCGAAAATATTGAAACTCTTTCTGTTCGCAAATTGAATTTATTTCGTGTATTGCCATATATATTTTACAGTTTCGAAGACACCTCAATGTTTTTCAAATGCCTTCGAATTATGTTTGATCGAAGATTTTTTACCAATTAATATAATACCAATATTAGATTAATAATATTAATGCCGGACTAAAATTTTTATAACTAATTAATATTACCGAGAATGATGATTCAAAAATATAATACTTCGGTAGAAAATAGCATTAATCATAAGCACTTAATTTTCTTCATATCAAGAACATTACGTTTAACAAATTTTCTATAAATCCATGGAAAGTCCGCAGTCTAGTTACAACACTAAATCGAGTAATGTGAAATGTAAATTTTCATGGTTTCTAATTTCTAACGATACCAATTAGGGGTGAATTCTTCTGTCTCATTTCGGCCATTTTCGACACACTTGTATTTTCTCTGAACGTTAAACAGTGTCTCAAATCTAAACGAATAATATATACGAAACATCTAAACGATAATAAACGATATACAGACGAAAGCAATTCTCGTTAGTATATGAGTTTCATGATTTCTCGATGAAATTTCACGTTGAACATCTGAACATTCTTCGTGTTTGCAATATTGAGGACAGAAAGAAATATAAAAATTCGAGAGTTAATTATCCAAATATTCATTTTTATTTTATCGGCTGTTAAAGCTAAGAACGATTTTAGTATTTACAATGAAGTATCAATTTTGTGCAACTCGATAATGCGATTATTTGTAAATATTGTATTTATAAATGCATTTGCGAGAGTTTTGGTAGTCTCGATCGTGAGCGAGTGTTTTGTTGAAAAAGAATTTGATAATTACTTAGAAAACATCGCCGATTTCAATGGCCTTGAAATATCAGTTGTCAATATCATCGTTCTAGAAACAACTTTCCCTTATACGTGTTACTCTTCACGTTTCGGCCTTAGTTTTCGAGATATATGTGCGTGTAGAAAATCTTCGGGCGAAATTTTCAAAACCTTATCATTTTTCAAGATAGCTTCGTTTTATAATAAAAACGATATCTACGAAATGAATTTCTGGCGACTCGAGAGTCAATCGTTTGGACTTCTTTGTGATAGACGACATCGATTTGATAAAAATCATTTGGAAATCTGGTCACCGAATCTGCGATGAAAACGTTTCTATATTATTGTTGAAAAGATTAAATAAAATATACCGTAACGTATTATTACTACAGGTTAAATTAATGTTAAAAATTAAATTATATTATTAAAATAAATTATATAATATTATAATAATAATATAATATTAAATTAATATTCAATAGTAATAATATTATATAATAATATAACATTAAAAAATCAAATTATATCATTAAAGGTTAGATAAAATTATTTTTTATCGTTTAAGTTTTTCTTATTTTTCAGTAAAAAAATACCAAATTTCAGTAGAAATTGAAAAAGAATTAGAAATGTAAAGAATTTATAGAGATCGAATTTATAAACAAAAATCTGTTGTTTCTCACCAGATTTCACGTGTCTATAATTCACAAATTCATGTCATTTAATTCATATATCATCATGTATGTACATATAGATAAATATGTATCGATTTTTAATTAATATAAAGTTTAGCTCTCCGTAAAACTGATTTCATATATAATATCTATAATCTCCTCTCTTTTATATAATATCATAATCAACTTGTACTATTTACATCTATAAAATTTTATTTTATATTTACATTTATAAATCAATGTTAAAAATTTTTATGCTGGTCTGACATAAATATGCGTATATCAAGTTTTTAGTTAAATAATATAAATTTTTCATGAAGCTAATTCTGTATAATGTATTAATACGTTTTACGAGTAATTTGTATTTATAAATTTATAACTTGGATATAAATTTAATGTTAGTACATTACAAAGTTCATCACATATAAAAAGTTCATATACATACTACATAATACATAAGACAGATATAACGTATAATATATATAAATGAATACAACAATTATATATTTACATTTACAAATTATTTCACGAACAACATTATACTTAATATGAATTACATAATTGATTAAGAAAATTTCACATTAGTCCGGCATAAATAAGCATACAACGTACTCACCAGCAATATTATCCATATTTATAAATTTAAATATTTAAATAAAAATATTTATAAATTTATATTTAAAATTTATTTAATATTATCCATATTTATAAATTTATATTTAAATAAATTGCAAAGTTAATATACTACCTGCGATTGGAATATAGTTTTCATTCAACAAACATGTGACATACAATACATAATACACAAGACAGAAATACCTAGTAATATTTATATTTATAAATTGTCCCATGAGTATTATTATTGTATTTACAACTAACATATTGCACGTTTGTTTGCAGGTGGTAATGTTCTTAGCCGCGGCCTCGGCTGATGTGCTTCGTCAACCAACAATCCTCAAACAGTCCCAGGATATTTCCTCCGACGGGTCCTATTCTTACTCTTACGAGACAGAGAATGGTATATATCACTCTGAAAATGGTACACCGGTAGCTACTGATGCAAGGAGCGCGCCTGCTGTAGTTACCAGCGGACAGTATCAATACACATCCCCCGATGGTACACCAGTCAGAGTGGCCTACGTTGCCGACCACAATGGATTCCAACCGCAGGGCGAGCATATTCCAGCTGTACCCCTGTTGATTCAAAGGGCCCTCGAGTACATCAGAACGCACCCGCCACAGCCGGAACAATCGAATCTTTGAATTTCACTTTAGCATTGTGCGTTCGCGTTCTTCGCGTTGCCATAAGTGAAATTGTAATTTGTACATAACAGACATATACGACATATACGAAATAAACGTTTGTTAAAAATATCTTGCGACGAAGATGTTTCTCATTTCGCCGTTCTTGAAATA
The DNA here is from genome assembly GCA_032399595.1 of Tetragonula carbonaria. NCBI lineage: Eukaryota > Metazoa > Arthropoda > Insecta > Hymenoptera > Apidae > Tetragonula > Tetragonula carbonaria. Next base: position 5,285,909 of record JAUCRC010000018.1, on the reverse strand, counting down.
AACGTGCAATATGTTAGTTGTAAATACAATAATACTCATGGGATAATTTATAAATATTATAAATATATTTAGCGACGAGCATCAATTAGTGATACTATTCGTGCTCCATTTAATATGATATATTATAAAGCATGATATAATATTAACATGATATATTATGAAGCATGACATAACGTTAACATGATATATTTTAAAACATGATATAATATTAACACTAGAACTACCACACCAGTCAAAATGCCTGGTTTTACAATTTTACTTTAAAATTTTTATTTCATGTTACAATTTTTTCCCCCACAATGATGCCAATGACTTTTACAGTGATAACTAAAGAAATAATATAATGAATTTCATTTTATTTTTATTTATTAGAAATCAAAATAATTTTGGTAGAAATAACTTTGTCTTAACTGTCGGTAGTTCTAGTGTTAATACATATTCTGTAATATTTTTTTTTTTTTCCAAAAGAAAACTCGTGATCTGTGGTCTTTCCGTATCGAGTATTAATTGTCGAAGATATTCCTTAATTATTGATATTGAATTGATCTTTGGCTATAGTTCTAATTTTTTTTAATATGGAGTATTAATATCGAAGATATTATTTAATTGCAGTTGAATTGTAGCTGTAACACCATGATCACAGGGATTATTGTTAATAAAATTCTAATTTAATTTAACTTAATATAATATGAAATATAGAGTTATACAATGTATAAATATGATAATTTATTTAATATAATGTATACATAAAGTTAGAAGCTTTGTTCAAGCTTGTAATAACATATAATTATAATCATAATTATATAAAAACAATTAAAATTATATTGTAATATTTACATATATAATCATACATATATTATTTATATTTCCAATTACATTTAACACGATATATAATATAATATGTAATGTGACAGATAATTAAATAAATTAAACAAATCTTCTAACTTTATATACAGATATAAATTTCACGTTGCAATGAAATTCAAGAAAAAAGAAGGGATCATTATACTTTTTCGACGTAAAAATATTTCTTGATATTACAAATAACTTGTTATTTAAAAATGTACAATTTCCGATATTATTCCGATCATTTCCGTGCGTCGAAATATTTAAACAAAAAAAAGAGAAAAGTTAATGTTAAATATATACTAAATAATTTAAATTAATATATATAATAATTTAATTAATATAATAATATTAATATATATATATATATAATTAATATTATATAAATATAATTAAATTAATATATATAATTTAAATTAATACACTAGCATAAAGTAATAATAATGAATATATTGCTGGTGAAGAAAAAGTAAAAAGAAAATCCATAGTGGATCTAGTCAGGTAAAAAGAAACTCTTCAATTTGAATTTCCACGATTTTCGAGGACAAAAGCTATCCCAATATCTAAATTGAATTTAGAATAACCATATATTCACTGACAACGTGAATAAAACAAGCTGTTCACCGTGCATTTATACGAACGTTTATATATCGATGAAATATAATCTTCCGTCATCGTTCGAACAATAAGAGAAGCGACTATGTTTCATAATAGCAACGGGATCTTTTAATACTGCGATGCAGTAAATAATGACGAGCGTTGATCCGAGGGCGAATTATGCTCTTCTTAGCTAATACTAAGCTGAGCACAGCATAACTGAGAGGTCATATCACGCCTCAGAATGAGATTTGTGGTTTCTCGACCCACCCATCTTCATCTGATGAACAATACAGATAATCGATAGTCTGACGTTTACATTCCTTTGCAATGTTCCCTTGCATGTATAATGCTTCTCTGGCAAATGAAATGTTTAGGGTGGGGAATTTTTACTATGCTACGTGCGTTCGAAACGAAAGTACGTGCGTGATTGTGTCACGATCCACGACACCTAAATGGAATCACCTAAATGGTCGAAATTTTTTCTGCAGATGTAAAACAGTGTACTGCCAGAGATTTGAATAATTTCCCGTAAAATTGCATGTTGCAAAGTGTTTGAATGTATCACAGGGGTCGAAAATTTTTATGAAAAAAGTCAGCAACTGAAATTTGTTCGTTATTTTATGTTACGCGAATATCAATCTAGGAATGTAAATTTTCTAAAAAGAACACACGTGATTAAGAAGTTGAATAATAATTTTGGTTATAAATAATAATTGTTCGTTTCTCGTTATCGATGAGGAAAACTGCGAAAAATTTCGATTCCTCATAATAGTGAAAAATATTATTTCTTTCGTAACATAGAATCGTTACTATTTACTCGCATTAATGTACGAACACTAAATATTGAGACTGCTATAATTTCGTAAAAAAAGAAATTCGTACAATAATAAACCAATAATAAATTTTTTTTTTTCAGAATTTCGAAACGTGATATTCCCTGATGTTCTTTTCCTGTTAGTATTAATATGTCTATATTATATTCGTATAATTTATATATTATACTTATTTTAATTTTTTTTAGAAGACGTAGCATATTAACATTACGAAAAAAGAATGTGAAGGAATTTTCAAAGTACTGGTTTCGAGCTTTAAATTTTCTAAATTTCTAAACTTTGAACTTTCGTAATTTTTTATTTAACAGTAAATAAATTAGTGTTGTACCAAACTGGTCGTACTTCGTAATTATATGTATAACATTGCTCACAAGCACAATAAGCAAATATTGCACAATTATAATCCGAGTGGAATCAGATTTTTTTTTTTAATTTCAGCTTCAGTTTAATGGTTCGATTCAGTTTCTATTGGAATGATCGCCAATTTATTAGTCGATTCAACAATTACAGGTCTATTCTAGTCCCTATCGGTTATCATCTAATTGTGAAACAGACCTGCAACATTCATTGTTATCATGCCTGTGTAAATCTTTATTTCGTTCACCTTCTTTGTAAATAAGGGTCCTGCTGGAACGCAAGATGATTTAGGTTAATCTTCGGATCGAAGTGGCGTAATTATGAAACTAGATGAAGAGATACATTTATTCTGACTTTCCAATTCCTTTCTGAAGATGTTTGTGATTATTAAGAGCATAAAAATTCTGTGTGAAACACACAGCATATTATGCGTAATAAATTCAATTTCTTTTGTACAGAAATAAGAACAATATATCCATTATTCTAGAATTTGTTTACTTTATTTAAAAGAAAAAAATTTTTCACACTCCGCGTTGCCATTTTGTAGTTTTTCTCAATGTCATCATTTTATTTTTCTTCTTTTAATTATACACTCGTAAATTACGTAAATTAAAAAAAAATATATATTTTGTGTAATTGAACAAGTTTAATTCTAACACTTCTCTCCTTTTTTTTCAGTACCAGACGATCATGTGCAAAATGAATTTTGCAGTAAAAAAATATCAAAATAAATGAGAGATTCTATTACTTCAATTGCTTCTAAGCATATTTTATAAAATTTACAAATTTATATGCATAGTTACGTACAATTATAATAATATAATAATTATCTGATATATTATATAGAGTATATATAATATAATAATATATTTAAAAACATAATTATAATAACGTAGTCACTATTTCATAAAACAATAAATTTGGGCTCATTTTGAAGCAAACGAACGAATCCAATATTGTTGTACGATTTTCCTTTTTTTCGAAATTGTAACCGTTTTGAGCGTTTAGTGTGAGAAACTATATCTGCAAAAAAGATGAGTAGATTGCGAATTATTTTATAAACAAAACTTCCTACGAAAATTTCTGCACGTGTTTAATTTTTCATTCTCGAAATGTCGAGAATCGAATGTATTCTTCTTTTTTTTTTTTTGATTACCTAATAAATAATATTTATAGTTGTTTAGATATTTTAGACACTTCCAATTACCAACACTATTCGAATTCTTTTTTGAAAATTTTGTTCTACGTAAAATTATAGTCACTATATGTAGTCGTATATGAGTCACTATGATTTGGAACTATTCATCTTTTGTGAAACAGATACATTAGAGACTATTCTCTGAGATGAAAAACCGAGTGAATTGCATACGTAGAATGAAAGATTATGCAGAGGCTCGGATCTATTGAAATATAAATGTTAGTGTAATAATGTCGACGATAAAACGTGTAACTGCCACGCCGTAAGCCAGTGATAAAGTATCGAATTATCATAGAATTTGATATATCTTGGAAGCGGATTAAACTGTTGAGCAACAACTATGATTTCAGTGGCTTTCTGTGACTTGAAATATGTGTGTCGAATCTTTCTTACCTAAACAGGTTTAATAACTACGTGTATAATTAATATAAAATGAATCATGAACCAGTTGTCTATTATTTAATTCACAGTTTTAGATTTGATTTGCTTTTTGTTATCTTCATCTATTTGCATAGCAATTTATTATATAGATTTAATTTGCATTAAAAGTAATTAGATGTGACATTTTAATTTTAGATTTAATATCACAATATAAATGAAAATAAATAAATGAATAAACAAATAATCATTACCATTCATTCTTCATCATCATTGTATCGTTGTGTTTAATTGAAAAATTAAATTCAATATATTATATATTATTATTTAAAATTCAATAAAATTGTTGCATTACTTGAAATAAATTTAATATATTATATATTATTATTTCAAAATTCAATTGAACTGTCACATTACTTTTGTAAATGTGTTTATCAAATGTGGTAAAAAATGAGATAAATAATCATTATTATTTCCTCGTTAAATCATCACCATCATATCTTTAAATGCAAATAAAGAAATTGAATGTAATATCATTAAATAATTAAATTAAATAAAATTGTATTGAATTAAATTGTTACATCTGATTACTTTTATAGACGTGTTGATTTCTTTGTTAGTACATATGGAAATTAACTTTTTATATATTTACGTACGTGCCACATATTACACTTTAATATACTACACATTTGCCTAATATATTTACGTTAAAAATTTGCACGATCGATTTTGTACAGGAATTACAAGAAGTACTTGATAATAATTTAAAAAACGGTTAATAATATTCTAAACAATCTAAAAATATTCTGAAGACAATAATAATTAAAGACTGCGGATACACGTGAAATATATAAATTATGTAAATACATATGACAAATATATAGATATTTGTGATTAACATATTATCTAATAAAAGGGAATTCAACAATTCGTGCATAATTGACATTACAATAAATCATTATTATTATATATTATTGTACATTATATAAATTATTATTATTACCACTTATAAATTATTACAATATATAGTCTTTATTTATAATAGTTACTTATTGACATTTGTTAGTTGACAAGACCAACTTGTTAATATTAAAATGTTGAAACACAACGTTCTAAATTATAAAAATGTATATTTGTCTTTTTTTTTTTTACCATGCACATAATCATCGATAATAGCAATTAAATATAGTCAGATAAATATGAAAAGAAATCCAACACAAAATACGTAAATGTTTCTTTTTTAATTCAAGTACGCAAAATATATTCTCGCGTAAAAGACATTCGCGATCTAATAATAATATTCGAAAGTATTCGAAGAATCAAGATTTAAGAATCTTAACACTTTACCGACCAGTAGTCTATTAATCGGCTACTAGTTATCGCTATCGGTCGGTAAAGTATTGATATCGTATAATAATATGTTTACATATTTTAACACTTTAGCCTATTAATCGTCTATTACTTACCGCTACTATTTATCGCTATCGGTCGGTAAAGTATTGATATCGTATAATAATATGTTTATATATTTTAACACTTTACCGACCGGTAATATCGTATATATACAAATATATTATTACCTGATATTAACACTTTACCGACCGGTAATATCGTATATATACAAATTTATTATTACATGATATTAACACTTTACCGACCGGTAGCCTATTAATCGTCTATTACTTACCGCTACTATTTATCGCTATCGGTCGGTAAAGTATTGATATCGTATAATAATATGTTTATATATTTTAACACTTTACCGACCGGTAATATCGTATATATACAAATATATTATTACATGATATTAACACGTTACCGACCGGTAATATCGTATATATACAAATATATTATTACACGATATTAACACTTTACCGATCGGTAGCCTATTAATCGTCTATTACTTACGGCTACTATTTATAGCTATCGGTCGGTAAAGTGTTAACAGCTTAGATTTAACTTAAACTAACTTAACTAACTTAGATTTAACTAACATTTTAACATTTGACTTTTCCAATCGTCATTGAAAATAAGACTCGAATAATCTAAAGGTACGACGAGGAGCGTCTCTCGTTGCAACGAGAACAATCTGATCTTTAGAATCCATTCACCTTCGTCGACGCGAATCTATTAATTTCCAACGAATTATGAACATCGCACAATCAACATCTGGTTGCGTTACTACACGTGCCACACAGTCTGAATTGGAAACGAATGGCACCGGTGCCACTGGGGCCAGACAGTGACAGTGGCTAGGTAAATAGGTAAACGGCTGTCGGTTAGACAACTCGAATCGATTCAGCAAAATCTCTCCGCAGGGAAGAAGATCTCGCGGAGAAACGTGGAATAAACGATAAAACGGGAATCAGCGTCAGTGTTCGCCAGCCCAGGGAGTGTCGCAAGGATCGACCCGATGCCTGTGCAGCGAATCGTTGCATTGTGCATCCTGCTCGTAACAGGGCAACCAGTGAAAGGAATACGCCCTGTGATGATCCGTGGCAAATCCGGCGATCTGAATCTTGCGGCGAGGTCGCCTCGCTCCATGTCTTACCGGCACCACATTACCGACTGGCCGATTTAATAACGCTTATTTGACGGCCGCTTATTTGCATTTGCGTGTGCGCGCGCGTGTGTGCGTGTTCATCCTGTTGGAAATTCAGCTGCATAGCTTATTGAATGAGAATGATCGTTGCTTTGGCGAAATACGCGAGAACGCGAGTCAGACGGTATAATAACTATAAAATAAGCATGCATGTCGTATGATAATTGGGGAAAACGAGAAAACTTCTGAAATGTTAATAAGGAAATAATGTCAGGCGAAAAGGGAAAGAGGATTATATACGTTTTTCTCGCATGATCATTCGGACGGTTTTACGAAATTATTCAATTATTTAAAGTACATTTAAATTGTTACATTTACAAGTGCATTTAAATTAGCACAGGAAATTATTTAAAGTACAATGGATAGAACGGATTCCCTTCGATTTCGTTTTTACATAGGTATTGATGAAAAGTATATAAATAAAATGGTCCCTCGAATTTTTCGCGTTACGATCACACAATCTAAACTTTCACAGACTCCATAATATCTTCAGTTTAAGTTTAATTAATTAATCGAGTTTGATTATCTTATCATTTCGCCGATTATTCATTATCTTGTTGTAACTTGCTGTAATTACTTGTTAATTTTTATCTTTCTTTAGAAGATTAAATGTGAAACTTAATCCAAGAATAATAATAAGAACTTCTTCGTGTTTTCTTCAGATTTCTTCTTCTCTTAATTTTTTGGAGTAATGTATTTACGTTGATACGGGATTTCTTCGAACTTGAGATGTTTTCTAATTTTCTAATTTTTATACATGTTGTTATTTTCTGTCTCTAAATAAACGTGTCATTTTAAATTTATAAATTTTCTAGAAAAATATATATATTTCAATTGAAAATGGCCGTTAATGGAAGTTAAGTATGCCAATTCATGAAATTGACGAATGAATATACCATATTGAACATGTTTTTATACAGATTCTTTTGATATTAAAACAACTGCGTATCAAATTATTTCACATACACGCGAATCATTATAATTTAATGATAATAATCATTATAATTTAATGATAATAATCAGAATAAATAGATCTGTACGATTTAAACAGAAATCAACGTCAATTTGGACGAAAATTCTGGCTTTTTATTGCTTAATTGCAATTATAAAGAATGATCTGAAAAATCTGTGATCTACCATATCGACGGATTTAGTTCTTCTAAAAATAGATATGAAACTTGAAAATGCAAATAATTAGACAGAAGAAAAACGTTCGTTGATCAAAAATAAAAATATATCAAGCTTTTAAGAAAACTTCACTGTGTCCAAATGTTTATGTATGATGGTATATGTAAAGTTCATAAAACATATTTGTTTATTCATTTCTTTTACATCTTATTGCGTGTACAAAAAATAAGTAACATTTTTTGAGGCAAAAATCATTTTTACTTAAATGACAACCAATTATCGATAAATATTAATAAATAAAGAAGTCTTTTTAAGAAATAAAACAATTCAAAAGTATTATGATAGCTTTTATTTATTATTTCGATTAAAAATAAAATTAACAATAATTAAATATAGTAAAAAAAAAGTTAGTTAATTATCAATAGAGTGTGGATTTTTATCCATTTATGCGAAATTTAAAAATTTAATAAAGCACGGAATTCATGTAATATAGAAAATTATTATTAATAAACTTACATGAAAATAAATCTCTATTTAAGCTTAATTTCAATAACTGCGTTCAGAAGAATCTGAATTTGTATAAATTTTTTGCATGAATTTGTATAAAATTTCGCAATTTAATTATCAGTAACCAAAATTAATTTGTTACTAGTTTTTAATCATTTATGATGGTAGTATTTTATATTTACTAATATATTATATAACGTTTATCATCAAACTGCAAATTTTTATGCAAACCCGTATTTTTGAGAATATATGAAATGAACATACTTGAAAAAATGTAACTTTGAAAGAGAAAATTGTTCTACACGCTGAATTTTATAAAAAGAAAAAACGCTGATATGTATCTTTCTACATATGTGCATTTTCTGCACATTTTAAAATTTCCTATAAATGCATAAAAATACATAGTCTAGTTATTTATATTGATTTATAATGATTATTCGTAAATAAGTATTCAGATATATAATAGTTAAAGGTAATAACTTCTAAAATTTGTTTTTAAAACAGTTATGATAAATTGCAAGTATACAAATATTACATGCATATAAATATTAAATAGATAATTAAAAATATGTTTGAATTGTTCAATAAAATGTCAAGTTCTAAAGAAAGTTAATCTATCTTCTAATTTTCAACATGGTCATCTTTGTTATATGTCTTTTTTTGAAGAAACAGTTTCCTTTTAAAATTCTCTTCTAGAGAAGGGAAAAAATATGCTAATGTTAAATTAGGTCTATATTACAACTAGAGTAGTTATTATTTAACCTCTATTAAAATAAGATTTATATGTCTTGGAAGTAATAATTTATTATTATAATAATTGTAAACGATAATTTAGTTACATTTTCTAAATAATAAGATATCCTAAATTATAAGATAAATAAGAAGATATCCTTATGCTATATTTTCTTGTAAAATTCTAAAGAATGTACCAAAATTTTACTTATGACTTGGGTATCCTAACTTGTATACTTATTTTTATCTTTCCTTTAGAATTATCTTATTTCTGAAATCATTCTTTGATAATTATATAGTCTTCAAATTACATTATATCATTTATATTATTGTATTATTTAATTGTTACATCATTATAATTATATTTTATCACTATACAATTGTATTTCATAATATTTTCAAGGAAGCATCCAAAGATCAAGAAAAAGATATTCATTGTCCAATAATAGAGCAATAATCAATGAAATTCTACGACGAACGTATTATGTTCACAATTTACACATGTATAAAACAAAAAGCAATCAATAGACAGCAAACCAATATATTATTATAAAACACAGATATAATAGGAACAAACAATATAATATAATAGGAATAATCAATTTTCAGAATTTCAATTTTGAGAATACAAAAGATATTTTATAGATATCTGAATGATATTTATAAAATGGTCAATATCCTGCAGGAATTATTTTGCCTCAAGGATTGCTTCTTTTCGAAGTTTTCAAGGTTGTTCTTTTTCAAACAGCTACACATGACAGCACGGTGGAAAAGTGAAAACACTTTTCTTCTCGAGAAAGCCTATAAATTGTCATAGTATGCAGAAACAATGGATTTTAAAGATTAAAGCCTCTAACATTTAATGTGCGAATTTTTTTCTCGCCATTTCATTGAACTTTGAATATCAAGCAACGAAAATTAAAATTAAAGCAATGCTAATTTCTTTTCTCTCGTCGTTGAATTCGTTCAGAATTTTCAACAAAAATCAAACAAACAGATTTAAACAACGCTCGTTGAAATGGTATAAAAACGCTTCTTGAAACTGAGTTTTACAAAACACGAAGAAACTATGTCGACTAGGCAATGTTCGAATTCGAGTATTATCGAATAACATATTATTCACAAAACTCTGTATATTTTTCGTCACGTGTATGCATGTTTGTCATACATATTCACACATTTTCTGAACATAAGCTTTTTGCATGTTTTATGTGGACGTACAAGAATAAGTCTAGTCTAGTTATAAAATTACAAAGATAGAATTATGGGATACATATTATTATGTATTTAAAAACAGATATACAATATGAAAAATTGTCAATAATTCAAACTTTGTAAAAAGAGAAAAAAAAGTCACATAACAGTTCAACAATTCTCAGTTTAAAGGTTAGGACCTCTACTTCCACTAATTTTGAAGATAATCTTACATCATCCTCAGCGAGTGGAAAAGTGAAGATACTTTTCTTTCTCTCGGAAATCATAAAAATTCAAATGTCTCTAAAAGCAACGAAAAAATTCTTTTTCATAATTGGATCTTAGAAACTGAAATCTCTTCTTTAAGAATAATCTGCAATCATTTTTCACTATCTCGTCGAACTTAAGACTCTAATAAAACTTTTAATTGAAATTAAAACCAATGAAATACTGGAATTTCTTTTGATTTTCGTCATTTTTAATGTTCATAATTCAATAAAATGTTTGAAAAGAAGTCGTTGCGCGCAAATATAAGTGTTTTCTATATTTGCAAGATAATTTTAACAGTAATTAACAATGATAATTTAATAACAATAATATTTATATTAGCAGTAGTAATAATGATAACTTAATTTCGGTAATTTATCCTATCTTTTCGCGCATCTGAACGTTTAAAATGCACAAGAAAAAATCTACAAGAATATATTCGAAGTCTACAAAATTTTTCTACAATATATATTCGACATTTTCTACCTAAGATAATTCTAAATAATAAAATATATCTCAACATACACTCGCGTGAATAATCCGCGAGTCTCTAGGTCGTCGTAATCGTAACACGTCCGATTTATAACTATATTCTCAAAAAAATTTGCACGAGAAATCCGTGCGAATCATACTCGCGAGTAAACACAATCGTTTACCCTACTTGCGAATTATACGACACAGTTAATACATATTCGTTTCCCCTTCGACTTGTTTGAATGAGTGGCGGGGCGGGAAGGAAGTAGAAGCACAGGACTGTGGCGACTATAAAGCCTCATGGTGATCCGTTGAATGTCGTACTTCTAGGAACTAGCAGGATAGGCACGAGCTCTTGTCACGTGCATTTACGAAAATCATAGTGGACCGTGGAATCGAGTATTACCACATTACCCCGAGGGAATCGGCGGACATAATCTTCCACGGATTTTCAACACCTTTGCAAAGTTCGCACGGTCATCATGAAGATTTTCGTGAGTGCTATTATTCTGTTTCCACTGTTCGATCGTCAACGAAAATACCAAAATAGCGGCCAATTTTAGAAATTTCGTAGATACGAAAGAGTGTATTTTTTGATTTCTTTTTTTTTTTTTTTTGTAAATACAACACAAGGAAGCTTTAATTTTTGTCATTCTTTTTTTATATTCATAATTCAATGAAATGAGTTGAAAAGAAGTCGTTGCGCGCAAATATAAGTGTTTTCTATATTTGCAAGATAATTTTAACAGTAATTAATAATAATAGTAATAATAATAATAATTTAATAACAATAATATTTACAATTAACAATAATAGCAATAGTAATGATGATAATTTAATTTCGGTAATTTTTCAGTAGTAACAATTTATCCTATTTTTCATTCATATTAATCGCAGATCGTTCCAATCTGTAATTTTTTGTATTCGAAAGATCTCCTATTTTTTTCTTTTTCTTTTTTTTTTTTTGTACTTTATCTTTAATCTGCTTGATGGGAATTTTATACTTTTTTAGTTCTAAATGTTGAGATAACGCGATTTTCACGATCGATTTCAGATTTTCTTTTTTGTAATTGCTTGAAAGATACGGGTATTTTTTTTTTTTTTGTTGGTTAAAATTAACATCGATCTATTTATTTACAAAGTTAAAAAAGTCGAATTATTTTGTCTGTTTGTTTATCTAGAACTCTACGTATTTTTAATTATTTACTAGCTAAATTATAGTGATTTGTAAATAGAATATTTCGATAGGCTGGTCATTTGGACATCTTTGCAAACAAATTTTTAATTTCGAATTCGTGCAATGCAATTTAAAACATTGAATTTTTATAGAAAATTACTTTTTTGCATATGAAAATATTATTGTTATAATTATTAGAATTATTTTGCGTAGCAAACACTACAATTTGGACAATTCATAGCACGAATTGCTCTGTGTAATTTTGCATTTGAAAATTTTCTATAAATGTACTGAGAATCTGCACTCTATTTATAAATACCATGAGAGAGAATTTTGAAAATATTGAAATTTCCTTATTGGAAATTGGAAAATGGAACATGGATGCATACAGTGAATTAGTATGCAAACGATGTGAAATGTTCACACAAGAGTATTTGTACAAAGTAAATTTTTACATGTACAAATACATTGAACATGATTAATATAATGCCTACGACGAGATAAAATGATTAAACTCGTCCTTGCTTCTAAAATTCTCAAACTTATTTCTACGCGATTTTATAGTAAAAATCCGTCAACAAATTTCTGTCTTCAGGTTTCAAGATATTATTAATCTTTTCTGAAAAAAATAAATAATTTACTAACAGTTAGTGATGTTACTCTTATTAGTTACAAACAAAAATTGTTGTTTTCAATGTCAACGTCTATTAAGAAACAAGTAATTTATATTTATACGTTTATTAATCAAGTGTAAACGAATAACTTTATTTATTTTCTTTTTTAATTATTCATATTATTTTCAATATATTTCTTCGAAATTCGTCTTCTCTTTCTCTTTCTTCACATAGTCGTGTATTTTCTAAACGCTAAACGTCAAAAGAAACTGTTGAATTAAATTATTGAAATTAAGTTATCGGCAAAGTTATGCAAAATTGTCAAATTCATTGAAGATTCTTCATTTTCCAAATTTTGAAAATATAAAATTATGAAAATGATAAATAATAAATAATAATAAAAGTAAATAATAAATAATAATAAATAATAAATAATATATAATAAATAAATAATAATAAAACGATAAAAAATAATAAATAATAATAAAATGATAAATGTAATTAATGAAATATAAAAATTACAAGATAGGAGTTATGAAAATATCAAATTTTTAAATACTATGACATATGTTATGAAATATAATAGTTACAAGATTATTTATATTCATTATTAATATATATTGACAACATACATCAACAATAATTATTAATATTATCAATATTTTAATACATATTGATTTATCGGAATGCCTTGGTTCAAAATATTCTGTAATTTCTTCTCTCGTAATTTTATATTGCAATAATAATTGCTCACTGAAACGCTGCACTAATAAAAATAACTACAATTTTATTAAAGATCATTTTGTGCAACAATGATCACATTTAATATAATATACGTTCAGATACACGTAACTTTTAACTATATTCTATCATAACTATTGACTGTTTAATTTTATATACAAGTTCAATGGCACAACACTGTTTTGTCAACTTAAAATCTTAATTATATATTTATAAAATTGTCTTAACTATACGAGTTATAAAATTATCTTAAAATATTATACATTAACAATAATACACTGATAAAAATTAGAAATAAATTTATTTAATGAAATAAAAATTATATAGTATAGAATATTAATAACAAATAAATATTATATATTAAATATATTCTATTAATTATTTGCATTAATACATAAATTTTCTAAACAAAAATAGACACATATCGTATCATATAGATATATCTTGAGAAATATAACAAAGATAAATTATTATATTTCTTGTATACTTAAAAAGGATATATTTTTGCGTAAATATAATGAATTAATGAACATAGAAAAAAAATCTGCAACATACATATATATATATATATATATATTTATTTATTTAAGTACGTATTTGTATTTTATATTAAATAATTTCATTAATAAAGTAGTATAGTGATAATTTTCATAAGAAGATGCGATGAACACAAATTTAGTATATACTTGAAAGGCAATATAATAAATTAATGATCATAAGAAAAAAAAATATATTTTCATACGTTATATCTCGATTATGTATTATCTTTACATTAAATTATATCCTTTTGTCTAACAATGATTTCACTAATTTCATTAATGTCATTACGAAGATAAAAATACTGAAGCCAAGATATGCACGGCGCATCAATTGCACATAATTATTATTCATAGCTTACATAGCTGTGTCTGCCCACTTGCGATCCATTCTATTAGCTGTTCTTTGTTATTATACTAATATATGCGGTTAAGCAAGCTATCTTCTGCGAAAAATGAAGTTAATTAAAAGCGTAGATATATCTGAAAGCTAATTATCGTGTTATTATAAAAAAATACGAAATATGCATGTCTGCCACTTTTTCTGAAGATGTTTAATCGATATTAACAACAAGTTTTCATTCAACTGTGAAATTATGATATTTAACAACTATCCAGGGAAATTGAATATCCATCGATTTACCATTTTTGTGGTATAAATCACATACAACCGAATTGTTTCGATAAATGAAATATTCGTTTGTAAACTAAGTATCATTGTATTCTCTGTCACATTGAAGATAAACATAAACTTGAATAATTATTAATACATTCCGTGTATACTTGTAATTAATAAAAGATTAAATGAAATTGATCAAATACATCTATGTGAAAAATTATACTCACATAGTTGACAAATATAAATTGAATATCGTAATTCAGTGATAATCAGTAATATGAAATATAAAATATAATAAATTCACAGAGCTGTAACTTTTTAAAATATTAAATTATCAAAGCATTAACAAGACTCCTTTCGTATATTTTTATTGATCATTTGCTCTTTTTTGCTTATATATTGATCAAATCGATGGAAATCTAGTGTCATAAATCGTGCCTTAAATATAACGCATTAAAAATAAGAATTTCATTACTTTCTTATAAAACTTTTACAAACAAACTCTTTTCTTAAGTTCACGCTAACTATAATTATTACACTGACAATAAACGCTGTTACACTAAAGAAATAAAAATTATTTAAATACAATAATTTCCTATTATGAATGTAAATAACATGGAAACCAATTTTTCATTTGAAACCGATTGCTTTAAACAGGGAAAGAAGCGATGATCAATAAGTTGATCGATATTTAAAAATCTAGATTAAAGTGAAATTGAATTATATCGATTCAGAATCTATTTTTAAAAATTTAGAATCTATATTTTTAAAAATCTAAATAAAATAAAATCTAACAAAACGAAGCAGGACTGTTTTGAAAATTTACCAAACTAAAAATCTATTGTACAAATACATATTCAAAGAATGCAATTAGTTTATATAATAATATATAATTGCAAATTAATTTATATAATAATATATAATTGCAATTAAATTGCGCTTATATATTATTATACAAATTATTATATGATATTATATTTTCCGTTACAATTGTCTACAATTATAATTTGTTATTTACATTCAGCTTATGCGATCATAATATCGCGAAGCTAAATTAAAAAAAAAAATCTGATACTTCGTGACATTTGAAGATCTATCGTGAAACATCTATTCTTTTCATGAAAATTTTCACGAAAAATCGCTGATAATTTTTTTCTTCAACTTTCACTTTCTTCCTCTTCTGTCTGAATTGTTCTGTTCAATTGTGAATTTCTCATTGTTAGGTCTTTCTGGGATTGACGACGATGGTCTGCGCGCAATTCAACAGGTACCCATACAATCCTGACTATTACGGTCGACGTTACGCTATACTGCGACAGTCGCAAGATTCTTCTCCGGATGGATCGTATTCCTACAGGTGAGATCGTCCTTCCACATCGTCCTGAACGTCGACAGAACGATAAGCGTCGTCGAGGTACGTTTCCTCAAAAGCAATCTCGACACGCTCGAAGAGTCTCGCTTCTTAGTCTTAATTCTAAAAAAAAACACATTGTCATTTTTCACACGTTATTTCTTCGTTCGGAGTTCTATTATTCGCGATTTGTCACGAAGCATGTATATGATTTCGACTTTCTTTCAAAAATGGCGGGGCATAAATTTTATTCGTTGGAAAAAATATTTAAAGCATCGTTTCGTTTTTTTTTCGTATACTTTTCATTATTTTCTCGGTAAATATACAGCCACAACGTAAATGCAAATGCGATTGTTTGTCTGTTTCAAACATTCATCTTCTCACGATTAGTTAAATATACAAGATATTTTTATTAATTGATATTCTGGTATTGTCGAGTCTTCTCTAAATTACAAGAGGAATTTATTTATCAAAAAATACTTAGCTCTGCGTATTTTCTTTTGAATTATCTTTTGAAGTATAATTGTATATTGATATCTATGTTTCAAATATTTTTCTTCTTACGATGTAGCTTAATAGTTTGATAGTTTGATATACGAAATGTTTGTATTAATTTAAGGAAGAGGAAGAAGGGAGAGATTTGTTAATAACATCTTAGCATTATCAAATTGCAAGATTTTCTTTCAAAATTTATTTACTGAAAAATATTTCTGCATTTTCCTTTTATGTATCTTTTACTATACCTCAGCTTACAATTGTATTGTATATTTTTCTTTTTACAATTAGTTAAATATACCGAGTTATAAGACAAGGAAAATTTACTAACTTTCGCATCGTTTTTTTAAGATACTTGTTGAGTATCTTCCATAACTATAAACTAAATTTTTACCTGCTTTAAATATTTTTCTTCTTACGATTAATATATGAGATAAATTTGATAAAATGATAAAATTTGATAAGAATGATATTTATATCAATTACAACAATATTTATATATTATATTTCATAATGTTCTTGCAATATCTTGGTATAAAAGAATTAGTAGTTACTATTATTAAATAGCGAGATATATATTTATATTATTTTTATGCATTTACAGAAAATTCGAAAGTGCAAAATTGCACAGAATGTACTTTTCGCAATATTTGCTATATAAAATAATTTTCTACTAATTTTTCCATTTTTCTTTTAAAAATGTAAATTTTCATAAAACTCCTCAATCATCCTATTATGAATTTACAATAACTAAGACTCTGTTTCTAAATTAGAAAAAAGATATTTATTTATCGAAAAGTATTTTTGCATTATTTGTTCATACACTTCTTACTATCTTTCAATATATAATTGTATATTTAACTTCTTAAAATTAACTTCTTATATTATATTAAATATATTGGATAATTTATTATTTTGTAAGATTCTACGATGTTTTTATAACAATATTTTAACACAGCGCTATTATAAAAAAAAAATTATAAAACTTTCTTTCGAAATTACAAGAAAAAGTAACTTATCGAAATGAATTTTCCTGTCATTTTTTTTATGTAGATACCTTTCATTATATTTCAACCTACAGTAATTTGTTAAATTTTTACTAGTTTCAAATATTATTCTTTTCAATTAGATGTACAAAAATTATAAATAGTTAGTCTTCTTAGTGAATTTTTCTGGGTGTATTTCAAAGAGAAATAGGACGATTCTGTAACATTCTTACAACACTGTTCAGGCATGCAAAAATCACAAAATGGCTATCATCAAGTTATAAAACTTGCACGTTTGAAAATAGAAACATCTGCCTACGTATATTCTGACCATTATATTCGTTGTATATCTCCCACGCTGGAAGTTTAATTTTCACGAAGCAATTACATAAATGTAAATGTGCAAATCTCGGATGTGTCCGTAACAATTTTTACTTTTCAAAACGAACAGAATATTTCGAGCTACAGTCCTTAATTAATTCAGAAATATTATATACTTTTAATAATTTAATTTTGTCACTTCTTCGTCGCAATTATTATATACGTGTGTTTTCTGTTAATATAAGATAACTTCATGCAAAACAACAGTTTTCACCCAGAACGTTCTACAAAACGTTCTGTGGAATTTTATTATTTTATAGTTTTTGTAGTAATTTGCCATTCTATTGCATTCGAATTTTCCCAACCATAATTAAATATGTACGTTAAGGTCACGAATAGATCTGACCTTGTAGAATACTTCAACAAAGTTCAAGACTTAATTAGTTTAAAAACTTCTACATATTTATTATAAATATTGTATATCTATACTTTTAATCAATTATAAATGCATTAGCTTATTTCATAACTTTAGGTATCTTTAATATAAAATTTATTAAAATTTATTTTTAAAATTTATATTAAAATTTATTTTTAAACACATGTAAAATTATGTTATTATTAATATATTAAATTATATTAAATTTCATGAAATATTATCTCTTTATATATAGCCATATTATACGTAGATTATAATATTTCATAAAATATTATAATATAATATTTATTATAATATTATAATATAACACTTCATAAAATATTATCTCTTTATATACAGCTATATTATATGTGGAGTAATTTACGAAAATGTTCGAATTTTTATATTATATTATTACTGTTCAGTACATAAAACGCTTTGAAATGTATACCTGTATAAAATATTCAAATTTATATTATGTGTGTGATATACATGAAACGAGTTCTCACTATTTTCTTCTATTTCGGTGATGTTCATGAAAATTTTAAACTACATAAAATCCGTATACTGATATACGAGACGTTATACTGTAAAATCTAAAAATATATTTAGGATGTAGAAGATATTTGTTGCAAATATATATTTATTAGTAAAAGAATCAATATTCAGCGTTAATAACTATTTTAAGCATCTAATAAGTTAATATAATACCTTATATTAACTTACTTATGTAATACTTAATATTTTTTTAATTTCTATGTACATTTTTAAGTTTGTTTCAATAACATAATTAACATAATCATAGAGCGTTAATAAAACTTCAAAATGTTTCTTACATTGCGGCGCATAGAAGAAAGAATATTCATAAAAATAAAGCTCAATATTTATATCACATTAATATTATTTTATGATATATACATGTGCAGTAACTGAGTATTAAATTGTAGATGATTGGAATAACTTTCAAATATATAAAATATTCTATTCTCAATTATTGAAATAATAGATTATAATAAATGCCAAGTAACCAAAAACGCTTGAGATTACTTTATTATAAAATTAAAATAAATAAAATTAACTAAATAAAATAATAAAATTAATCAAATTAATTAATGATAATAAAATTATATGTATATATATATGTATGTATGTATATATGTATGTATGTATGTATGTATATACATATATATACACATATATACACATATATACACATATATACACATATATACACATATATACACATATATACACATATATACATACATACATACATACATATACATATATATATATACATATATATATATATACACATATACATATACACATATATACATATACACATATACACACACATATACACATATACACATATACACATATACACATATACACATATATACATATACACATATACACATATACACATACACATATACACATATACACATATACACATATATATATACATATACACATATATACATATATACATATATACATATATATACATATACATATACATATATACATATATACATATATACATATATACATATATACATATATGTACATATATATACGTATATACGTGTACATGTATATGTATATGTATATGTATATATATATGTATATGTATATGTGTATGTGTATGTATATGTATATGTAAAATAATAAAATTATCTATAAAAATTATTTTAATATATTTTGATATTAATATAATTATATATGTTTATATAGGTTTATAAATTATACACGTTTTCTGTCATTGTGTAGAAACTTACATTTATATGTGTATATTGCATTTCCTTTCATGCTGCAGTAATATAAAAAAGTAATATAAAAATATTGCGCGTTCATACAGCTTTTAGAAAAACAATAACATTTTCGGTTACTCTTTGCCTTTTTTTATTTCACTTATTTACCTGCATTTCACCTTGAGTGTAATAATATAAAAGAAATATAAAAGAATATAATAATAATATAAAAGAAAGAGGAAATAATTATTCTCGTTGAAAACGTAACGTATGAATTCTGAAAGACGGATATAATTTTCCAATGTCGGCTAGGTTGTTTCGTTGCCTGTCCCGCTGAATGCAACGCACGAACAAACAGAAATTAAGAATCACGAGTACGGAAGCGTAAACCGAGAAGTGAAAAAACGAAGGAGAGGAAGGACTTACAGGATATTCAGCTGTGAAAAGATATATAATTAGCTTTGATGTTAATCATTCGTGTTACTCGGCTGCGCAGTTAGCAATAATACATTACACAATAGAATAATTACGGATCGACCTACCTACCCACCTACCTACTTGCTAGCTGGCAATGTCTATTTCGCTGTACGTTTGTACGTGTAAATCTGGAACGTCGTGACTGGATCTTTGCACCTCCTGTGTCATATAATGTTCAACGAATCGGATCGGCTCGGAGGTGGTACTTTTATCCAATGACAACGATATATATCGATCTTTCCACGAATCCAATACTTCGAAGAATAACTGCATACAAATAATTTGCAATCGACGTACGTGTAAAAATAAGATTCTGCCACGTGCACAGTTAAATGTTAAGATTAGAGAATCTTATTATTTCTACAAACGTGTAAATTTGTCCATAAAATTTTTTTACAACGTGTGTTAGTATTATATAAATCACACATACATTGACAGTACATTACTTGATGATAAAATATTAATAATATATATTAATAATATATATATATATATATATATATATATATATATATATATATTGATGATATATTGATGATATATATTAAAATACTAACCGTATAAAATTAAAATGTACGTAGTACTATACGTAAACGATACATTATAACAATAATATATTTACATAACATATTATAGTTATAAAATATTAATGACGACGATATATATTTTAACAGTATATTGTAATGATACAATATTAATTATGACATGTACATGACACGTACATTACAATGACAACAGTTTTTTTTTTTTAATTAATACATAAATAAAATTTTCGATAGTAATTGAAATAAAAAATAAAAATGTTTATTTACAGAGATTATTTCGCACACGATGTTACATACAATTTGAAATAATTATTTATTTTCATATTGATTGGATATCCGTATGTTTCCAATATATTTGAATACATCACTATGAAACATAGAATAATAATTTTCAAATAATGCCTCATTTTAGTAAAAGTATTTCAATTACTAATATTTTTTTTTGTTAAAATGTATTCTAAACATATATATACATATATATATATATATATATAATACATTTTGTTGAAATCTATCTAAACATATATATACATATATATACATATATATATATATATATATATATAAATACATTTTGTTGAAATGTTCTAAACATATATATATATATATATATATATATTTATTGAAATGTATCTAAACATAATACATATATATATATATATATATATATATATATATATTACATTTTTACATTTAGAATACATTTTGTTGAAATACATTTATACATTTATACATTTTTTTGTTTTATATATATATATATATATATACTTTTTATATATTTCAAATATAGAAGTATAAAATGTACGTTTAAAATGTACATTTATATATAAAGAATATATACACAAGCGTAATCATCACACGAAAAATATATACATACAAGTATAAAAATTCATAAGTATTACATATACATACAAATATGTTTACTACAGGTATAAAATATACGTATGTATACAAGTTATAGATATACAAGCATGTATAAGTACATGTTTATACAAGCATAAAATATACTCGTACTTTTTACTCGATTGAAATAGTTAAATCACTATTGCACGTACATATAATTTCTATTCGCTATATTTCAGCATGACGTCATTGATATCATTCTATCTCCCCTTGTCACGTTAAAATTGAAATGATAATCAAACGTTCTTCTGACTCGCGTGTATATTGTTATAGTTACGACACAGAGAACGGCATATCCGTAGCAGAGCAAGGTGTTCCGAAATTCGCCGGTCCAAATCAAATCGAATCGGTACGAGGACAATTCAGTTACACGGCGCCGGATGGCACGCCGATTTTGGTTACTTACACGGCTGACGAGAATGGTTTTCAACCAACCGGTGCTCATTTACCGACGCCTCCGCCGATACCAGTAGCGATACAGCGTGCTTTGGCGCACAACGCGGCTCACCCTGAGGAAGAGGACCCCTATAGAAGATACTGAGGTTTAAGATGAAACGTGTTCGTCAGCTGCCGAATGCTCGCGCGAAAAATAAATTGGAGCAGTACAACATAAGACAACTTAGACGAGAGACTATCAAAATCGTAAGCAATCCCCTTTGACAGATGTATCATGTCCATTTGCATAAATTCGGCTGTCAGAATATTCTTGAAATGATATCTTCGAAAATAATTCTCTAATCGCACGATGACACGAATTTCTTTTTTTCTTTCTGTTCTGAATATTTGGCCATTTATAACAATGAGTTCAAATTCTTCTGTTCGTAAATAATTCTTGATCGTTCATAGAGTTTCTTAATGCTAACAATCGGTTGGCGATCGAGTGTGAAACTTTTATCGTAAAAAAATTAACAAACAAAAGTCGTATAATGCAAAGAAAAGTACAGTATTCATATACGTCGATATCCTCTGAAAATCCACCGTGGTAAATTCACAAAACTTCTGTGAAAAGTTGCAAAATCGATCATTTCGCTCTGGTAATTTTATAGTGTTGAAAATCTAAGAGAATTTTTCATCACAATATTCATATAGTAAATAACTGTTTCATTCGACACATTGATCTTTCTGACTTCGAAATATCGTCGGAAGATTGTTTAATGATTTCGGAAAACATTGTAAGATCATCTGTCAACGGAACAACACGTCGAGGTGTTAAGTATCCTCTCGATGTTGTATTGTCTAACATGGTTCTAATCTACTGATCGTATTGACCTTATTCTAACTGCCTGCCGCGCACATCATGTACTGGAATGTCGCTTTATAAATCCTAATACGAAAAGACTACTGCTAATTTTAATAGACTTGTATCTCTTCTGTCCTTCAATCTCATTTGTTATGTAATACATTATTTCTTTGCACGTGACGAAAGTAACCTTTTTGTACGCGTACTTATTATATATATATATATATATATATATATATATAATATATATTATATATATAATATATTATATATATTATATATATAAATAATATATAATATATATGTGTATATAATATATAATATATATATAAATAATATATAATATATTATATATAATATATATAATATATGTGTGTATATAATATATAATATATATATAATGTATATATGTATATATTATATATAATATATATTTGTATATAATATATAATATATATGTATATATAATGTATATATATGTAATATATATATATAATGTATATGTATATATTATATATATATATATATTATGTATATATTATATACATATTATATATATGTATATATTATATATATGTATATATTATATATATGTATATATTATATATATGTATATATTATATGTATGTATATATATGTATGTATATACATTATATGTATGTATGTATATATATTATATATATGTATATATTATATGTATGTATATATGTATGTATTACATATATTATATGTATGTATATATATGTATATATTATATATATGTATTTATATATATGTATTTATATATATATATATATATATACACGTACGCATACGTATTATGTGTATCAACAAAGTTGCAAAGAGAAAATGTTGGAACGAAAGAAAAAGAAAAAAAGGGACACGCGAATACGAGTACTACATTGTACTACGCTAAATGTTGCATTTTATTATAATGTATGCTATGTATGTGTTAAATAAATATCGATATGAATATCAAAGTGATTTTATTGCATATTGTATTGTGATTTACATCTTGACCAGACATCTAAGACAACAGTTATTAGAAAGAAAAGGAAATGGAAGCCAGTTATCGATAAATTTTGAAAGAAATTCCCCAGAAGATGAAACCATCGAGAAGTACTAATCTCTCGTTGTTTTTGTTACGAATAAACACTAATTTCTTTCTGAATTGATTCTTTGAGTAACTTTAATATCGTTTAAATTTAATATTGCTTGATATTTAATATCCTTTAAAATATCGACAGATAATCTTAAAGTCAATAGTAAAATAATATTTTAATAATGTATAATATTATATCGATATATTTATATATTAAATTAATAATATATAACACATAATATTATTAAAATTATATTAAATTTATACTAAATAATTTATAATAATTACATTAATGTAATTTATTCGTTATAATTAGACAGCAAGTTTTCGTGCATTTGTTGAAAATTAAATATAAAATGAATATAACATGCGAAGATGTGTAAAATATTTAAAATACAATATTTATCTCCGCAGCTTGAGGATTAATTATCTCCATAAAAATATGAATTTGAATAAAAATTATAATAACGACCCAATGGTAAACATTAGCAAGAAATTAGTGCCGCGTTGAAATTCTTTCTGTTCTTTTGTTTTATTTGATTAATAGAAATTAATAAAAGTTTCTGGAAGATCATACATTTTCGAACAGATATTGAAATAATGTAAAATATAAAACTTAGGAATTTTTTCTTTTTTTAATTAGCATAATTTAAAGAACCGAACGCAAGTACAGGCAACACATTGTGATCTATATTTAATTATTTTGTTTATTTATTTTTATATTAAGAGTAAAACTAAAACGACTCCATAATATTTTCAAAAAAATCTGTTTGTCATCAATCTTTCCAGAGGAAAATAAACATTGCTACTTTCTCTGTTTCCAAAAAAATAAAAGTTTCTTATTTAAACACAAAAAAAATATATGTATTTTTAATTTTTTAAAAAATATTAATTTCAATTATAAGATGCTGCATTTTATAATACAGTTTTCTCGAGACGGAAAAGATACATAACAATTATAAAATTGCAGCTATTTCATAACTATTTGAAACATTTTCAACAGCTTCATTCTCCGATATGCACGATTCTCAATTTAAAAAAAAAAAAAATGTTACTTGACAGACTGCTCTTTTGCAAAAAATTTATACGAAGTTCCATGTTAATTTTAGCATTATCAGTGCATCGAAGTCGAACGTTAATTACATAATTGTACCTACACTTATTTATCTGACGTACATACCTATAATAAGACTGATTTACTGCAATTTTACACTTTTCTCCGAAGCTCGAATCAGCAATCCTATAATCATAATCAAACGTTCTCACATTATATCATGTAACTATAAAATCCGGGTTTTTATCGACATTTAACTCTCAGATTTTTAACAATTTTATATTTCAGACATAGTCTGAAATATAAAACTCGTATCATAGAATGCAAACTCTGTGTCAGAAAAATAAAAGCGCAGGCTCTCGTTCAGCCTTCATGCGTTTTGCAAGAAAATCATTGAAATTTCTGAAATTACTTCATTTTACGTTTACGTTACGAAATTTCTGCGAAAACCTGAGTGAAACTGTTAACTTTTATAATTAAAATGTCATTGAGTTTATAAAAATTTGAATTAAATTAAATTAAAAATTTAAATAAAATTTAAATTAAATGAAGTTAAGTTGAAAATTTAAATAAAATTTAAATTAAATGAAATTAAGTTGAAAATTTAAATAAAATTTAAATTAAATGAAATTAAATTGAAAATTTAAATAAAATTTAAATTAAATTAAAAAGTTATTAAGTTTGTAGAGATTTTAAGTAATTTTTACAATTAATAATTATTGAGTAAAGCTCTACAATTGAACTTTTCACTTTTAAATCATTTTCTTTCTGTTTCAAGATGTTAATCACGCTAATAATGGGAATAACACTTCGGAAACAGTCGAAAATGTCATAAACGTACTATAGAACATAACTATAGATATTTTCCAATTAAATTGCAAACGACAGAAACAATAATAAAAGTTCATAGTGTTGAAAAATACAATACAATAATACAGTAATATCTTTTATTATAATTTATATACTATATTTATGCGCTTAATTTATCATAGATATATTACTGGATATTTATTATATTAATTATAAAATTACGAAATTATTCGTTCTAATATAAAAATTAGAATTATGAATGATCATGAATTTCAATGAATTTTTGATAAAATTTATAACTTCGTTATAATAAATAACAAGATAAAATTTGCTCGCAATATCAATAGTTCTTAAGTTTTTTGAAAGGTTACGTAGTAAAGCCTGCTATTCATGAGATAGAAAAGATCATAAATTTTAATTATAACAATTATGATATTGGTCAAAAATGTGAATAAACGAGGAAAAATTTCATGAACGTTACAAAAATATAATAACAAAAACGTTAGAAAAATTGTAATGAATGTATTCAACGTTGCAAAAGTGTTGAATTAAATAACATTTAAATAATGTTGAATACATTCTACAAATTTATTATTGAACCTTATATAAAGAATTTGGTCTATTTACTATAATTTACTCTTAATACTGTATTGTATTAATATTGATGTTAATATAATTGCAACTCGATTAATTAGATATAATTAGAATTTAATATTATATTAAATTAATTAACAATGACTTTTATATAATCAAATAATCTATCATAGCTATAGCTTCTTTTAAACAAAAATTAAAAACTTTTGGAAAACCGAACGTTAGATAAAATATTAACTCCCATTTATCCTTTGCATCAGTTTGACACATTTCTCTTATAAATATATTATACTATTTTATTGTTTTTGATATTTTCGACAACAAAATACGCCAACAGAGTATTGCAAATAACATTCGTTTTCAATATCCGGATTTGTTTTCCAATTCTTCTGAGAAATATCTCAAGAGTAAATAAAATCATTAAAAATTCTTTCAATAATCGATTAAGTTTCGTTAAACACCATAAATTATTGTAAATTCATTTTCTTTTTTTTTCTAAAATAAGAGCGAGATTAAAATACGAAAACTTGAGAATCGTAGCAGGGTTAAACAAGTGATAAATTATTGGCCTGTGAATTTTTAAAATTTTTACGAACCTAGTAGAAAAATATGACGTTTAAATGAAAATTCTTTTCTATGATTGGATACTATAGTACTCTACTTTTGGTATTTTATACACGGTGAATCGGATTGATCACTTTGAATGTCTCTGCTGTTCTTGAAGTAAAAAACTTTATTAACAAAAAATTCTCAACGAAATAAATTACCATAAAACGCTTCGTTTTTGAAACACGTGTACTTGATAAATTGTCGAATTCAAAGCAATTTTCAACATGTTCCAAGTCATATTTCCTTGAGAATGAAGCTTCAAATGAAAGAAATTTTATTCCACACTTTTTAATCTTATTTTTGCACAGTAGAACAACCTCCTGCTAAATATTCTTCTCTGTCACGTATAGAATTAGTTAAATTCAAGTACTATAATACTTGATGAATTTTCAATTTCCTCGAGAACAAAGCCTCACGTAAAACAAATTTTAGTCTACACATTTCTCTTATTTTCTCAAAACGAATCATCGAATTTATATACTCGGCCGAACTCTGTATGATGACAGAGTGATGTACAGCTATTTACAAATAATAATTGAGCAATTCTGAAATATAAACAAACGTCAGAGAGAAACGCCATCGTTTCACATTTTACTGGCAAACTGCTACTTTACAACTGTCAGAGAGGATCATCGTTAATCGGTGATAATTACATAGGTTTAATAAGTGCGAGATTTTAGGGAGAATGATCGAAATGTCAGTTGAATTAATGCTAATAGTAATCGTAATATCACGTTAAAGGTGAGTCAGTGAAAGCAAATCATCGGTCTCTTGTTCATTGCACAACTATCGACCGATCGACCGACCGATCGCAGAAATGGTAAAAGGATTCGATGCATCTTCCATATTCTATACTATCTTGCCGATCAAATCTCATGGTTTTTTATTTTGTACTAAAATTATTATATATATAGTGTATATACATAATAATACTATATGTACAGTAATAGTATATTATTTTATTCTAAAATTATCATATATATATATATATATATATACTTGAATTGAATAGCTCTTAAATTTTACAAATTATTTAATTGATCAAAATTGATCAATTCTATTAACACATTTCATTTTACTTCATAGTTTTTTTCAATCAATTTATTTTAACAATTCAATACTTTCATTATTATATCATTGAGCTACTTATGACACACATTAAACGTTTATATGTTATATTAATTATATATAATACATATGCATATTTTATTAAAAATTATTCGAGTCCTTAAAAATACGTAAAATTTCTATGAAAAATTATAAATTAGTCATTTCGCCAACTTTGGTTAATTAATTTCAGCGTTAAATGTAGTGTTAGTGTAATAAATGAGTATGAATTTGTCGGAGTGAAAGATAAACGTGCATTCGTTCGTTTGATGTAAACTCATCATTGGACAAAAGTACAATTTTTGCAACATCGAAAGAAACAGACTTAACTCACTTGCTCATGTATTTCATATTTTTCTTATATACTCTTTAATTTATTAATTGCAAAGCACGAGTTGACTCGCCATTGATATCTCAATCTTTGCTTATAAATCTGTTAAATTCGTGTAGTTTTGATACTTTATGTATCATAACTTATTACGATACTTACAAACTGACTGTTACATAATTTATTTATAGTCATTTAATTGTTCTTATAATTTTCATTATCCTCCTTCACAATTACAAGTATATTTTAAGCGTATTATTTTTGTTTCTTTTTATTATTGAAAAATCCATCGAATCCATCAAAAATGCACACTGCTGTTTTGCACAGAGAAAAAAAGAAATAGTAAAAAATATTTGTAGAGTGTATGACAAAGGTATTTTAAGAATGTCATAATTAGCATAATTTGCATGCGACAATTACCAAATATCGTCAAATTACGACTACAGAACTTGCACTGGCGATTTTTAATTTCTTCTCAAACAATACGATGGAATTTATTTAGAATAAAAGAACATGAAAAATGATTAATTATTGATTATTAATAATTATTAATTGTTATTAAGTGATTTTTTTTGGAATGCCATTTTCATTAAAAAGAAGTTATTTGCATTGTAATTTTTTTATTACAGACATCAAGACTAATAATTTTTATCAATTTGTCTTTATTAATTTGATAATATTTTACAATTACTGTATATAATAATAATTTATAAATAATATGAAATAGTATGAACATGATAAATTATAATAATTACAAACTTTTAATTTTAGAAGTCTTTGAACAGTTAAAAAACAGATTAACAAGTTAACTTTTCACCGTCCCGAATAGAATTAAGGTTAGAATATTTTCTAACATTTTTTGAGCTATTGTTTGTAAAATCGATAAAGATTATTAAATAATTAAATAAAGAGAATTCAACTGGATAACTAAGCGCTGTTCACTACGAATTGGTAAAGAAAAAATTAGAAAAAAAGACGAGATACAGATATGGACGAATGAAAAATTATCAACGTTTAATTGTTATCATTTCGTATAAAAAGAAAAATCGTACAACAATTAGTCATATTCTGAAGTGTGAATTTTTTATTCTTGTTTTTTTTTCAAACATGTTTTCATATCGTGCAAAAGGAGGGAAAGTAGACATTCTTTTTTTAAAAATTGTGAAAATTCAAATATTTTCAAAAATCAATTTAAAAGTTCTTTTCATTTCTAGAAATTATAATTATTATTTTAATTATTTTTAATAGTCGAACTAGAAATTATAATTATTATACCAGCTATTATACTAGAAATTATAACTAGAAATTATAATTATTATTATTAGAAAGAATATAGAAATTATATTATTATATTAAGAATATAGAAATTATATTATTATTATTATTGTTAGAATATAGAAATTATACTCATAACTAGAAATTATAATTATTATTATAATATTCTAAAAATTATAATTATTATTTTAATTATTTTTAATAGTCGGAAAAGAAAATATGCTTTTCTATATTTCTTATATCGTGCACGAAAGAATCTTAAAACGTGAAAGAAATTTTTTTCACCGAAATTCATAATCTCGTTAGAGCACTAAGAGTTTAAATGAAACCATCCATGGATACTTTTTTACTTTTTTACTACGCAATTTTTACTCTCACTTTTGTCTGTTGCATAAGCACACATTAGCAACGTCCGAACACCGAAATTTGAACAGCCTGTATACATGCGAAATACATATGAAATACTTGCAGCAATAAAATCGAGAATGACGATATTATGTAAGTTGATTCAATAGGCGTGAATATGACAGGATGAATTCCTTTCGTCTTTCGTCACCTGTAACAAAAAAAAAAAAAAAAAATAAGAAAAAGAAGGTTCGAGCATCGAACGGAACGAGTCTGTTTGAATGCCAGTGTTAGATTCCATAATTTTTATGCACGAGTCATTCGCAGAAACTAAAGCATCTTCATATTGTTACATCATTGGTACGCGCATTACACTGAAGACCAATCAGCTTCGGTTCCATCATTTCTAAGAATCTCTCTCTCGTCACTGATCTTCCTGATGAGACCTTGACAAATTCAATTCTGCTTGAAAGTGGACAACTCATACCTGTCAGATTACTATCAGATTAAATTTTCACAGTCAATATCTTTTAATTAAAAGATTTTCGTTAACGAATAGACAGTGTGAATAATTAAAAGAAAAAAATTCTTTGATTACTGGTGTCACTATTTTGGTTATTAATAAAGTAGAGTTTGGTCAATTTGTAAGAGAATATTGTTTAGATAATCTTGCAATCAATGATAAAATAATTGGTTTATTTATTAGAAATCTAAAGGAGATAATATATATTTTTATATTGTTTAACCTAAACCTAACCTAAAATTTATTAAATTATACATATATCATAATAATGATAACTATATAAAAGTAAAACGTAATGATTACTATATAACATAACGTAATTAAAATATTATATTGTGTGTATTAAGTATATTATTGTATATTTATCATATATAATAATTATGATAATTATGAAACATAATATATATTTATCATTACTGTATATATATATCAATAAATAATTATTAATAATTCTAATTTATTACTATATTGTGCAGTAATTGTTACGTAATTAAAATATCATTACATAATTAAATACTGTGTAATAGAATTATATTATTGTATTCGTGTTATGAATTCATTCATTCTTGAATAATGAATCATGAGACCTTGACAAATTCAATTTTGCTTGAAAGTAGACAACTCATAGCTGTTACTATCAGATGAATTTTGACAAGTCCAATATCTTTTAATTAAAAGATTTTCGTTAACGAATAGACAGTGTGAATAATTACAAGAAAAAAATTCTTTGATTACTGGTGTCACTATTTTGATTATTAATAAAGTAGAGTTTGGTCAATTTGTAAGAGAATATTGTTTAGATAATCTTGCAATCAATGATAAAATAATTGGTTTATTTATTAGAAATCTAAAGGAGATAATATATTTTATATATTTATTAAATTATACATGTATCATAGTAATGAAACGTGATGACTACTGTATAACATAACGTAATTAAAATATTATATTATGTGTATTAAGTATATTATTGTATATTTATCATATATAATATTAATATTATACTATGTGTATTAAATTAATATTATACTATGTGTATTAAGTATATTATTGTATATTTATCATATATAATAATTATGATAATTTATTATGACAATTATAAGAATGATAAATATATATATATTATTATATATTTATCATTACTGTGTATATATATATATATATATATATATATATATATATCAATAAATAATTATTAAACTAATTTATCACTATATTGTGTAGTAATTGTCATATAATTAAAATATCATCGCATAATTAAATACTGTGTAATATATTATAGAATTATATTATTGCATATAGTATAGAATTATATTATTGCATTCGTGTTATGAATTCATTCATTCTTGAATAATGAATCATGAAATTCCTTTCCTCGGTTAATAAATAATTTTCAGCTCTCTTTAAAAACTGTTCATCGCTGCCAATTGTCACTGACTGTCAGACTTTCTTCACAAGTGTGCGAACTGTTTACACGAACAGTAGCAATAATCTCATTCATACTATCGGTTGCTAACAAGCCGGTAAATGGAATAGTAGTAGCTCTGTCGCGAATAAGGCCCTTTGACATATTACCTTCTGAGCGTACAGTAATCGCTATTTGCCAACGAGTTTGTTACATGCTACTCGTTTAGCCTGTGTAATGTGAACTAACATGGTAGAACTCTGTTCGTACGAACTTGTACAGGCTGATTCAGAATATGTGGCAGAGGCTGATTGAGGCAGCACTGAAAATGAGAAAAAAAGTTATTTATAATGATAAATATATATTAATATATAAATATATTGTATAATTATACAGTAATGATAAATATATAATAATATATATTTATCATTCTTATAATTGTCATAATTATCATAATTATTATCATAATTATTATGATAAATATACAATAATATACATTTATATATAACTTCATATGAACGTTCTCAATACTCACTGTCTCAGAATGAATGGTACAATCGGATAGTAAGCGATCCTGCGTGAGAAAATGAGTCGAAAACAAAGAATAAAAATCGTTTTATTAAAACCTTTGTCTTCGAGAAAATCGAGCAACATATTCAGAGTCTATTTCCTTGAAAGTGTGAAAAGTCTAGAGTTTTCACTTATTTTTGCAGAATAGAATATTTTCGTGTTATGAACTCGAAGTATACTCGATAAATGTTCGAACTCGATTTTTTCCTCGAAAACGACGGTTTTAATGGAGAAAATTTATTCATTTGTCTCGACTAGACTCATCTTTATTAGTAGAACCCTATATATCCTGTGATGTGAGTTTGTTTTCGCCTTATATTTTTATATGTTTATTATATGTTTCTCAAAATTGGTTGATTTATTGTTTTAATGTCATACAAGTATTTTGCGACAAACGGAGTGCAATTAATATACAAAGTACGTTCAGTAGAACAAAATTATTCTTTATTCTTGACATTTTTCTGTCCAGTTTTTAGCTTTTTAATCTCTGAATTTTTTAAAGGCTGTAGCTTATAAAATGTTAGTATTGTCAAAACATTTCAATGTTCGACAGTGTCTAATGCGATGCTATAATTGCTTATTATACTTAAACTATTCATATTTTTAAATTACTAAATGCTTAAACAGTTCATATTTTTAAATTGCAAACATATTTCTAAGAATATAATTAAAAGAATAGAATTTCGGTGAGAAATTGTTTTACATGCCAAATATTATTGAAAGGTATTATTACAGCTATTTCGAATGTTTTATGTATTTTTTTCATATTAATTTTGCAATTTTAAAATACATAAAAGTCTGCAATCCACTTATAAACAAACAACTTTTTTAACACTAGCATCATCTTACTTTATTATTCTATACATAACTGTTATTTTATTTTGTTATATTTATATTCCTTTTATATTTATATTTCTATACATAATTTATATTGTACTATTATAATTGTTTATATTAATACTATTTATATTCCTTTTATATTTATATTATATTATATTTATATTAATACTATTTATATTCCTTTTATATTTATATTTCTATACATAACTGTTATTTTATTTTATTATATTTATATTCCTTTTATATTTATATTTCTATACATAATTTATATTATACTATTATAATTGTTTATATTAATACTATTTATATTCCTTTTATATTTATATTTCTATACATAATTTATATTATACTATTATAATTGTTTATATTAATACTATTTATATTCCTTTTATATTTATATTTCTATACATAATTTATATTATACTATTATAATTGTTTATATTAATACTATTTATATTCCTTTTATATTTATATTATATTATATTTATATTAATACTATTTATATTCCTTTTATATTTATATTTCTATACATAATTTATATTATACTATTATAATTGTTTATATTAATACTATTTATATTCCTTTTATATTTATATTTCTATACATAACTATTATTTCATTTTATTATTATTTATATTATTTAACTATTATTTTATAATTATTATATATATATATGCATATATAATAATATATATATATATATATATATATTATTATATATATATTATATAATAATATATATATATTATATATATATATTATTATATATATATGCATATAATTAATAACCAAACTGGACCAATTTTTCATAAAAGTTTCATAGATCCGGAACAGTCGATTTTTAACAATCTAATTAAATTTGTTCTTTATTATTATTATATTAAGAAATAATATTTTCAGTTCCTCGCACTTTCGTTCATCTTCGACAAGTTTTATATATAGGAATCGCGTCAGTAGGCCTAGTGTTAAAAATCACACGTTTTCCAGTTCATTTCGTCCTCATTGACAAAACCACGTGCAACGAAGGAAATTTATTCCATAGCTATTGTATAGTAAAATGGACTTAAAGAAACGAATGCTACTTAAGTGGCCACGGAACAGAGACCGCAATTAGAAATGTCGAACACGCAAGTAGAATACATGAATTACTATTAGTTTACTTAAAAAAGAACTTGTTTGCCCTCGTTTTTCGAACAAATATCGTAAAAAAAAAAAAACTCTCGCAACAATGTTTCATTCGTTCGCTACAATTTTCATCTTGCCGCGCATACGTGCATACATGTTTTTCAAAAGTTTATGTTTATTTTTTTTATATAAAACATAATAACATAATAATATAAGTTTTATATAAAACATAATATATAAATTTTTTTTATACAAAACATAATATTATGTAACATAAATTTACTGATAGATTCATTTGTTAGAAAGTAATTAATAAATTCATTGATAGATTCACTTATTTATCGATAGATTTATTAATGGTAATATAATAATAAACTATTAATAGATTTTACTAAACGACAATGTAAATGTTAAGAAAAAGAAATTGATAACGAATGTAAAATGTTATTAACCTTTCCTTGCGAGTTATGACTAAAATAATTTTTTTCTCATCAATAATGATCACTCGGCGGCGAAAACTTCTACCGTAATCGTTATTTGTACACGAAAAAAAAGAATAAATAAATAATTCTCACTCCGTGGATTTCTCTTTCCTCGTTCTAGTTATAATATATAATTACTGGTCCTTGATGAAAATTTCGATGCCTTTTCAACGACAACAGTATTCAAAAAGCCATTCAAAAGACGCGCGAATAAAATATTTAATTTAAACAGCGATCGATGAAACAAATCGGCCATATCAATTTATATAAAATTCAGTCAAGGTGATATATGCCCGATGCTGTGGCGTGGCCTCTAGATCTTTCACAGTTATTCGAATCCAGTTCTGACCTTTCTCATTTTATTAACCACGTCAGCTCAGGTATGCCCCATCATCTCAAGCATATCTTCCCGTCTCGCGAAGATACGGACAGAGGCGCATACCTACGGGGTCCTCCCCCAGATTCGCTGTATCTAGAAATTATGCAAACCGATCCGTTCCGCACAACCTTAAGGCTTCGTTCACATTATCGATCTGCTCTTGGCTCGAATTTTGCCGAACCAAGCGTTCACAACCTTAAGGCTTCGTTCACATTATCGATCTTGGTCTGTGTCGAAGTATGGTGTTTACTTGTTTTCGCGAAAGTCAATTCAGGTGGAAATATTTATTCGAGCAAGAATGAACTCTTTGTTGTGTTTATCTAACGATATAGAACGACTGAAGCATGTAATTCGCATTAGAGACATTAAAGTAAGAAAAGAAATGGTAAAACTTTTTTTGTAACACAGTAGAGTGCAGATGCTTTCATTTATATTTTAAAATATAAAATCATTTTGACAAAAATTATAATCTGGTCATTTTTTTTTTTTTTCACACTTTATTCAATGTAATTCTTTTCATACTTTCCTTTTTTTCAAACGTTGCACATGCACGTGTACGAAAATACGTGCACAATTTAAAATAAACAATAATCATAATTATCGAGTGTCCGTACTATCAGATGTTTTTCCACGTTCTGATCGTACTTCGCTCTCGAGATAATTATATTTTTACTCACAGTGATCTGAATATTTTCGAATCTCTTGTAATTGTAGAACAATGACTGAAAATTGAACGATTCATTCGTCGAAACTGCAAATAAAAAAAAAAAACTGTAAAGAAATCGATGAAACAGTGTAGATTCTTTTTAAAAGATCCTGAAATTTGAAATCACAAACTTGTTAATAAGAATTATGAAATAATATATTCCTTATTGAAATACTATTTTTGTAACATCAGAGATACCACAAATTGGAGAAATTTTAATTTCCTTTAGAAATTTAGGAGAATTATTTTCCTAAAGTAAATCTAAATCCTAATTTCCTGAAATAAATTTCTAAATTTTTCTGAAGTAAGATAAATTTTCCTAAAATGATTAAATAAATATTGTTCAGCGATGCATTTACTGACAAAGATTAAGAAATATATTCATTAAAGATATATTGTCTATTCTTTGATCTCAGAGATACATAATTTGGTAATAAAAATAATAAAAATTTAACAACTATTCGGAACAGGACCTGACCTGATGATTTCAATGATCTTGAAAAATCATCATTTTCTGAACAACTTTTTCCTATACATATAACCGCCGCACAATTTTAGTTTTTCGAGATATTTATAAAAATATACTTTGTTATATATTTCATATTACTTAAAAATATATTTCATATTATTAAATAAATATATTTCATACTTTCACTTAAGGGCAAACTTTATCTTTAAAAAACGATTTTAATCATTTTTTCAATTTACAATACTATATTCAAAAAGTGTACACTTTAATAGATAATATTTCTGTCTAGCTGACAATTTTTTTTTCATTTACTATCACTTATTTTTCTGAATCAATATAATTGGTATAGTTCTAGTTCTAAACCAATGTCCCCTACTCACTATTATAAAGAGCGATCGATTCTTTTTTAAATCGCAAAAATAAATGATTTTTAATGAATGACATTTCTATATTTATAACTTTTAATCTGTGAGTGTATTTGGTGAAAAATATTGTAATTAATATTTATTCATATTCACACGAACGAATATCGTATATCATGAAAATTACACATTTATATGTGTTATATTATTTAATTTTTATCTAAGTATGTATTGAAACTATTAATAAGACATGCATTAAAGTTTTTTTTTTTAAATCGTTATCAAACTCTGTTTCCTTAAAAATGAACCATCAAACAATAACTTTTTTTTTGCACTCTTACGTTTATTTTTTACTTACACGGAGGAATTCTCATCGCTTTAATTTTTAAATTTCTCCCCCTTTTTTTAATGCAATATATAACACAATTCTTTTGCACGTGTAACATTTAAGAATATAATTACTGTAATTGTGCTAGACTGCAGATAATTGTGCAATTATATATTTGTAAAAATAATGAAGAAGTAGAAAATTGAAGATAGAAAATTATCTTACTTTGTGCAAGTTTATTATAAATAAAAAAATTACTCCATTTTGATATTATACTTTGAGTAATTTTGTATGTTTGCATGCATTTTATGTAATTTTGCAGCTCCAAATTTCCCATAAATGCATAAAAATCCGCAACCCAACGATAAGATAAAAATAAGAAATTAAAATTATTAGACAACTTCACTGAAACGTACATTTACATAATATTCAAGTTTACAATTTATTCGTAACCTGTAAATGAATCTTTCTGTGCGCAAAATATGATATCCTGTTCGTTTCTTGATATTACATTGTATGATGCGCATTACATCAACTACATAACGTGCAAACCATTTAGGTGTGGTCCCGCTTAAAAGTTGCATAAGCTGTAGACTGCAAAACATCAAGAGCAGCTATATAACACAAATATTTTCAACAGTGTAATATTAACAAAGTAACCTAATATATAATATATAATAATAATAATAATAATAATAATAATATATAATATATAATGATTAAACTAATGTGTAATAATTATTTAATTAATTTTCTAAATCAACATTTTAATATAACGCTAATTCAATATTCTTGCAAGTTATTAATCATAACAAAATGAATTGTATATCACATACAATAAATACTATAAGATATAATACATTATAATACAAAATTGTTATCAATTTAATGCAACACAAGTATACATTCATATAGTCGCATTAAAAAACTTGTGATTACGTCTGTACATGTTATGTCATCATATAATGAATAAATTATAAAACATTATGACCACAACAACAAAATGTTGATTCTTTAACGTTTCTTTTGTTCTTTCTTATTTTATCATTTGTTTCCAACTAAGTGATTTTGTATTCTAAAAAGGATTTCTCAGAAACCTGGGAAAATCTGAAACCTAGGAAAAATTTGCTAGAAAACAAGATTATAATCATCTGGATTCTGACAATGACCTTTTTTGTGACAATCTTCTGAATCTGCTATAATGATCAGTATTGAAATAGCGATACAAAATGTAGAATTTGCAATAAAAAATGTTTTACTATATCATATTTGTGTTTCTCTTTGATTCTTACTAAATATTAATTCTGTAATGTAATGTTTACAATTAACAATAATAAATAGACTGTGAATTTTTTGTTGGAAATTTGAAGATACAATTCATGTAAAAAAAATCCAAAGTATAATATTTCTTGTAATAAGTAAAATAATTTTCTGTCCAAGTTCCAATTTTCTTAATAATCGTTAATTATAAAAATATGAAATTACATAAAAATTTTCAATCTAAATTAATAATAATAACTAATAAACAATAATGATATATAATAATAATAATTAATAGATAATAATAATTGATAATAATTGAACAATATAGTTAATAGTAATAAATTAATTAATAAATCATAATTATAATAAATTAATAGTGATAAATTGTTATAAAAAAATAGTAATAATAAATAAATAATTATGAAAATAAATTTATAATTATTTACAAATTTATTTTA
Organism: Tetragonula carbonaria; assembly: GCA_032399595.1. Classification (NCBI taxonomy): domain Eukaryota; kingdom Metazoa; phylum Arthropoda; class Insecta; order Hymenoptera; family Apidae; genus Tetragonula; species Tetragonula carbonaria. The sequence continues at coordinate 5,246,479 of JAUCRC010000018.1, read as the reverse complement.
TGATACCCAATTATAATATAAAATGAAATGAATTATATCTTCTACAATTAGAAAAAACACAGCTTAAAAAATGTGAAGTAATAAAACATTATAGAACTATATAAATCTATTCATATAAATTCTCAATAAAACTTGCAAATTGTGTAAAATTGCAATAAAAATATGAGATTGATTTCGTACAATACTCTGAGTATATTTCATGTAGAAATTATTGGAAATAATAATTGAAATACTTTTTTTAAAAAATAAGAGAGTATTTAAAAAGTTATTTTATTTGAGAATTATACATACAAATACAAATATTGATTTAAAACATACTTGGATATTGTTCGAGAAGTATTAAAAATAATTATTTGAAATAATATACCTACAAACTTACGTCGATCGTTTCGAAAATTATTTTTCATAATTATTATTTTCAAATGAAATAACTATAAAGAGAAATAAAAATTTACATATTTTGGCTATTTGCTTACATTTTTTGGCAAAAAATAAATCGGTATGTTTTTATAATTACGTAGTTTCAGTATGGTTCTACAATTATTCTGACGAAGAAATTAGAATATTAAATTTACAAAATAATCTCCGCGTAAATACTAAAGGTATCCTCCTAAGCTTTCGAATATCATAGAAATTCCATAAAACATTTCAACGACAGAATATATTCGTTTCAAATAATTATTTCAAGTTCATCTTAAAAGAATAGCGAACACATTCGTTAAAAATCAAATAAATATCACGATCGATTATCCTGCAACTATGTTTATTTTTGAAACATAAAACGTGCAAAATAATCTATTTTTATTTTCCATGCCCCTTTATATTGAATATATATCGTGTAACAATTTCGATCTAATTATTCATACATATTTCAATAAATAAAGCAGATGACAAATGAACTGCTACCGAGTGATGTTCGTCGCTGAAAGAAAAATTCGCATGCAAGAAAGATGAATCCCATCGTGTAAGATGTTCGAGAACATATCTGAGGTGGGGCAAAATTGTGAGGGCGAGAAGCTACGAGGAGAATGGTTGGACATATAAACAGAGGCAATGGGAAGGGAAAATCTTCTTCAGCGTCTTCATATAAATGCTGGCATGTACATGTACACGATACTGTTGATTCGGTCTTGTTCAAACCGACATCACATAGCGACCATCATCATGCAGCACGTAGTGAGTGATATTGTTAAACACGTTATATCGATATTACAAGTGATACAGAATCAAAAGTGAACAGAGACTTTCAACATTCCAGAGTCATGATACAAATCAGTTCACGAGTATTATTATATTCACCCACAAGTATACACGTATAAACTAAGTCTGCAAATTTCATTTCTACGATAATTCTGTATTAATCTTTTGATAAAACTTAATATTCTGATATTACTTTATTCTACGCGCTATTGAATATTTAGTTTATTTATAATCATAATCTAATCATCTCAGACATGCTTCGAGAGGTTTTCTTTTTTATAAGGAAAATTTCTCTTTTATATCGATCATTCAGAATTCTGTGAATTACACATATTGTTGATGTTAAATTATTGTTACTAATTATTTGCCTTGGATTGTGTAAATTAATATAAAAATAATACAAATTTCAACGATATATAGTAATATTTCAACAACATGAAATGCACAGCTATTTGCATGATAAAATTCGCTACGATGGAAGTTTATACGTGGTTAATTGCAAAAAAAAATTAACATCGAAATTCTATTATTTGATTGCAGTTGTTGGTGTTTGCATTATTCGGCTGCGTTTTAGGGCAATACGGTGCATTTCGCGGTTTCCCAAGTCAAAATGCTTATCGACCAACACCTAGGCCAACCTATCAGCCAACGATACAACCGCAGTATACACCCCAGTATAAGTATGCGTTTACACGTATCGTATTATTAGCGAATTGTTTACCCAAATTTATATTTTTATGAGAATAATTTAAAAAAAAATAGAATTACACTTATTAAATATTGTGTATAACGTGTATTATAATTTTGATACTTTATATGTTGTACTTTATCTGTGTATTTCTTTTTATTTTTTATTTTCCTATAAATGTCAGCGAATTTTTATGCAAATTCACATTTTTATGAAGATAACTGGAAACTTATCTGAGTTCATTTTATCTGTGAAATGTCACTAAAAATAATATAGAAATTTCACATATTTCGTACAGTCTCGACTTAGATCTGATTATAAAAGCATAAATAAAAGTTTGTTTTATCTACTAAGTATTGCAATAAATGCTCTGGCTTTAGATTTATACATATTTGCATGTTACATTTTCTCACTTTTCAGTCGTAAATGCATGAAAATTTCAATAATGACAAATATATTTATTGATATATAATATATTATTGATTTTATAATGACTTGGAATATTTAATAAATAAATGATAAAACAATAGCATATAAATGGTTGTTTAGAAATTTCAAATCGCAGCTAAATTAAATTTAAATTAACAAAATGTCTGTCCTTTCTGCAAGTAGTCCTGGAAGGCCATTCATAGCCATACGTAATCAACAAAAAGATACCTATCCAGATGGAACTTACACATTTAGCTACGATACTGAAAATGGGATTTCAGTTGCCGAAAGTGGACGACCTCAAGGTACTCCGCAGGGACAGAGCGAGGTAAGATTCAATTATTATTATTTAATAATAATTAATTTCAACTTTATTAACTACTAATTATTAATTTTATTGATACTTATTAATATTATAATACTATATATAATAATATTAATAATGAAATATGATAATTAAATGTAATAATTTTTATTTTATAATAATATTAATAAATATAAAAGTATAAGTATTAATATTTTTAATAATTATCTTGTATAAAACAAATTAATTACTTTAAAAGATTTTGAAACTTATCTTTTAACTTATCTTTACTTTAAACTTTATATCTTATGTTATCTAAGTCTTTGTCATGATTATGCTACAAATTTTCCAATATATATACATTATATACATTATCAATTATCATGTAACCATATATCATAACTGATATATTGTAACTGATGATTAAACTGCGGATATTTATACAAAATTATATTTTCGTAATGTAATTAAAGAAATAGAAAGAAGATAGAATACATTTATAGTTCCGGTATTTTATATAACTTTTAATTTTATACACTGTATTATAACTTTATTATACTATTTACTATACTATAACTTTTTAATTTCATATAGTATGTAATGCATACTATGTGCGTTTTATACATTTTTATAACTTTAAACTTTGTATAAATGCATCAAAATCTGCAGTCTACAACCATCGATGTGGAGTATGATTCTATATATATGAAAATGAATAAAAAACAGAAAGTATAAAATTTATAAACTTATTAAGTATACTTGAATTTGATTAGTTCTGAATTAGATAAAAGTTAATAATAATAAAAAAGTTATTCTATAATACCTGCGAGAAGAGATGTAGAATTTGGAATTTATCAGAAAATGTAGAATTTTTCTCCTTTAAAGCCTGGTTCTCAGATAAATATTTTAAAAATTTAGTGCATGTATACTTGATAAATTTTCAAATTTAATTTTCTCGAACAACAAAATCTTAGATAGATAAATCTTATTCTTTTTCTTTGACCTCCTATTGGTACCATCAATTACAAAACATTCTCACGTATACTTCAATATCTGTATACTTTATATACTTTAAACATTTTATATCTTGTAATTTATTTAATTTTACGAATATTTTCAATTTTATTTATTTAATATCTAATAATTTCACATATATCTATCATTACAGGTTGTCCAAGGAAGATATTCATACACTGCACCGGATGGAACTCCTATCACTGTGGAATACACAGCAGATGAGAACGGTTTCCATCCACAAGGTGCACATTTGCCAACTCCCCCTCCCATTCCAGAAGCAATCAGACGAGCTCTTGCTGCTAATCCACCTGGACCCGATGATTCGGATTATAGGCAACCATATAACCCGAATCTTTACCGAAGATATTAAACTAACCAAATGACTTTTATAAAAAATTTCTAAGCTTGTATTTAATCTTTACTATGATCCGACCAAATGTACATACATATATATACATAACAAAAGTACCAAAATTTGAAACTATATAATAGTCATTATATGATAGATGAATAAACCTTTTTATCCTCTCTCACTATATTTCATGTCCTTTTTGATCTCTTTCCTCTTAGATAGAGGAACAGTTGGATATTTCTTGCAACTGGTATAATCATAGTAGACTATAAAATATATCTAAAGCAATCATACAGTTGTCTATATAATAATAGTAAACTATATTATCTTACAAACATCTTAATATCCAATCAGTTATATTACAGCCATAAAATATCTGCCAATAAGTAGTAATTATCTAGTAATTTTCTAGTAGCATACAATCGTGTTGGTTAATACAACATTCGAATATTAATAGTGCTTCTTATGAACTATATAATAGATGAATAAATCTTTTTATTTTCTCTCTTACTTTATTTAAGTATTCTTTATTTCTCTCTTACTTTAAGTATTCTTTATTTCTCTCTTACTTTATTTAAGTATTCTTCGTCAGATATTTCATATTATTATATTATCATATTATTATACATCATTATTACATCATTGATTTCCTTAATTCTATTTACTACTTGAATCATATTTAAAGCAATGTTATTTATGTAATAAGTTTATGTAATCTCGATAGAAATTGCATGATCATCGGCAAGTTTCACACCTGGAGCATCTTCAAATGCGGTGTTATCGTAATAACCTGTAGAAACAAGTGATCTTTCCAAAGGGATAGCTAGTTCCTCATTTACGCTACATTTTTCATTTATTGTAATCGAGAAGATTCAAGAAATGTGTTCACTAACTAAACATCATTAAAGATGTTTGTATTATACAGCTGAAATGATGTATTTGAATTAATGTAACAAATGATATACTATTTATAACCTATGAAAAATAAAATATAATTAGAATTAAAATTATCAAGATTATTTACAATTATTTGAATTAATTATACAAATAATATAAATTTAATGAATAGTAAAATATAAAATATAATTAGAATTCAAATTGTGAACTAATTAAAAGTTCACAGTAAAAGTGAAAGAAAAGAGAAGTTATATTGTATTATATACAGGGATAGATGTTTACTAATATATAGAATATTTAAAAAAAAAAGGACGTTAACAAAAAAATAGAAATTACCATACAAATTATAAATTAAAGAGGTATTTTAAATGCTCATCTAAACAACTAAACTATGGATATCAACATCAGCACATGCTTGTGTTTTTCAATAATAAAGCTTTCTGAGAAGACAATTTAAACTTAAAAAAAGAATCTTTCCAATTTCTATACAATTACAATAAACACATAATAATAAATAAATTATACTACTTAACAAAATTATAATTACTTACTACTTAATAGCAATTTATAATATTAATAAAAGCAATTTCTTAATTTAATATCCATAAAAAAATCTTTTTAATTTAAATTTAAGAATTAAGAAGAATTTCTTTTTAAATAGATATTAAATAAAAATCCGTTTCTTGAAAAGATAATTTTGTCAAGTACTAAGCACTGTATTTTTCAAATTTAAATTTAAAAATTATTAAATTTAAGTTATTTGTAGAATAAACATTCTATTTTTAATTTGAATTCAAGAGTTTAAAAAACTTCTTTTGAAATATATATTAAATTGAAAATTTGCATTTTGAAAAAACGATTTTCTCAAATCTAAAATAAATATATACTTTTATATCATATATAAAACTTATATAATTACTTTTATATATATTTACTTTATATATTATATATACTTTTAAATTTGAATTTAAATTTAACGAATCTAATATCTATTAGACTAAAGAATATCTGAATTTAAGAAATCAACAAGTCAATCTTTTCACGTATATAAACAATAACAATTTATGAGCTCGACACCACTGAATATCAAACTGTATACATGCAATAGTTCACAATGAAATACAGAATGGTCCATAACCTGTGAACTCGTATCCCAATAGTGCGGGAAAGCATGCTAGTTGAACTTCAATTGCAAAAGCATGCTAGTTGAACGAGAATTGCAATAAAAGAAGAGGGCTGGGATGAATACAGGTGAAAGTGTTCTATTGGATCTTTCATTATCTTACATTTTTCTACAGATCATCCCGGTCAAGGACTGTCTAACACGAACGATGCAACTTGGGCGGTTCCTGCACTTCCTTTGAAATGTTCATTCACCTGTACAAGTAACAATCTTGTGTGAGGCGTAAGTTCGTACTAAAAGCGTGTCGGCCTAATTTGTCTCAACACGTCAGATATTCAGATATCATCTTTTTCTGTCAAATAGAGGGGGAAAAAAATACTATTTTTCGTACAAAATACTAACGTTGCACAATCATACTTTTCTACCAATAAAAACTGTAGATCATTTTATAATAAAGAAAATAAAGAACACGTTGTCATTGAAGTTTTCCAACATATATCATGAAATATTCTTTACATGTAGTGTAAAAGTTTAATTGCATTAAAAAATTATAGCATGAAATATTTTATACATGTAGCATAAAATATTTTAATTATATAGATTATAATTAAATTATATAATAGATTATATTTAGATTACATTTATAATTACATAGGTTATATTTCAATATAACCTATGTAATTATAAATGTAAATATATAATTTATCATTCATAGTATATAAATATATTAAATTATAGGAAGAGAAAGATTATATGAATACAGATAAATATTAACATTAAAAAATTAAATATTAAATTGACAGTAATTATTTATAAATCTTGAAATTTATAATTATAATTGTAATTGTAATTGTAATTGTAATTCTATAATTGCAAATCTTAAGAAATATTTATCAATATATACACGTGTATGTATTCAAATTATTTAATACGTTTAGGAGTACGGAGTATATTTGAAATTTTACTTCGTTCAAGATAAATGAAAAATTATATAATTTCATCTCTATGCGTTAGTAATTCATGAAAAAAAAAGTTACATCAAATTATCATTATAACCAATTTTTATATAAAGCAAATAGTTTATCAGTAATTCTTATATACTTATGTAAGCGTTTAAGATTCTTATTCTTACGAATAAGTATCATTAGAAGATCCCTATGTGATCATTAGAAGATTCCTATGAATAAATATTCAATATGTATTAAGACAAGAAAAATGTAAAAGAAAGAATGTAAAAGCGATTAGAGAGCAAGAGCAGGATGATTCGAGCAATTGTTATATCATAAATGGCATCTGCCGACATATCGAAATAAAGAATATTCTGAACTTTCATACTAGGAATAGGAAACTATATTAATTGATACAACTATGAAAGTACAATCTCCTATTCAAAAAAAAAAAATTTCAATTGTACTTTTCTTTCAATTACCTATTTTAAAAGAGCGATTCACTTTATCCATATATTTTTAATATTCAAAATTACTGACTGAATTTAATGTACAATATTAACTGAAAGATGATTCTGCATGCAAAAATGAGTCGAAAAGTAAGAATAAAACTTTTTCACTTAAGACTTAGTTTTTGAGAAAATCAAATTTGAAGATAAAGATAACAATACTTGATTTTTACCAAGGTGGACACCCTGTATGTGTGATAGTATAATTTTATAAAAATTATTTATCTTTATTTATATTTTGCATTTATCTTGTCTTATAATTTTTATTGTATAATTTATATAATTATATACAATATGTGTAAGTTATATTCCATATTACATTTTAATGGCTATTTTACACATTTTAATAGTTATTTTAATACTTATTTATGGTCAATATCTATTTTATTATTTTATTTTATTTTATATTAATTAAGTTTCCGAAATATGCATAATTAAATTAAAATCAAATTAACTAAAAAATTTACATTTAATGCACGTGTGATAACTGAAAATTTATAATAGTCACGATGAAATGTGATTTGAATATTTAGAAATGTAGTAACATTAATTATCAATATTAATTCGCACCGTTATAACCACCATTTTTAATATTTTTCAATCGAATTATGACAAACTTACAAAATTTGACTTTTTATAAATAATTACCGTTACTACTATTATTATCATAGATTAAATTACAAAAGAAATTAGAACTGTTGGTTAAATTAGTCAAAGTTATAAGAAATATTGATTTTAGTCTAACACATAATTAATTTCAATAAAAAAATAACTGTAAATGTTACTACGAGCAGTTTTAGTAAAATATATTTTTTTCTTTCAAGCTAAAACTTCTCGCTGCAGTAAATAATTTCTTTTTGTGACTAAAAATATTGTCTATTGAGAAATATAATATTACTTTATATATTACGGATATTAATATAAAGTAATAGAAATACGAAAATTAATTTTATATATTATATATATATAAGTAAATGTAATACAATTTATTTACTTACGCATGTATCAGATTGTATTTTAAAAAACAATAGTTCACAATTAATAACATAGAGGTCAGCGAATGAACTTGCGCTTTTGCCAAGAACAAACCTAACCTTAAATTTAATTTCCGTCAATTTGTTCATTCATTGAAGTACACTTACTTTGTAACATTTGGAAAAATTTAACAAATATAAAAATGCCTGATCATTTGGGAGAAGATATGCGAAAAGTAAAAAGCGAGGAGGGAAAGGAAGAGAAAGAAATAAAATGTGAGTTTTAAATCGTTTGTTTGTGTTTAAGTGTTGTGATTTAATAAAATTTATTATTAACATATTATTTCAGCTCTCGATGAAGGAGACATTGCTCTACTTAAAACCTATGTAAGCAAAATATTGTATAATAATCGTAAGAAAACAATTTTTTATTTATGATAAATTATATGATATGAATAGGAAAGAAAACAATTTTTTATTTATGATAAATTAAAGTTAAAATAAAGATTCTTGTAATTATTCTGTCATTGTTGAAGCTAATGCGTTATTTTCTCTATAGGGACAAGGACAATATACAAAAAGTATTAAAGCCGTTGAAGAAGATATACAAACAATAATTAAACGTGTCAATGAATTGACTGGAATCAAAGAATCCGATACAGGTCTTGCACCACCTGCCTTGTGGGATTTAGCTGCAGATAAACAAACTTTACAAAATGAACAACCGTTACAAGTTGCACGGTGTACTAAAATAATCAATGCGAATTCTGATGATCCTAAATATATTATAAATGTAAAACAATTTGCAAAGTTTGTAGTGGATTTAGCAGATTCCGTTGCTCCTACTGACATTGAGGAAGGAATGCGAGTAGGAGTAGATCGTAACAAATATCAAATTCATATTCCACTTCCACCAAAAATTGATCCAACTGTAACAATGATGCAAGTCGAAGAGAAACCTGATGTCACATATAGTGATGTTGGTGGTTGTAAAGAACAAATTGAAAAATTGAGAGAAGTAGTTGAGACACCTTTATTACATGTTAGTATTTCATAATCACTAAATTGTTTTGTGTAAAGTAATAACAATTGTAATAAAAAATATAATTATTTATTACAGCCAGAAAAATTTGTCAATCTGGGAATCGAACCACCTAAGGGAGTTCTATTATTTGGTCCACCAGGTACAGGCAAAACTTTATGTGCTAGAGCTGTAGCTAATAGAACCGATGCTTGTTTCATTCGTGTTATTGGTTCTGAATTGGTTCAAAAATATGTTGGTGAGGTAAGTGTAATATATTCTCACTGAGAGTTATTAAAAAAGCTTAACAAAGAAAATATACATTTTAGATAAGTAAAGAATGTAAATTTACAAACTAATGATTTTCAAAATATTATTTTTTCCTAATTTATAATAATAATAATGATGAATGATTTTTAATATATTCTTAAAAACAGTTTTAAAAGCATCTAAAACATGTTTTCATACATAAATTTAAAATCTCTTGGTATATAATTTTAATACTTTTTAATACTATTGTTTTTAACACTTTTTCTAAGTAAATTAAATTTATATATATTCAGCTTACACTACAAATAATGATTTTATGGATAATTATATAAAAACATTGAGTTATTGAATAAAAAGTCAAAAAATACAAAAACAATTTCATATTTTCAATTATTAGTTATACTTCTATCATTAGTTCCAGAAAGTTTTATATAATTTTGAAATAATATAGAAATTGACTCAATGTTCATTTCATACATATTCAGTAAATGATAAGATTAAATTTTGTTAAATTTTAAATTTTGTTAATTTTAAAAAAATAAAAATTGATATTAAAGTCTCATAAAAACTATTAAATTTATAAAATATACATATATTTTCTTTAGTTAGAATTAAATTCTATAAAAAAAAGTGCCTTGAATAATAAAAATGATACTATATTTCTTATATATAATTTACCAGGGAGCTCGTATGGTAAGAGAATTGTTTGAAATGGCACGTAGTAAAAAAGCATGTTTAATATTTTTCGATGAAATTGATGCAATTGGTGGAGCTCGATTTGATGATGGAGCTGGCGGTGATAATGAAGTACAACGTACTATGCTGGAACTGATTAATCAGTTAGATGGGTAAAAATATGTTTTATTTTATATATTGTAGATACACTATTATTATTAAATATCCCTAATGACTAATAACGTAAGTAACCATGACTGTTCTAAATATTCTAGCTTTGACCCACGAGGTAACATAAAAGTATTAATGGCAACAAATAGACCAGATACATTAGATCCAGCATTGATGCGACCAGGACGTTTAGATAGAAAAGTAGAATTCGGATTACCAGATTTAGAAGGACGAACACATATTTTTAAAATTCATGCACGTTCAATGAGTGTTGAAAGAGATATCAGATTTGAACTTCTCGCACGTTTATGCCCTAATAGCACTGGAGCTGAAATTCGATCTGTTTGTACAGAAGCTGGTATGTTTGCGATTCGTGCACGTCGTAAAGTAGCTACTGAAAAAGACTTTTTAGAAGCTGTAAACAAAGTGATTAAATCTTACGCTAAATTCTCTGCAACTCCCAAATACATGACTTATAATTAATTTTATGATGTACATTATAATTGTTTGTTCTCAGCTATATGAATATCACAATATTGCTAATTATAATATCTAAATTAATTTTCAATTATAAAGTAAACAATAAATTGCAATTTATTTTTTACTTAACCATATTTTCTTTGCTTTCTTATTTGAAATAATATCCCGCTTATATCATATTATTCTTTCCAAATCAAGTAGAATTAGTTTTTGAGATTTCATGAAACTTGAATTTTAACGGGGCATCTGGTTTATTAATTAACAAAGACTTCATTCCGAGTTCACCTCCATACCAAGAAATTTTAAGCCGTTGACATATCTGCACAATGTAAGAAGATTATGTCATTTTAATATAAAATAATTACATATACTTCAATTGTATCAAAAGAAGAGTTCAAGAAAATTTAAGAGAAATGGCTTTGATTCTTCAAAATGTTTTAGTTATTTATCAACATACAAAAAAATATCAGTGACAGAAAATTTATAACTAAG